>JAAWVA010000042.1:4078173-4145861 GCA_015227895.2 Colaptes auratus | reverse complement strand
TCTGCTCCCTTACAAAACCATCTTATAGGAGACTTTGGTTGAGGCATCTCCATAGACCTTGTGCTTACATTTTCCATCAATGTTGAGGTCTAGAAGAGAAAATGTTGTGAGTAAGTTCATGTTAATGGCTGGCAACAGCTGAGACAACAATGACAAACACAATGAGTATGAATGTCTAAAACAAACCAGTTCAGATTACTAGCCTGTCATTTAATTTTTTCCAGTGTGCCACATTCTGGCTATGCATTAGCTGTGTCACTGAGACAGCTGAGTTGTGCTGGTGTGGTTACTCTAAAGCAGAGATCAAATTGCTCCCTCTGAATCAGATCCATTCCTCTGACCTGCCCCTTAGCTGCATAAAAAATTTACTCTCTAAATCTAAATTATTCACCTAAGAATCAACTGTCCTCAAAGACTCTTAGTGAAATGTTGACTGCTCAGAGGATAGGGACTGCAATCAGCTGCTCTGGGCCATCATAGAATGGCTTAGTTGGAAGGAACCTCAGAGATCATCCACTTCAACCTCCCCACCCATGGACAGGACCACCTCTCACTAAACTCATTGTTCAAGGTCTCATCCAAACGGCCTTGAACACCCCCAGGCAGCAGGCATCCACAGCCTCCCTGGGCAGCCTGTGCCAGAGTCTCACCAGCCTCACACTGAAGAACTTCTTCCTCAGCTCCAGTCTGACCCTGCTCTGCCTCAGTTTCAAACCATTGCTCCCTATCCTGTCTCTAGACATCCTTATGAAAAATCCTTCTGCAGCCTTCTTGCAGGATCCCTTCAGGTACTGGCAGGCAGCTCTAAGGTCCCCCTGGAGTGTTCTCCAGGCTGAACACCCCAGCTCCCTCAGCTTGGCCTCACGACAGAGCTGCTCCAGCCCTCGGATCATCTTTGTGCCCTCTCTGGACTCACTCCACCAGCTCTGTGTCCTTCTTATGCTGGGGACACCAAAACTCGTGGCAGTATTTGAGGTGGAGTCTCACCAGATCAGAGTAAAAGAGAATAATTAGATACTGAAATTGGAACTAGTGAGCCAGGCAAGCAGAGAGATGACCTTTTCTCCTCCCTTTAGGGCAGCTCAGGCAGGTGAGATCAGCTAACTGGACAGTGAAAAGTCTGGGGTAAATAACCAGGCTCTGAGTGCTGAAAATGTGAAGAGGAGAATCTTCCCTCAAATACCATAAATTATTTTCTTTCATTGTCTTCCAGAGCAAGAAATGGACAAAACATTCTGACCTTCAGGACATTTTCACATTTCTTGACTACTTTCCACAGAGCATCCTTCACCTCTCTGTTTCTCAGACTGTAGATGAGGGGGTTGAGCAAGGGAGTCACAACAGTGTAGAAAACTGAGAAGACTTTATTCAGTGCTCTCAGAGTCCTGGTTCTTGGCAGGATGTAAACAGTTATTAAGCTTCCATAAAAAACAGTAATAACAATCAGGTGGGAGAAGCAGGTGGAAAAAGCCTTTTGTATCCCAGTGGTAGAAGACATTCTCAGGACAGTGCTGATGACACAGGTGTAGGACACCAGGGTGAGTAGGAAAGGGGGTAGTGCACATAGTGATGAGAGGATGGACACCACCATCTCAGTCAGGCTGGTGTCACAGCAGGAGAGTTTGATCAACGGAGTGAAATCACAAAAGAAATGGTTGATAAACCTGGGACCACAGAAGGAATGTTGTAAAATGAGGAAGCAGCTGATTGCCATAACCAGCAAGCCACTCATCCAAGACCAAGCCACAAGCTGCAGACAGAATCTGCTGCTCATGGCAGCTCTGTAGTGAAGAGGTTTGCAGACTGCCAAATACCGATCATAGGACATCGCCGAGAAGAGAAAACTCTCAGTGACTGCTAGAGAACCAAAGAAGTAGAGCTGTGTGATGCAGCTGCCAATAGAAATGCTCTTGTCCCCACTCAGAAAGCTGGACAACATCCTGGGCAGGATGGTAGAGCTGTAGCAGATCTCCAGCGGACAAGTTGCACAGAAGAAGTACATGGTGTGTGAAGGTGCTGGTCAGCCACCACCAGCACTAAAATGAGGCTGTTTGCCAATCACAGTCATGACATAGATCATGAAGAACAGGAAGAAGAGAAGAGATTGTACTTCTGGCATAGTTCCAAATTCCAGGAGCATAAATGTTGTGACAACTGTTTCATTTCTGCAGTCCCCATCTGCCATGTACCCATCTGGGACAGAACCCATCCCGACCTGGAACAGAGCATGAAGCACCACATTGAATTATTGGCGTATGACCATGGGGTGATTACAGCAGGAAGACGCTCTTGCTACCATTGTGTGGCTGTGCTGCTAACTTTCTTTCTGATCATCCTGCATACCATAATGGATGAGAGGTTATAATTGTAATTTATTTTGTCTTATGCACACTTTTCACAGCATTTGTTTCCTTGGGTTTGGAAAGTACAACACAGAACTGCAGAGGAGGTTTGGATCACCTGCACCAGACCATACACCCATGGAGAACTGTACGATTTCTAACGCCTGGGCAGACTGCTGAGTGTTTGTGGCTACTGAACTTGGTAAAGACCAGAAATCCCCAGGAAAAGTTCAGGAAGATATTGACTGCTTTGCCTTACCTCAGCTGGCAATGCTTGTTGAAACCTGCAGGGTCAGAAAGTGCTGCTCCACATCCAGCCAACAGAAACAAACTCTGATATAGGAACCTGCAGTCAGAAGAAAGGAACAAGGTCACACTTGGGTGGGGATCCTTCCATCACCCAAGATGACAAACAGCACACCAAGGAATATAACAGATGGTACAGGAAATGATGAGAAGTCTTCTTTATTTTAGTTAGGAAAACCTCAATTTCTCTTCTGTCTCTCTCTCCCCCTGCTCTCCTCTCCAGTCTTGTGGTGTGGTTTTCAGGGCTTAGTAGGGTTTGTAGTTTGTTTTTCTTTTGAGGGTTTCCTTGCTCTGCTTTTGTGTGTGTGTTTTGCTTTCTGTTAAAGACTTCCTCCAGAAGCTAAAAGAACACAGGGCTGAGAAATGAGAAAGTGCTGTGCCAGGGACCTGGTGGTACTTGTTAAATTGGAGATTGTTGCACACACAACTGACCTCAGTGCAGACACAGTCTGGGCATGGAATTCAGTGCAGTGTTCAGAGTGCACTGTGAGAGGAACTCTCTCAACCATGGGCTGCTGCTGTCCTGGTTCTGGACAATCACATTGAAACATCTCCACTTCAGTCAGACAACATCCAAAAGAGCAACACTTCCAAAGAGAATAAAAATGATTCACTCTGTCAGTAGGAAGACCATGGGAATTCCCCCCTCCCTCTGCAGGGCAGTTTTCATTTGGAGCTCCTGCTGGCAGCCTGCTTAGGCTGTCAGCTGAATTTCTGCCCTTCTTACCCCAAAATCCTCTGTGCAAATGGAAGGTGGAGAAACACCTGAGGGAGTCTGGCATTCAGCTGCACTCTGGTGACTGTCTAACAGGCACAGCTGATTATACACCAATTCACCCCTCCTGCTGCTATTTCCTTCAAAGTCTGTGCACTGATGTCCACCAGAATATTTTCATCCTACAGGAACCTTAGAGGATACAAGACAGCTTTAAAATGAACTTTTCTAACTTGACCAAAAGCAGTTTGATTTACCTCTTAGAAACATCTTTCAGCCTAGTCTGCTATGATGCAGCCCCACCTGAAGTGCTTTTCCCTCTGGCTCTGAATCAGGGCTTCTACTGCACAGCCCTTCTCCAGATGGCCATGGCCCTGCTCTGCCTGCCTGTGTACTGCTGGAAGGTGAACTCCCCCTGGACTGAGAGCAGTTGTGGTTGGTTGTCCCACTGCTTCTTTTTCCTGCTGGAATACCAAGTGCCCCTTGGCATTACTGCATTTGGGAATTCAGCAACAACAGCTCACAATGCTTCATGTTTTGCAGATTTTTCAGACCCTGACACTCCTGGAGCAGGGGGAAGAGAATTTTCCACCTGAACTAAGATCTTTGCAAGTCATTCCCTGTTTCTCTAGTATTCCTTTTCTCTCTTCCTTTGTCTCACACATCAGCCAACATGCCAAGAAGCTGCTTTTCCTATATGGCTATAATTCCATGAAGATGATTTCTTTTTCCTTGCTGAGTTCTGCATATGTTGGGTTGGTCTGGCTGGGAGAGAGTTCACTTCCTCACAGCATCCCACAGTCCTGTAAGCACCTTGTGACTGCAGAAGAGAGCTGCTCACCCAGCAGTGTTTGGGCTGCTACTGAGCAGTGCTCCACACAAGGCTGAATCTTCATCCCAATCCCTCCTCCTAAAGACCAGTAGGCTGGGGATGGCACCAGGCTGGAGGGCACACAGCTGGGACAGCTGAGCCAGTCTGACCAAAGAGATTCCTGACCATCTGACATCCTGCTCAGCAAGAAATGCTCAGAGAGAGGAGGAGGAAGGGGGCACATTCATTATGAAGGTCTTTATCTGCTGGACACTGAGGTCCTGTGTCCCAGGAAGGGGCTGGACATGCCTGCTGATTTGCCTGCATTTGCCTGCTGATGGCAAATAAAGAATAATTGACTTTGTTGTTGTTCCTTTGACTTTTGTCTGCACTCTTTCATTCTGTTTAAACTGCCTCTACCCCCTGACTTACAAGTTTTTCATCCTGTTTTCTCTCCCTGTCCTGCTGAGAAAGGGGAATGACAGAGCAGCTTGGTGGGCACCTGGCAAGAGCCAAGGTTAGCCCAGCACTGACTTCTATGCTCTCACTGCACACACAGAGCTATTTTACACATTGCCAGCTGGATTGGACCTCTTAACCAGAGAGAAAAGAGCAGAGACTTCAAGCTCTCAGCATCCATGCTCAAACCTGAGTTAATTACTGAAGCTCCCTGCATGCCCTCACTTTGTGACATTTGTGTGCACTGCTGTTGAAAGCAGACAGAACAGAATGCTCATGGTTGGAATAAATTGTAACTAGAACCTTAAGGAGAAGGTTTGCAAACAGTTGGACTTAGGGCAAATGAGCCTACTGCAGTTCAGTTGGCCAAGGTCAGCTCCTTTGCTGCTAAAAGCTGTTGTGAAGAAGCAAAGTCCTGTCCCCTCTGTTACCTGACTTACTGGGTGACCATGGGCTGGTCCTGGTCCTGACCACTCTCCCATGACCCAGTCCTGACCTTGACCTCTCAGCATCCTGGTTCCTTGTTGGTCAGGTCACTGCCCCATCCACCTTCCTGCTGCACTTGGCTCCCAACTCACTTTCCCTTGTGGACCAGCTCGGCCTTTGCTGCTCTTGACAGGGCCCTCCACATTCACACCATGTGGAGCCATGCAGGCCTCAGCAGCCAGTGCAGAGGCAGCATCCAAAAATGTGGGTGGAGGCAGGGGGTTGCTGGAATAATCCCCTCAGCAGCTGCCCTCCAGTCCTGGCTGCTTCCTGTTGTGGAATCTTCAGGAGAACAGCTGCCCACTTCATGTCTGCTGTCAGCATGTGTTCACCCTCTCACCCCAGAGCTTCCTGCTGCACCTTCAGACCCAGGCAAGGACAGGCTGCAGACATCGCTGCTTTGTTCTTTGTAGTAGAACTAAACACAGGAGCAATTCCTAGGGCTAAGATGTGACTTATGCTCCTTCTCTCCTTTAGAACCATTGGCCAACCCCTGAGGATGAAAAGACCAAAGTAACAAAACCAAGTGACAGAAAGATGAATAAAGCAGAGGTTTAGAATCTCACCTGCAGTTGATTTTCTAGCATGAAACGTTTCCTTGGAAAGAGAGAGAATTCCTGCACAAAGCTGTGCCCAGGGTAGACTAGGGAGGCTTTGTACCTACCCAAGTTGATAAACATTTGGCCTCTGTTTATGCAACAACATTTCGATAACTCTTCCCATCCACCTGGGCTGTGTTCTGCCACAGAGATCAGAGGGAGCAACGTCTGTGGTAAGAGGTAGTTCACATTGCCTATGTCTAGATGAGGTTCATCACTTTTTGGTGAAGGAAGGCTGAGCTCCCAGCTGGGGTGAAACCACCACAACATGCCAAAGTCACAGTAAATAAAACTAAAATACAATCTGTTTCAATTAACGTAAACCTATTATTAGTCTAAATGATTCTGCTTTATAAAGACATGTTTAGTTAGGAGTTCTACAAGATTTCTTTACCAAGTAGTGCTCAAGTGGTGAAGTCTGGGGCTACTGGTATACAAAATTCCCAGCTCACTCTTCAGTAACTTTTTTCATTGAGGTGCTCACGACAGCAGCTCCTTTCAGTGTCCATTTTCCTCTCAAAGACAAAGGACACAAGAGTCAACTTGCACAGGTAGTGTAGATGCACTTTGAGAACCTGACAGTACTATTCAAATGCAACCTGAGAAGACAGGGACTGATAAATATACACAAAGGTGACCCTGCACCACCTTGTCTCCACATTGAGACTTGTAGTTGTGCTAGGACAGGGTACCATGGTCTGTACTGGACTGGTTAACTGGGACATGTGCGTGGTCCATGCACAAATATTCCTCACTGCGCAGGCAGAACACGCTGCTCCGAGAGAAGCAACTGGCAGGAGGGAGTCTTAAAGGCAAGGCTGAAGCATGCAAGGACAATGGGCAAAACAACAGCTGGAACTTTAGTAGTTGGGCCAGTGCCTGCAGGCCCCAAGCTTAGCAGGTGCATGTGCAGGAACCATCACTCTCATGTACATGGAGGTGGAGTTTGGCAGCTCTCTCCCCACACGTTCTGGCCAAACCTGCAGGGGCAAGGGCTGGACCACTGTACAGTACAAGGGGAGACTTCTCCACAGGAGTTCAGACAGCTGTAAGATCAAGGGTCTATGGTAACCCCACAGGGATGCCTGTGAGGGCTTATGCCTACTGACCTCTGACCAGCACAGCTACCATGGGGAAGAGCAGCAGCACCTGCTCCCCACTTCTGTGCTTACATCCAGGCTGGTACGTATCTGGACCCAATAAAGGGACACGCTGAACACTTGGCTTCCCTGGGCAGCCTGTTTCAGTGCCTGATGAGCCCTTCCCTCACTCTCCTCCAAGAGTAGACTCTGCTATCACAGACTCACAGAATGCTAGGGGTTGGAAGAGACCTTCAGAGGTCATAAAGTCCAACCCCCTGCCAGAACAGGGTCACCCAGGACAGGTCACAGAGTATCGGATCCAGGTGGGTTTGGAAAGTCTCCAGAGAAGGAGACTCCACAACCTCTCTGGGCAGCCTGCTCCAGGGCTCCAGCACCCTCACAACAAAGAATTTTCTCCCCACGTTGAGGTGGAATCTCCTGTGTTCCAGCTTATGCCCACTGTTCCTTGCCCTGTCACTGGGCACCACCACAAAAAGCCTGGCACCTTCATCTCGACACTCAGCCCTCAAATATGTATAGACATTGATCAGATCCCCTCTCAGCATTCTCCAGACTAAACAGCCCCAGGGCTCTGTCGCTCTTCATAGCAGAGATGTTCAAGTCCCCAATGAGCCTTGTAGCTCTCCATAGATCTCTGTCTCTTGAACTGTGGAGCCCAAAACTGGACACAGTATTCCAGGTGTGGAACACATTCTGTGGTAATAGATTCTGTGAATCTATGAATCTAACAGTTAATTAATATGGGTACAGAAAGGCTGTTCACATCTGCTTAAAACTCCAAGAGAACAGAGGAGTCCTTACAAGAAACAGAAAGAAGCAAGAGAGATGAAGGAGAAGAAATAAGATCAACAACTCTGTGTAGAGAAGCATTCAAAGAAGACAGAAACAATGCAAGCCATCAAGGTCCCAGGAATGGATCTTGTCACTCAATGTATGGCAGATAACAGAACTTACAGAATTACAGACAACCTGGTTCCAGTTAAAACTCTGCACCTTGTAGGTCCAAACCGAATGGACATCTATAAAAAAATTGAACTTCACCTTTACTGACTACATCTCAATGGATCCTGCTCCTTCTTTGCTATAAACCAGAAGACAATTAAGACATAAAATAAGAAATATAGGGGTTAATATTTCAGTTTTGCCTAATGACCACTAAGGAGGGTACCTCAAAGATTGCTGCCACAAAGAGATGAATGGAAAGAACCAACACAAATACCTGCTTGAGTTGCTCACAAGAGTGCAAATGTCTCATACTTGTTGGCCAAGAAGTATCCACCTGGATCAGCAGTGGTGTGCCAGCAGGCCTTGGGCAGGGATTGTGCCCCTGTGCTCAGCACTGGTGTAGCAGTTTGGGCTGGGTGCCCTCGGCTGTGTTCATATGAGGGGTGCTTCCTGTGTACAGAAGTCCAGCCCAGTGGGTGGAAACAAGAAGCCAGGTATTTCATCCCATAATAACCTGTTCCACTATAAGATCTCAGAGGGGGGGCTGGCACGCTCTCTTTCTTCCCTCTCTGCCACCTGGTAACTTGGAGGAGGTGTCTCTCGGCCTTTTGGGCCTGGCTAGGCCCAAGGCAGGGGGAATGGGCAGTCTCAGATCTGGTCAGCTGAGATTAGCCTAGCAGTGGAGGGGGGGGGGGGGGGGGAAAAGGACAGAATGTCTTCCAGACAGCTGGCCTGCAGAGCTGGCAGAAGGAGCCAGGGAGCAGTGTAGTTCTCCTCTGTTCCAGGATGGGATTGTTAGAGAGCTTCTCAGCCGCTTGAACCCCCACAAGTCCATGGGACCCACCCTAGGGTGCTGAGAGAGCTGGCAGATGAGCTCCAAGCCACTCTCCATCATTTTTAGGCAGTCCTGGCTCACTGGAGAGGTCCCAGAAGACTGGAAGCTGGCCAATGGGGTGCCCATCCACAAGAAGGGCCAGTTGGAAGAGCCAGGGAATGATAGGCCTGTCAGCCTGACCTCAGTGCCAGGCAAGATTATGGAACAGGTCATCTTGAGTGCGATCACACAGCACTTCCAGGATGGCCGAGGGATCAGGCCTAGCCAGCAGGGATTTAGGAAGGGCAGGTCCTGCTTGACCAACCTGATCTCCTTCTATGATCAGGTGACTGCCTGGTGGATGTGGGGAGGCCTGTGGATGTGGTCTACCTGGACCTCAGCAAGGCCTTTGACACCATCCCCCACAGCAAACTCCTGGCCAAGCTGGCAGCCCATGGCTTGGATGGGAGCACACTGCGTTGGGTTAGGAACTGGCTGGAGGGCCGAGCCCAGAGAGTGGTGGTGAATGGTGCCACATCCAGCTGGTGGCCAGGCACTAGTGGTGTGCCCCGGGGATCAGTGCTGGGCCCCATGCTCTTCAACATCTTTATTGATGATCTGGATAAGGACATCAAGTCCAACATCAGTAAATTTGTGGATGACACCAAGCTGGGGGCAGGAGTTGATCTGCTGGAGGGCAGAGAGGCTTTGCAGAGGGACCTCGACAGGCTGGACAGATGGGCAGAATCCAACGGCATGAGATTGAAAACATCCAAGTGCCGGGTTCTGCACATTGGCCACAGCACCCCAGGCAGTGCTACAGGCTGGGGTCAGAGTGGCTGGAGAGAGCCCAGGCAGAGAGGGACTTGGGGGTGCTGGTTGATGGGAGGCTGAATATGAGCCTGCAGTGTGCCCAGGCAGCCAAGAAGGCCAATGGCATCCTGGCCTGCATCAGGAAGAGTGTGGCCAGCAGGAGCAGGGAGGTCATTCTGCCCCTGTACACTGCACTGGTTAGGCCCACCTTGAGTCCTGTGTCCAGTTCTGGGCCCCTCAGTTTAGGAAGGATGTTGACTTGCTGGAATGTGTCCAGAGAAGGGCAACAAAGTTGGTGAGGGGTTTGGAACACAAGCCCTATGAGAAAGGCTGAGGAGTTGGGGTTGCTTAACCTGGAGAAGAGGAGACTGAGGGGTGACCTTCTTGCTCTCTACAACTACCTGAGGGAGATTGTAGACAGGCAGAGGTTGTCTCTTTTCCCAGGCAGGCAGCACCAGAACAAGAGGACACAGTCTCCAGGCTGCGCCAGGGAGGTTTAGACTGGATGTTAGGAGGAAGTTCTATACAGAGAGAGTGATTGCCCATTGGAATCGGCTGCCCAGGAGGTGGTGGAGTCCCTTCATTGGAGGTGTTCAGGAGGAGACTTGATGGGGTTGCTGTGCCATGATCTAGTTGTTTAGGTGGGTTGGATTGGTTGATAGGTTGGACACGATGATCTTGAAGGTCTCTTCCAACCTGGATTTATTGTATTGTATTGTAAGGAGCCTGGGGGTCTTGAGTGCACCCTCAGGTGGGGATGGGATGTTTCTGGGTGTCCTTTGGGATCTCTTTTGTCACTGCTTCTGGCTCTCTGCACACACTCATGCTTTCCATTTAAACCTTCCATCACTTTTGCAATATGTTTGTCTGAGTCTCATTTTTGCCCGTGATGGGGAGGGTCTGCCTCAACCCATCACAACTGGTAAGGCCACAGCTTGAGTACTGGGTTCAGTTTTGGGGCCCTCACTACAAAAAAGATGTTGAGGGCTGGAGCGGGGCCAGAGAAGGGCAAGGAAGCTGTGAAGGATCTGGAGAACAGGGCTGGTGAGGAGCAGCTCAGGGACCTGAGACTGTTTTGAGTGGAGAAAAGGAAACTAAGGGGAGACCTCATTGCTCTCTACAACTCCCTGAAAGGAGCCAGGTGCAGCTTGGTCTTTCATCCCTAATAATACATGACAAAACAACAGTAAATGTCCTTGAGTTGCACCAGGGGAGCTTTATGTTGGTCTTCAGGAGCAATTTCTTCCCCAAAAGGACTGTCGAGCCCTGGGACAGCTGTGCAGGGAAGAGGTGGAGACACCATCCCTGGAGGTGTTTAAAAGACATATAGATATGGCACTTAGAGACATGGTATAGTGGTGGATTTGGTAGTCTTAGGTTGATGCTGGGACTCGATGATCTTCCAACCTACATGATTCTGTGATTTTATGCATGTGCTTTACCTTCAACCCTATTAGTCTGGTGACTGTCTTCAACAAGTATCAGTACACTGTTTTCTTTGGACCTCCTTTTGCTTTTGATGGACTTCAAACCCTTCTTGTTGTCAGATATACCACTGCCCACCTTCAACTCTGAGCTTTGGCCTTTTGTGTCTTCTTCCTGCACATACAAATCATAGCTCTGTAATCCTCCTGCCAAGCCTGGTATCCTTTCATACCATTTATTTTTCCTCTTGAGCTCTACAAGTTCTCTGTTCAGACACTACTCATGATGGTAATTGGTAAATTATCTCCTTGTCTTTATATCAACCTACAACATTTCTTGGTTTTGTTTTGTTTTTTTCCTGTTTTCTGCCTCTGTCCCATCATGGGGTAAAAGGGGCGAGTGAGCAGCTGGGGGGAATTTGGTTGTTAGCCAAGGTTAACCCACCAGAGCAAGGGGCAAAAGTACACAGGCAAAGCTGAGTCAGGATATTGGAGGCCTAGAAGATCCTTTCTGTGTTAGAGTATTTTGGTTGCTAACAGAAGGAACTACATAACAGGCAGAAAGCACAAGCCTTTGGAAATCAGCATCTTTAATTCAGTTTCGCAACACCAATGGCACATCTGGAAACAGTTTGGTCACTTGGATGGGCTACTGCCTTAGGGAGCTAGAAAATGCCATCATGCTCTCCTTCACTCGCTTGTTTGACTTGATTGTTCCTGTGTGAATAGATGTAGGGGTTAAGCATCTGAGTCACCACAGAAAAGATGAAAGCAAGCACTTTGTCTGAGTCCTGCCCACTTCGCTGTGCTGGCCGGATGTACCTGTAAGTACAGGTGCTGTAAATATCAGCACCCACCCCCCGTGAGCTGAGCAGTGGAAAATGCCTTCTTGCGACCTGTGGGAAGATGGGACGTGCAAGATGGTGATAACAATGCAGCTGTAACTAACAGCAGTCACTATAAAGGTACCAACTATGAGGATAGTCAGTACGATAAGCATCAGTCCTTCAATGAACCCTGTGTCTGCGCAGGAGAGCTGCAACAGGCAGGAGGTATCACAGTAAAACTGGTTCATGACATTGGGACCACAGAAGGGCAACTGGACAATCAAAATGGTGGGGGGAAACATCAAGAGCAAGCCAGGATCAGCTGGAGGCAAAACCTGTTCTTCATATTGTTGTGTAATGCAGCGGGAGGCAAATAGCAACAAAGCGATCGAAGGACATTGCTGCCATGTGGAAAAAGAGCAGGTGCCCAGGAAAAGAAAAGCAGCATCTGAAGGAAACGCCAGGCGGGAGATCCTCTTCCTCTCTGTCAGAAGGCTGTAGAGGGTGCTGGATGAATGTGGTGGTGAAAAGTGATTTCCAGCAGGGAAAGATTTCTGAGGAAGTAGTACATTGGGGTCTGAAGGCAAGGGCTCAGCAGAGTGACACTGACGACAGTGATGTTTCCAAGCAGATCAAGAAGTAGGCAACCATAAGAAACAGAAGAGGATGATCTCCAGTTGGCGGTTGCTGGTCAGCCCCAAGAGGACAAATTTCACCACTCTTGTGTGGTTCATTGAGGCTCCACTGCTGACAGAAAAAGAAAGAAAATGGCCCTTCTTAAGAACTACTGGAAAACAACAGAACAGCAGTCAGTTTGTCTTGGTGAACATTAAAAGGCAGTACTAGCGACAATCGCTTGTGGAGGAGCAGCCCCAGGAACCAGTCACAACCCTCTTCACATAGCTGGAGTCCCCAGCTCGTCTGTAGCATTCAGTTCTTACTCCAGTTAGTATGATTGGTGCAGTTTGCCCTCAGTACAGCTGAGGGAGGTGCACACAATAGAACTGCTACAGCCCCGGAACGTACTGACAACATTCAGCCTCCATCGGAGGAAAAACCCAACGCACACAGTTGAGTACTTGAAGTGCCCAAGGGCTTCCCAGCTGGAATGAATTCAAAAGCAGTGCTGCAGGGGACCGCAGGCACAAGCAGGCTGACACCGGAGCAGATCAGACTGGTTGCTGCAAGCAGCGGTATTGCAAAAGAGAAAATTACTGCAGCAAGAATGAGATAGCAAAAGAGAGGGAAAAGGTCATGCAGAAAGAGAGCTGAGCTACAGTGAGAAGGGTGTCAGGTTACCCCTGCGAGCAGACAAATGAACGAGGCACCTGGAGAAACACCACACTAAGCAAGAGGCTAAAGGGGGGAAGGCGATCCAGTGGATCAGCTCTGATGCTGAGGGTCATTCTTTCTTCTTCAGAGCAGCTGTCTCCAAGTATCCTTTCACCTTACAGCATCCTGCCCCAAACTCAGACCTGTGCATTGGTCAGGGCACTGTGCTACCTGCACTGCAACAGGCATCACTGCCCTGTGGAAGTGAAGTGGAACCTGAAAACTCTGGCTGATGCACTTCAAGCAGCTTCTTTTCCTGCAGGATTGCAAGACCTCACCTCTGGGTTTCCAACTGCATTGTCCTTCCTTTCCTCCCAGACACCAGGCCTCCTTGAACAAAGAAACAAATGTCTTGTTTTGCACTCGGGTCTCCCAGGTTTCCTCTCTTGTGTCTGGATCTTTGCATCTTCAGACTCATTTCAGATATTCCTGCATGACCAAAGCAAACACCAACTCAATGAGCTTCCAGGGAGAGTAAGCACATCTTAGAGAGCTCATAGTCCACATCCAACAGGCCCACTCAATTTTCTTTCTTCCAAGCTTCTTACAAATGCTTAGCAAAATGGTTGCATATCACAGCCCTGCTCATCACATCATTCTCAAATCCTTCCCCTTTAATAGCCGCCTTCAGCAGAACACAGGAGTTCCTTAGCACCAGCTCACAAAACACCCAAACCAAACAAACCCCTTCTCAGAAAGATAAAACTGGGGAACACATTGTTGAATACCAGAGCTGGACAGATATTATCTGGAAGCTGACAGTGGTCCCTGAAACAAGAAACTCCTTTAGCAACCACTAAAAGCCTTTAGTTTGAAGACTGGAAGTTCAGTTTTCTGACCATAGACCCTTTAATATATCCCTGGCTCCAAACTCTAAGAATGGTCCAATAGCCACCAGTATACCCACAACAACCCAGGATGCTTCAAAAGGATCCTGAGTCTGATGTTTCTCTCCGTGTTAACTTTGTCATTTGAATATGGCCAAACAAATCTCTTTTTGGCTCCTTTTTATAGGAACAGTAGAATGTGGCATTGCTGTACTAAGCCAAACCTCAGGGACCAATTAGGTACTGAAATCTGCCCAACACCTCTGGGAAAACATCTGTGGAAGTTGAAGAAGCAAGAAAATAATCAAACCACAAAGGAAATGAGATTGGCAAAGACCTCTGGAGGGCCAACCCTTGCTAAAAGCAAAGCTAACTTCAAAGCTGGACAGAGTTGCTCATGACCTTCTCTAGGTTGTCTCCAACTCTCTCAGTCTGTCCTCATAGCAGGGAGCTCCAGCCCTCTGATCATCCTTGTGGCCCTTCTCTGGACACCTTCCAGCACTGTCCTGTAATAGGGGTCCAGACGGACGCAGTGCTTCAGGTGTGGTCTCAGCAGAGCGGAGTAGAGGGGGGGAGAATCACCTCCCTCAGCCTGCTGGTTATGCTGCTCTTGAAGCAGCCCAGGCTCTGCTTGGCTCTCTGGGCTGCAAGTGCTCACTGCTGGCTCCTGTTGAGCTTCTCCTCTATCAGCACTCCCAAGGCTTTTGGGATGCTCTCAAGCCAGTGCCTGCCCAGCCTACATTAGTGCCTGGATTGCCCTGACCCAGCTGCAGACCTTGCCCTTGGTCTTGTTGAACCTCATGAGGTTCTCATGGGCCCAGCTCTGCAGCCTGTCCAGTCCCTCTGGATGGATCCTTCCCTCAGGTGTCATCAGCACCACAGCTTGGTGTCATCAGCAAACCTGCTGAGGGTGCACTCAGTGCCACTGTTCATGGCACAACAAAGATGTTTCAACAAGCCTGGTCCCAGTACTGATCCCTGAGGATCTCCACTTGTCCCTGGCCTCCCCTTGGATATGGACCCATTGCCAGCCACCCTTTGGGTGCAGCCATCAAGCCAGTTCTGTACCCACTGAATGCTCCATCCATGGAACCAGCCTGGAGCCCAGGATGTGCTGCGGGACAGTGTCAAAGGCTTTGCTCAGGTCCAGGTCAATGACCTCAGTTGCTCAGCCTTCATCTATGATGTTGGGACCTTGTCACAGAAGGCCACTGGGTTTTGTCAGGCAGGATTTGCCCTTGGTGCAGCTGTGCTGATTGTGCCCAATCACCTCTTTGTTATTCTTCTGCCTCTTCTTACCAGGCACAGAGGTGAGGCTGCCTGGCCTGTATTTCCCTGGGTCATCCCTCTATCCCTTCTTGACAATGGGAGCTACGTTTCCCCTTTTCCATTCCTTCTTCCAGTCTCTGCATTATCTTCATTATTCTGAGAGTGAAGCTGGAGCCCTTGACTGTGAAGACTGAGGTAAAGAAGTCATTGAGAACCTCAGCCTTCTCCAGCCAGAAATTGTTTCTCATGTTGAAGTGCAACTTCTGGGATCCAGTTTGTGCCCATTGCCCCTTGTCCTGTCACTGGGCACCACTGAAGAGAGTCTGGCAGCTGCCCTGTACATGTTGTCAGGCATTAAGAAGATCCCCTCTCAGCCTGCCCTTCTCCAGGCTAACCAGCACAGGTTTTCTCAGTCTTTCTTCATCATAGATGTTCCAGTCCCCTCAGCATCTTCATAGCCCTGTGGGTGAGGTTATTGTAGCAGTTTGGGCTGGGTGCCCTCTGCTACGGGGGGGCTTCCTGTGTCCAGCAGTCCAGCCCGAGGGCAGACACAGGAACCAGGTATCTCCTACCATAATTCTCTGCGCCACTCTAAGATCCAGCATGGGGTCTGGCACTGCCTCTTTCTTCTTCCCTCGCCATCACCCGTAACTGGGGGAGATGTCTCCCAGCCTTGGGCCTGGCTAGGCCCAAAGCTGGGGGCATGGGCAGTCTCAGATCTGGCCAGCTGAGACTAGCCTAGCAGTGGAGTAGGAGGGGGAGGGGGGAAGAAGGAACCCTGGGGGTCTTGAGTGCACCCTCAGGTGGGGATGGGATGTTTCTGGGTGTGCTTTGGGATCTCTTTTGTCACTGCTTCTTGCCTCTCTGCACACACTCACTGCTTTCCATTTAAACCTTCCACCACTTTTGCAATCCATTGTCTGAGTCGTTATTTCTGCCCGTGGTGGGGAGGGGTCTGCCTCAACCCATTACAGTTATCCAATCCCACATCCAGGACAACTGAAGGATGGATTTGAGATAACACTTGGTTAGAAGAGCCTAAAGCACTTTGACTGTCAGTCCAGAAAGAAGTCTCATGCAGCAGAAAACCCCTGGAGTATTCATTCCAGACTGTAAGGTGCAGTGATGACCTTTGTTTTGCTCTCAAAGGCCTTGAGCAACTGAATCCCTTCTGTGGTTTGTTTTGTTTTTTTTCAGCTGCTAAATTGGTTGACTCAGTTAGAAGGAATTTAAAGTGTGTTAGATATTAAATCTCATTGGTCCTAGACAGAGGAGAACCATACAGGACCTTGCAAAGACCAAGGAGATGCTTAAGGGAGTAAAAGGAAGTGATGCTACAGAAAAGTGGGCAGAGAACCTCTATGGGAGACACCAAGGTGGTAGAAGAGTAGAAAATGGAACTGTCTGACCAGAGGGCCCTTGTATCACCATTTGTAGAATCATTAGACATCATAAATCACAGAGTAATACAGTTTGGAAGAGACCTCTGAGATCTCTGGTTCACTCCCCACTCAAAGCAGTCCCCAATTGGAGCAGCTGTTCAAGGCCTTGTCCAGTTCCAGTCTAAAAATCTCCAAGGTATACAGAAGTTTCCAAGGTCCACTGTTGAGCTACGTTGTTGTGAAGACTAAAGCTTGTCTCTCCTGGTGTGACTCAACAAAGATAAAATCACTTGCTGCTTGCCCAGACAATAGCTGATGTGCATTGGGCAGAGCCACTGGAAGGACTCTTGGAAGGTGCAAAGATAACCTTGCTCACGGGACTGCAGCTGGCCTACAACAATGGCCCAAGGGCCCAGCCATCATGCCTTCAGGACAAGATCATTTCCAGTCATCAGATACCCCAGGAAGGGAGGATGATGAGACAATGGACACACCACCTGTTTCCTGATGTGTAATGTGTGTGGGTAGGTAGATGGAGAAGGGAGGAGGCGGAGGCCTTCCGCCCCTCCATCCAGATGGCTACCCAAACTCACCTGAGTACACAGAAAGATTTCCTGGGGAACGATAGCTGGACACTTACCTAAAGATGATTTCCCAGAACGACATCCTGGGAACAACACCTGGACACTTCCTAAGGACTAAAAAAGTCTGGAGCAACTGTATAAAAGACTGAGCAACTACTGGCTTGTAGAAGAAAATTGGAGAGCAAAATGCAGCAGAAAGCAGATGGCAGCGCATGCTGGAAACATCACGGGACCAACACAACGGATCTTGACTCTGAAACCCTCTCTCCGTGCCCTAAGTTCTGCCTGCTGCAACTCATGGAGCTGAAGAAGCTGCTCAGAGGACCACATCCCTTCTACAGCCAAAGCCTCAGCACCCTTCCTCTACAGACCCAACATCTCCTGCAGCACCTTTCCTCCACAACTCCAACTGTCTTGGGGGGTGAGGGGTGTGGTATATAATTCCTTTCCTTTAATCTCTCTCCTCTCTCTCTCTATTTTCTCTCTCTGCCCTTCTGATTCATCCACTTTATTTATGTAATAAATAGTCTAGCTGTTGATATTTTGGCCTTGTTTGTCCCTCTCATTTCACAACACGGGAATATTCATAAGAACTGAGTCTCTTTCCCTCTCCGGACCAAGACAATTGTGAACATCTTTTCTGAACCTCTAACTGAAATTTCTCATGCTGTGTCCATGGTTCTCATCCCATCTCTGTGCTCTGCTTTTTCTATACCTCACCAGAAGGAGCTGCATGTCACAGCAAGATCCACCTGAGTCTTAACACAGAACTAGTTTTCTCAGGACCATGTCTTGTGCTCCAGCCTCCACTCTCCCACACTTGCTCCCATATACTAAAGTCTGTCATGTCCTGATGAGTCCCAAACTAGACCCAGTATTGCAGAAGAGGTTTGCAAGTGCTGAGGAGAGGGGAAGAATCACCTTCCTTGACCTGCTACCTATGCTCTTTGTACAACAACCCAGAAGATGCTTTACTGACTCATGTTTGGGTGTTCACAGAAACCAAGACTCTTTCTGTGAGTTCCTTTACAGCCACTCAGCCCCAAAACTTCTGTTCATGAGGTTATCCCACAGCAGGAGCAGGACTTGGCTCTGAGCTTTGTCAAACTTGGTGATGTTTCTTCTGATACATTTCTTGGCATGTCAGAGTCTCACCAGCGCCTGCCTCCAGTGTGCTGTCACTGTCCACAAACCAACTGATGTCCCACCACCCAGTTACTAAAGACAGTGTTGATTCCTAAAGCTTCTTCTAATCACCACCTGTCAGTTGAACTCTGAAGTATTGATCATCCCTTTTTAACTTGGAGGTCCAGCTCTTTATGATTCCCTCTCCACTGCACAGTTCACCACGATTTCATGTGCAACCTCACTCTGGGGTAGCATTGCCATCCCCTCCCAAAACATTGTTCATTAGGTCGTGGAACATTAAATGCAGCCATTGTCTGATGAAAGGAGATGACTTTCCTGCCTGTGTTCCTTTGATCACCAGCATGGCAACTTTTCACAGGTCCCAGCACTTCTGAGTACCACCAAATTGCTGGAGTGCCCCAAGACTGCAGCCACCAGCCAGGACTCAGCACAGAGCGTTGTGTTAGGTAAAGTGAAGAGCAAATTGGGCAGTTTCCAATGGTTCTCTGTAGATGTGAAACATGCAGAGGACCTCCACAAGAGTGGCAGTTGCTGGCATTTGGGTAAGAAGCAAGGGACATGGCTGGGGAATCCATTCCCACACACCTTTCTTCCTGTGCTGGACAAGAGGGGCATAGGTAATTATTCCTTAGATACCACAAAATGGGCAATGACCAAAGAAGGAAGTATCCAGCCCCACTCTGGGCACTGCAGAGAACCCTGGGGGAATATCCAACCTCAGGTCCAGTTTCCTCCATGACTGCTGAGACTTTAGCACATCAGGACACCAGAGGCCATAGAAGGAGGAGGTAACCTCTCAGACTTTATCCTAGCAAAATCCTGCTGCCAGTCCCATCTCCCACCCACAGAAGCAGAGCTGAGAAATGTAGAAGGTATAGAAGTACGATTGGTGCTAGGTGAATAAGACAGCAGGATGTGTACAAATTACCTCTTACCACATCTGGCTGTAAGTTAGTTTGGTGCCTAAAGTTGCAAGAAGTTCTGTTGTATGCAGCAAGAACTTAGCTGAACAAGATGTTAGGTAACAGGGAACGAGCAGGCATGCGCCGGACAACAGGAGCACAACCGAGGAAGACTCTTGACTTCATCCACGACCACCAGAGGGAAAGGGAAGGCTCAGAACAGGCTGTGCCAGTGTGCCGGAGATGAGCCCCGGGGCAGACAGCCTGGATGGGCAATAAGGTTCTGAGTGAATTAAGGGGAAAAAAGTGGAGGTATCATCTTTGGAAGGAAGGAGAGGTGACCCATGGATGTTGCTAGGTCATGCAGGAAGAAAATCAGAGAGGCAAAAGCCCATTTAGAGCTTAGCCTGGCAGTGCTGTGAATCAAACAATCCTTTTACAAATAAGCTAATGGCAAGAGGAGGGCAAGGACAACCTGCACTCCTTGGTGGACACAGAGGGGAACATAGTAACAAAAGATGAGGAAAAGGCAGAGGTACATAACACCTTCTTTGCCTCAATTTTTAATAGCAGTATAGGTTGTCTGCAGGACAAGTGGCCTCCTGAGCTGGCAGATGGAGGCAGGGAGCAGTGTAGTTCCCCTGTGATCCAGGAGGAGGCAGTTACAGATCTCCTCAGCCACTTGGATCCCCACAAGTCCATGGGACCAGACGGGATCCATCCTAGGGTGCTGAGAGAGCTGGCAGATGAGCTGGCCAGTCCGCTCTCCGTCATTTACCACTAGTCCTGGCTCACTGGAGAGGTCCCAGAAGACTGGAAGCTGGCCAACGTGGTGCCCATCCACAAGCAGGGCAGGTTGGATGAGCCAGGGAATCCAGGCCTGTCAGCCTGACCTCAGTGCCAGGCAAGGTTATGGAACAGGTCATCTTGAGTGCAATCACACAGCATTTACAGGATGGCCAAGGGATCAGGCCCAGGCAACATGGATTCAGGAAGGGCAGGTCCTTCCATGCCCAGGTGACTGCCTGGTGGATGTGGGGAGGCCTGTGGATGGAGTCTGCCTGGACCTCAGCAAGGCCTTTGACACTGTCCCCCACAGCAAACTCCTGGCCAAGCTGTCAGCCCCTGGCTTGGACAGCAGCACTCTGAGCTGGGTGAGGAACTGGCTGGAGGGCCGAGCCCAGAGAGTGGTGGTGAATGGTGCCACAGCCAGCTGGTGGCCAGGCACTAGTGGTGTCCCCCATGGCCAGTGCTGGGCCCCATCCTGTCCAATATCTTTATTGATGATCTGGATGAGGGCATTGAGTCCATCATCAGTAAATTTGCGGACAACACCAAGCTGGGGGCAGGAGTTGATCTGCTGGAGGGCAGAGAGGCTTTGCAGAGGGACCTCGACAGGCTGGACAGATGGGCAGAGGCCAAGGGCAGGAGACTGAACACATTCAAGTGCCGGGTTCTGCACATTGGCCACAGCAACCCCAGGCAGTGCTACAGGCTGGGGTCAGACTGGCTGAGAGTGGCCAGGCAGAGAGGGACCTGGGGGTACTGTTTGATGGTAGGATGAACACGAGCCTGCAGTGTGCCCAGGCAGCCAAGAGGGCCAATGGCATCCTGGCCTGCATCAGGAACAGTGTGGCCAGCAGGAGCAGGGAGGTTATTCTGCCCCTATACACTGCACTAGTTAGGCCACACCTTGAGTCCTATGTCCAGTTCTGGGCCCCTCAGTTTAGGAAGGATATTGAGATGCTGAAAGATGTCCAGAGAAGGGCAACAAAGCTGGGGAGGGCCCTGCGAGGAGAGGCTGGGGGAGCTGGGGTTGCTTAGCCTGGAGAAGAGGAGGCTCAGGGGAGACCTTCTTCCTGAGTACAACTACCTGAAGGGAGATTGTAGCCAGGAGGGAGTTGGTCTCTTCTCCCAGGCACCCAGCACCAGAACAAGAGGACACAGTCTCAAGCTGTGCCAGGGGAGGTTTAGGCTGGATGTTAGGGAGCAATTCTTCCCAGGAAGAGAGATTGGCCCTTGGGATGTGCTGCCCAGGGAGGTGGCAGTGTCACCATCACTGGAAGTGTTTAGGAAGAGCCTGGATGAGGCCCTTGGTGCCACGGTTTACTTGACCAGATCGTGTTGGGTGATAGGTTGATGATCTTGGAGGTCTTTTCCAACCTGGTCTATTCTATTCTATTCTATTCTATTCTATTCTATTCTATTCTATTCTATTCTATTCTCCAGTCCAATCCCCTCTGCAGTCATCAGGGACATCCTCCACTAGATCAGTGTCGTGGGTTGGGAGACCAATTCTCCCACCACTGGCAAAGAAAGACTCAGACAGAGGGATTGCAAAAATTGTGGAAAATTTAAAAGGAAAAACAATGAAAGTTTTACAGAGCACCACAGGCACTGTGACAGAGATCCCAGAACATACCCAAGAATGTCCCATCCCCACCTGGGGGTACACCCAAAACCCCCACCCCAGGGCTCTTTCTTCCCCCCTCCAACCCAGCCTTGGGCCTGGGCAGGCCCAAGGGAGGCAGCTCATGCCATTGTACCTAGGCAGAGGCGAGGGAGGAAAGGGAAGCAAGGACTCCGTGCAGATGTTTTATAGAGGAGCAGGGAATTATGGATGAAATACCTGGCTTCCTGTGACCACCCCCTGGGCTGGGGCCCCTTTTGGGATCTCCCAGGTGTGGTCTGTGCAGTGGCATCCAGGCCAGCACCCAGCCCAACCACCAAAATCAGGTTGCCCAGAGCCTCACCTTGAATATCTCCAGTGATGGGCCCCAACCACCTTCCTGAGCAACCTGTTGCAGTGTTCCACTACCCCCTTCGGGTACTGGAGGCTGCTCTAAGGTCTCCCTGGATCCTTGTCTTCTCCAGGTTGAAAAGCCCCAGCTCCCTCAGCTGGGAAAACTGGGTCCATGGATTCAGGGAATACTTTGGGTTGGAAAGGATCTTAAATATCATCCAGTTCCAATTGCCCTGCCATGGGCTGGGACACCTCCCACCAGCCCAGGTTGCTCAAGGCCTCATCAAACCTGGCCTTGAACACCTCCAGGCAAGGGGCAACCTGCTCCAGTGTCTCCCCACCCTCACTGTCAAGAATTTCTTCCTAATATCTAGTATAAAATTCCCCTCTTTCAGCTCAAAGCCATTGTCCCTCATCCTGGCACTCCCAGTCTTTGTCAGAAGTCCCTCCCTACCTCTCCCGAGACCTTTCAGGTGCTGCAAGGCTGCTCTAAGGTCTCCTTGGAGCTTTCTCTTCTCCAGGCTGGACAGCCCCTGCTCTCCCAGCCTGTCCCCACAGAGGAGGTTCTCCAGGCTCTTCATGGAGGAGGCCATCTTCATGGCCTCCTCTGGACCATCTCCAGCAGCTCCAGGTCCTTCTTGTGCTGTGGGCCCCAGAACTGGAGGCAGTGCTGCAGATGTGGTCTGAGCAGAGCAGAGGGGCATAATCCCCTCCCTGTGCTGCTGCTCTCCCTGCTCTGGATGCAGCTCAGCACACAGCTGCCTGCTGGGTTGCAAGCAGCCATTGCCAGCTCATGGGGAGCTTTCCATCAGCTGACACTCCCAACTCCTTCTCCTCTAGGCTGCTCTCCATCCACTGCTTGCCCAGCCTGGATTCGTGCTTGCAATTGCCCTGACCCAGCTGCAGGAACCTTGTACTTGGCCTTGTTGAACCTCATGAGGTTGGCTTGGGTCCAGCTCTGCAGCCTGTCCAGGTCTCTCTGGATGGATCCTTCCCTCCAGCCACGCAGCTTGGTGTCATTGGCAGTGCTGAGTGCTCAGTGCCGTGTCCATGTTGCTGACAAAGGTTACACAGCACTGGTCCCAGCCCGACCTCTGAGCGACTCCCCTGGCACTGGGCTCCGTTTGGACATTCAGCCACTGACCACAGGTCTTTGAGAGCAGCCAGCCAGCGGCCACCCCTCAGGTCCAGGCTTTCCCAGCTGGAGCAGGGTGCTGTGGGGCAGGGCAGAGGCTGGTAGCTGCCACCGGTTGCTTTTGCCTTGCCCCTCATGCTGTAACCGCACCATAAGAAGCTCCCAGGTTCCTCGGGCATGCTCTCGGGGAAGCTCTGCGTCTGGGCTCTTGAAACGTCTTTTTCTTCCCCGCAAAGCACCCACAAGCAGCAGAGCTCTTTCGCTCACGTTAGGCTCATCCTCAGGCGAGTTTTAAACCCAAAGCCTTCCCGCCACGGGCGGCCTTGGGAACCGCTCTGGAATCTGCCACCACTCGGCTCTCATTGGCTCTTGGAAGGCGTCGCTCTCTAATCTGCCTAGCAACAGCCGCCGCTGAGCTCTCATTGGCTCCTGTAAAGCTCCGGAGGTGCGGACCGAACCGGCTGCTAGCGCGCGCGCGCCAGGCGGGAGCACGCCCACGCCGCTTTGTGCGCATGCGTGCCAGGCCCTCGGGAGCACCCGCTCCGCCCTGCGGGGAGCCCCCGGCCCCGCCCCCGCCCCTGGCCCCGCCCTCGGCCCTACCCCTGCCCCGCCTCCGGCCCGGCCGTGGCGCCTGCCCCCGCCCTCGCCCCGGTTTCGGCCCCGCTCCTGCCGCTGCCGTGCGCCTGCGCAGCCCTCCCGCCCTGCCTCGCGTTGCCGAGCGGCGGAAGCGCGGCCGGGGCGGTTCCGGCCACCTCAGCGGGCAGCATGTCGGGCGCGGCGGGCGCGGGGGCCGCGGGCTCGGTGGGCTCGGTGGTGCGGCGCTTCCTGGCGGAGTACGGCAGCGGCACGCCGAGCCGGCTCAAGGTGCTGGACGCCTACCTGCTCTACGTGCTGCTCACCGGCGCGCTGCAGTTCGGCTACTGCCTCGGCGTCGGCACCTTCCCTTCAACTCCTTCCTCAGCGGCTTCATCTCCGCCGTCGGCAGCTTCATCCTGGGCGGTCAGTGCTCCGGGCCCCGCGGCCCCCAGCGCCTGCTCCCCGTAGCAAAGCCTGAGCCTCCCCGCGGCGCCTTCGGAGAGCTGCTCAGAAGCGCCCAGAGCCCTTGCAGGAGCCGCGGGATGCCATCAGTAGCCGCAGGCCTTCCGCGCAGCTCATGGCAGCCCCACGGCAGCGTTCTGACCTCCGCCGGCAGCCTCCGGCACCCCTTCCCCCCCCAGGCCCCTGCCCCGTCGCAGGATGCTGCTCGGCACAGAGCTGGCTGCTGCCTCGGCCTCTCTTTGCCCGTCCCTGGCAGTCCTGGAGCCTTCCCTTCTGTGCTGACCTTCAGCGACTATCCCATGCTGCTCTGGCAATGGCTGCGCAGAACTTGCTCTCCATAGCACCCCCCAGACCCCTTTTGTTCCTGTGCAGCCTTCCCCTGCTCAGCCATGAGGGGGTACAGCCAAAGCCTCAGTTCTTCCTGTGAGCCTGTTCCACCCAGGGCTTGGCCACCCCAGAGCAGAGCTGTGCAAGAGAGTAGTGCATAATAACCCTGTGCAGATCCCCTGCCAGTGTCCTGCTCATTCTAAAGGTGGAGCTGCCTTTTCTTGCACCCTGGTGGAACAGGAACCCAGACTGGGGTGGACAGCCTCAGGGGGACACTGCTTCCCACCATGACATCTACCATGATCTGACCTCTTGTTCTTTCTCTGCCATGCAGTTTGCCTCCGGATCCAGATCAATCCCCAGAACAAAGGCGAGTTCCAGGGCATCTCCCCGGAGCGAGCCTTTGCTGACTTCCTCTTTGCCAACACCATCCTGCACCTCGTGGTCATCAATTTTGTTGGCTGAGCTCCAGAAGAGACCACAAGGTACTGATCCAGAGGGTCACAGAGACACAAGCAGGGTTCACAGGACTTCAGCACTTCTGTAGAGCTGGGACAGCGCTAGAGAGAATGAATCTGGGAGTACTAACTCAGGCTTTGTCTTGGCCAAGCACAGCTAAGCTGTTGTCCCCAAGGGTGATACAGGGTCAGGCTCTGTCTTGCATCATTTAAGAGGCAGTCTAACCACAGGTGCCACAGACACCCACATTGCACTCTTGTGAGAGAAGTACCCAGTGCCACTTGGCAGAGGAGCTGGAACCCTGGGCTGCTTGCAGTGGTTGTCCTGTTTGGAGGCCATGGCGTGGCAGATGAGAGGGGGTTGTCTGGGGCAGGGGGAGTTGGCTGCTGGTGGGTGGAGGACTTGCTCTGTTGTTACTGGGGCCACAAGATAATTGAAGCTTGTGAGGTTTCTTCTCCCTCTGCAGAATGTTCCTCATGCTGCCTTCCTCTCTTTCCAGGTGTTCACTTCCTCTTGGGCTCTGCTGCCAGATCCTGGCACTGGGACATGCTGTTCCCCAGCAGACTCCTGCCTGCCTCCTCAGCAGAGGAGGGACACACAGGGCACACCATTTTTCCCCACAGACTATCCTATGGGAGGGTCTGCAGCCTCACCACAGGTCCTGTCATCTTTTCTGCCAATAAAGCTCTTTCTGACCCTGTAGTCTTCTTCCTGGTGGTGACAAATACAGAGGTTCTTCTGACACCTGAGTTCCCTCATGCATGACTCCCTGGCTTTACACTTTCACTTTGTACCCAGCAGGTTGTTTTTTCTGTGCCCCACTTTCAGAAGGAAGCAGGAAACAAGCTGTCATGGAAACTGAGTTGTCATCCACCCTTTTCATCTCCTTTCTGACCCTTTATCTCATGGCAGGTCCCTTGCCAACATGCCCTCAGACTTCAGAGCTCTGGGAGAGTTGGGTTAAGCTGTGGTTAGTGGTGTGGGGAGGAAGCAGAGGATGTCCTCCAGCGCATCTTCAGGTCCACCTTCACACAGGCCCTCCCATATCCCTCAAAGCACATCTGGATGCTCCAGCTGCATGCACAGACTCCCTAAGGCCTGGTTCTGATCCAGTTGCCCTACCCCAGAGTTGGCCTCAGTGTGATGTGCTGATTGACCCAAGGGTGTTGGCAGGGGCTGCCAGGCTGTGCCAGTGCCTTAGAGCTGCGCCTGAGTTGTTTTGAGCCCATGGAGGAGCTCACCCCTCAGACTGAACTTCATTCCCCCTCTAAAACACTGCATGGTTTAAATGCAATAGCTTTGGCCCATGGCCATTGCCTCCTGAAGCCCAGGCTGGCTCCTGCACTGAGGCCAAGGACTTCTTTGTCCTGATGGAAAGCCAGAGCCCTGTGGTGATCTGCTCTGGGCACAGGACAAGATCCCAACTCCAGATGGCTCCCCCACATCTCTGCCTGCATAGTTTACCTGGGTTACCTCCAGGCATGAGATCTCATCCTGGTGCTGATCCTGCTTTATGCTTCTTGTTCATGGTTTGTCCTGTAGGTGAAACCCTGGGTGGGGAAAATGTTCCTTGAGGCTGTGAGACAAATTCTCCTGTGGCGCTTGGGAGGCCGAACAGGGGGTCTGGTACCTTCAGCCTCAGAGCTGAATCATGGTTTCCTTTTGCTTTTTAGCAGTTCCAGTTGTGTTGCAGCCCTGAACCATTCAAGTGTGAAATCTCTTGCCCAACAGAGCCTCCCAAGAGTGAGGTGTGAGGAGCAGGATCTTCACTGTCTCAAAGGATGCTGTCATGGCCTGTGGTTGGAGCTGGTGGGCTCATCAGGGGACATGAGAGACCAGTGACTTGAGCAAGGCTCTTGACTCTCATCACATCCTCACAGGCAGGCTCAGGAAGTGTGGGTCAGATGAGTGGACAGTGAGGTGGGCTGAGACCTGGCTGAAGGACAGAGCACAGAGGGTTGTGACCAACAGTGCAGGGTCCAATTGCAGGCCTGTGGCCAGTGGTGTTCCCCAGGGTTCAGTGCTGGCTCCAGTCTTGCTCAGTATCTTCATCAATGACCTGGATGAAGGCTCTGTGGGTGCACCTGCTGTAGGAGGGGGGTTGGACTGGATGATGCCCAGAGGTCTCTTCCAGCCCCAGCATCCCATCAGCGTTTCTATGACCCTGAGGTGATGCCAACTGTGACACCACCTCCCCTGCGACCCCAGGCTGCTGGGGTTTTCAAATGGGGCCAGCTTTGTGCTGGGAGCAGGCAGGGCACCGGGGTCGTAGCCGAGCCTGGCAGGCAGAGACAGCCCCTCCCGAGGGCAGGAACCGCTCAGGCTGCCCTTGGCTTTTGGCAGGCCGCCAGCGCCTCCCTGCGGCTCCCTGGGGCTCCAGAGCGCTCCGGCCTGGGGCCCTCCTGTGGCCTCTCCTGAGAACTGCACCGGACCCTGGCCGGGGGCGGAGCGAGGCGTTGCCCTGGGCTTCTGCCCTGCTTGTCGGCAGCTGGCAGCGCCTTCGCTTGCCGGAAACTCAGAGCCAGAATGCAGCTCCTGTCGCAGCTGCTCCCACATCTGAACGAGCTTCCCCAAGTCTGTAGATACCTTCAAGCTCTGCACCTTACGAAGGCCATGCTCAGGTCCCTGCTCACACTGCAGCAGAGAGCAGGAGAGGCAGCTTTTTGTGCAGGGCTGTCTAAAGAGATGACAGATGCTGGGCAGGGCCTTCTCTCCAGCAAAACCCCTAGAAAAGATCCAAATTGGTTTCCTAACCGTAGGTGGCATAGGACAGAGTGAGCTAGAGATGGACCATGGCAACATCTCCCTCCCTGCCAGTGTGTGAGGATTCTCTGGGCTGCCTCATCTCCCTCCCTACTCTTGAGCAGAAGGGATTTTCACTGCCTGTGTAGCAGGGTGCCAGCAAATTCTTGCACACCCACCAGGCTTTCTGCTGTGTGCTGTCCTCTCCTTTCCCCTGCCCCTGCTAAATGTAGCTCAGCCCTGCCTGCTGTACCCAAAACAATACCCCCAGACCCCAGGGCAGGCTGTGGTGAGGGGCAGGAAGGGAGGGTGTCCTCACCTCACTTTGGCTTGTGGGCTAATGGCTGCTGTTCCTTTCCACATGCTTCTCCTCCTTGCCGAGTGCCACACCAGCCCTGCTCCCCACACCTTGTTTTGTGCTCCACTTTCCAGAGGAAGTGGTTTCTGTGGTGGAGGAGCACCAAAAGGTGACCCAGATCTCGACTGTGGCGTCATGGAACTGGTGGTGTGTCCTCTTCCTGCCCCACCTGGGCCAGAAGACCCCTTCCACATCCTGTCCCATTCTGTTGTTTCTTGCCTTGGCTTTGCACTCAGGTTTTTCTTTCTCAAAATAAACAAGAAAGTGCCAAGAGGTGCTGGAGGTTGCAGGTTGTGGTGGTGCTGGCTTGGAGGCCTAGTGTCTGAACTAGACCTTTGAACTAGACCTATGCATTCAACTTTGCACCACGAGTCACTACATCTAAGGTTCTCTGTACACTCAGCACATCTTGTCACTGGGGTCTTTCACCTGGAGATGTGGGGGGAGGCAGCACACTGCCCTTCCTCCTTGACCACACAGCAAGGAGTGGGGGTGAGGAGAGGTGGCTGCTAAAGGTTAAGGAGCATGGGAACTGTTCTTCCATGTCCCTGAAGGTTTCTGGAAATCTGTGAAGTCCAAAGACCTGCTTTGTCATCCAAGCAGGGGCTAGGCAGGTCCCTTAGGCTGTGTCCCTGTCCTATGGTGGACCTCATTATGAGTGAAATGTAAGCTTCAAGAGCTGTGTGGAAATGAGGGGTGGGCTTCTCCCAGATGGGGAGAGGTGGGAGGTGCTGTTGTGTTAGGGGAGAGGCAGGAAAATGAGTCCCTGGACACCTGTGCTATAGATAATCAGGGGTAAGAGACCCAGGAGGTTGAGATTGTCCCTTGAAAGGGGGTCACTCTTTCTCTGTCACCCTGTGAAAGGCCACTGCTGAATGGTCAGGGGGCAGCAGCACCATGGCAGGAGGCCAGGGAGACTTTGTTGAGCTGCTGCTCAGCACTGTGGAGTCAGATCCCATGGCAGGGATACAGGCCTGATCTTCACAGGGGGACCTTCTCCCATGTGAAGCACCAGGGCTTGGGGCTGAAAGCCTGAGGTCCTTGGTCTGGCTGGGAATCCAGCAGGGTGAGAAAGATCCCAGAGGGGCAATCAGCTCCACCAGGCTGCAATGCTTCTCCTGCCACCCAGCCTGGGCAGTGGTGTGAGGTACAAGCAAGGTTCAAGCTCTGCAGGTGTGTTTCTCTCAGACCCCTCTTATTTCTTCCTCCAGAGGACTCTGGTGCTTCAGAAGATGGAGACATCCATTTCACAAAGAGTAAGATGTCTTTCCAGCCCTGCCAGTGACAAACAGAACCTGACAGGCACAAATCTGGTCCCTTGGTGCCAGCAACACAAAGCAGGCACCCTGCTCTGCAGTGATGCTTGAGACTGGGGACACTTAGAGCCAGGGCACTTTAGGCTGACGTGTTCCCCATAGCAGCAGAAATCTGCCCTCAGGAACCTGAGCTGCTTCCTAGTCCTCACTGTGGGCAAGCTGTGTTTTACCTTTGCCTTCAGAACACTCCTGTGAGGAAAGACAGAGACCTGGGGCTGATTAGTCTGGAAAGGAGAAGGCTAAGAGGGGGATCTGATGGAGCAGGTCCAGAGGAGGGCCACAAAAATGATCAGGGGGTCAGAAGACCTCTGCTGTGGGACAGGCTGAGGGAGCTGGGGTTGTTCAGCCTGGAGAAGAGAAGGCTCCAGGGAGACCTAATAATGACCTTCCAGTACCTGAAGGGGCTACAAGGATAGAGAGAGACTGTTCTCAAAGGCCTGCAGTGACAGGACCAGGGGCAATGGCTTCAAACTAGGGCAGAGCAGATTGAAATTGGATGTGAGGAACAAGTTCTGCAGCAGGAGGCTGCTGGAACGCTGCAGCAGGTTGCCCAGGGAGGTGGTTGGGGTCCATCCCTGGAGATATTGAAGGTGAGGCTGAACAGGGCTCTGGGCAACCTGATCTGGTGGAGGATGTCCCTGCTGGCCAAGCTGTCAGCTCGTGGCTTGGACAGCAGCACTCTGTGCTGGGTTAGGAACTGGCTGGAGGCTGACCCCAGAGAGTGGTGGTGAATGGTGCCACAGCCAGCTGGCAGCCAGGCACCAGTGGTGTCCCCCAGGGATCAGTGCTGGGCCCCATCCTGTTCAATATCTTTATTGATGATCTGGATGAGGGGATTGAGTCAGTCATCAGTAAATTTGCAGATGACACCAAGCTGGGGGCAGGAGTTGATCTGTTAGAGGGCAGAAGGGCCCTGCAGAGGGACCTTGTGTAGTTGTTTGAGCCTTAACTGGAAGTTAAGAGCTCAGGTGGGGGGCAAGGCTGAGAATCTCTCCCCCACTCCCCCCCTCTTCCCTCCCAACAGAGAGGGGAGAAAAGGAAAGAGCAAATCCACCAAACAATAATTTGGAGTCGGCTTGGAAGTAGAGAGGTAAAGAGTTGTCTTTAAGCAGTATATATATATATAACAATAACAGGAAAAAGGTTCACAAGGGCAAGGAACAAGGATGGATGGGAGGGGGACAAAAACGAGAATAATACAAAACCAGCCTTTCTCTGAGGAAGCCTGGAGGCAGCAGGGAGAAGGATCAGGTCCAACCACGTGGCAGAAGGGCAGCTGCAGTAGCTCTCGTCCAGCAGAGGCAGAAGCCAGAAAAGCCGGGGGCCAACAGCTATGAGGTCCTGCTTTTTATACCCTATCTGGGCAGGGAGGGGGGAGTGGAACAGACTCAGCTTCCCAGGTGAAAAATGCCCTGCAGGGAGTGAAAAGTACCTGCAAGCCCTCCACCCTGCTTTGTTCTTTTGTTCCCAGAAAAGGGTGCTAACCCACCACACCTTGCCAGGCTGGACAGATGGGCAGAGGCCAACAGGATGGCATTCAACAAGTCCAAGTGCCAGGGGCTGCACTTTGGCCACAGCAACCCCATGCAGAGCTACAGGCTGGGGTCAGAGTGGCTGAGAGCTGCCAAACAGAGAGGGACCTGGGGGTGCTGATTGACAGCCACCTGAACATGAGCCTGCAGTGTGCCCAGATGGCCAAGAAGGCCAAGGGCATCCTGGCCTGCATTAGGAACAGTGTGGCCAGCAGGAGCAGGGAGGTCATTGTGCCCCTGGACTCTGCATTGGTTAGGCCACACCTTGAGTCCTGTGTCCAGTTCTGGGCCCCTCAGTTTAAGAAGGACATTGAGACACTTGAAGGTGTCCAGAGAAGGGCAACAAGGCTGGGGAGAGGCCTTGAGCACAAGCCCTACAAGGAGAGGCTGAGGGAGCTGGGGTTGTTTAGCCTGGAGAAGAGGAGGCTCAGGGGAGACCTCATTGCTCTCTACAACTACCTGAAGGGTGGTTGTAGCCAGGAAGGGGTTGGTCTCTTCTCTCAAGCAACCAGCACCAGAACAAGAGGACACAGTCTCAAGCTGTGCCAGGGGAGGTTTAGGCTGGAGGTGAGGAGAAAGTTCTTCACCGAGAGAGTCATTTGCCATTGGGATATGCTGCCCAGGGAGGTGGTGGAGTCACCGTCCCTGGAGGTGTTCCAGAGGGGATTGGATGTGGCACTTGGTGCCATGGTCTAGTCATGGCGTCTGTGGTGCCAGGTTGGACTTGATGATCTTTGAAGTCTCTTCCAACCTTGGTGATTCTGTGATACTGCTGCCTGCAGGGGGGGATTGGGCTGGATGAGCATTGGAGTCCCTTCACACCCAAACCATTCTATGGTTCTATGATCTGATCAAGTCTCTAACTACCTGAGGGGTGGGAGTCAGGATGAAGGGGCCAGGCTCTTTTTGGTGGTGCCCAGTGATAGACCAAGGAACAGCAGGTACAAACTGGAACCCAGGAGGTTTCACCTCAGCATAACTAGAAACTTCTTTGCTCTGAGAGAGCTGGAGAGAGCTTCCCAGAGGGGTTGTGCAGTCTCCTTCTCTGGAGACTTTCTAACCCCACCTGGATGTGTTCCTGTGTGACCTGCCCTGGGTGACCCTGCTCTGGCAGGGAGTTGGACTTTGTGACCTCTGGAGGTCCCTTCCAACCTCTAACATCCTGTGAGTCTGGGATTCTGTTATAGCAGAGTCTGGAGGAGAGTGAGGGAAAGGCTCATCAGGCACTGAACCAGGCTGCCCAGGGAAGTTGTGGTGTCAGCATCCCTGGAGATGTTTAAGAGACATCTGGATGAGGAGCTCAGGGATGTGGTCTAACAGCTGTTGGGGAGATGCTGGGTCATGGTTGGACTCAAGTGAGCTTAAGGTCTTTTCCAACCAGGCAATTCTATGACTCTGTGAGAGGGGTTCTCTGTTCCACTCCCTCCCAGCCAGGCTGGGCTCTCCTAAACACAGGAAGGATGTGACCTGGGAAGGGACTTGCAGCCATTCCCCACCCACTGTGGTGCATCCGCAGTGACAACAGTGCCTGGTGGCCAAGCCAGGCTGAAAAGGAGAGTCCCTGCTCCCCTCCCTCACCCCTTTGGGCTCATCTGAAGGGTGAAATAAGTTCCTCAGACTACAGATACAGAAGACAGACGAGATTCTGCTTTTTGATAAGAATTGTTTAATGGCAGCCAAAGGCCCCAGAGCTGCTGAGACACCAGAGCTGCTCCAGCACTGGCCAAGAGCTGGTGCCTGCAGCTCTCACCTGTGGGCACCGTTTCCAAGGGCAGCAGCCACGGGCAGGGCAGCAGCTCCAGGCTTATGCAATGGTTACAAAAAGAAACTGAGAAGTGCAAGGTTGGTAGAGCTAAGCTGGAGCAGGGGCTTGTATGCTACTAAGCACAAGCCATGGCTTCAGCTGGTTTGAACTCAGGCAGTGTTAAGCTCAGAGAGACTTCAAAAACCACTGCAAACCAGTCCTGTGTTGTGTGCTCAGGAGGTGAGAATTTCACTGAGCTCAGGACTCCTGCGTGTCCAGGGTTTAAGACTGGGATGTCCTAACCATAGAGACAGAAGTCCCCCAAGGGGCTGGACAGTCTGGCAGGTGGACACAGGGAAGTGTAATCTTTGTTACTCCATCCCATCATGCTGCATCTTCCCCATATGAAGGGGAAGTTTGTTCTTCCCCTTTTCTCCCACTCCCTGCTCCCAGCCCTTATCTCTCGGTTGGTGTTTCAGGGGAGGCCTTTCTGCAGCCTTTGCTGTGCAATGAACTCAGTGCTACAGAATTTGGGCCTAGGCTGGGGGGAAGCAGGGAGGCATGGGGAGGGGGTTGGGCATTGAGTCCTGGGGGAAGGTTTTAGAAGGTTTTGGAAAGCCCAGGTGGAGAACTGGGCTGATGCTGACTATGAATTTGTGGGGTTTATGAACAGTATTTCCACCTAAATCTCCAGTTCTGTGCAGTGTTTCCATTTCTCTCCTTTGGAGGGGTGAAATAGCTTTCTGCCCACTCAAACTGAGCCAGAGGAACACCCAGCAGCACACCTTCTGGGGAAATGTAAGATAGCTTGCTGTGGTCGAGCTAAGGGCAGCAGGAGGTGGTGCACAGCACCCTGGGCCAGGCTCCCTTCGCTCTTCAGAGTGCTTCGTGTGCAGCTGCAGTGGTGCCTGGGGATGCACTCCCAGAGCTGCACTCCTGATAGACACCAGACTGAAAATTCACACTCCAGGGCTTGCAGCTTTCAGCAACCAACCCTGCCCCACGCAGAAGCTGTGGCTGAGTCTCACACAAGCAGTTGTGGTGTTTGGCAATTCAGTCGTAGCAAACTGTGCTTCAAGCAGAGTCAGGCTGCAGGAACCCAGCAGGCTGAGCGTGTCGAGCAGCTTCAGAGCAGCACAAACAAAGCAACTGAGATGAGTGGCTGGGCAGATACAGAGAGCCAGCAGGTGACCTCCCTTGCAACAGGAAAACTCCCCAGCAGGATTTTGTGGCGCTTCAGAACTGCACCCTCTGGTCGCTGTCATTCCTGAAACAAAAACCCAGGGCTGCTAAATCCTGACTTGGGATCCAGAGCTGCACAACTCTAGGCCTGAAGTGCCAGGCAAGAGAAAGTGGAGAAAGAGGCACTGGGGCAAACCAGATACATTAGGCCTGAGGTCTCTTAAACAAGCATCAAAGTTTCTCAGCTGGAGACTGGTCAGGGGATGAATGTGGTGGATGAATGCAGACAAGGGAAGGGATGGGAGCAGGGGTAGGGAGATGGCCAGAAAGAAGGAAAGTTGCATTTGTGTGTGGGTAAGAAAACATTAGTAGACTTGAGGGATGGGTGAAAACAATCACATGGGCAAAGGAGTGGAGGGGTTTTGCTGCTGGGCAGACTGCATGAACAAAGAGAAGGAACTCTCAGAGCTAAGGGACTGACCCTGCTGGTTGCTGTCAGAGGCCTTACCCCAGCACACTCACTTGCTTTTCCACATGAGCATTGTCAGCAGCACATTAAAAAGGACTCCTTTCAGCAAAGTGATCTTCAGGCCCAGCTGTGTCAAAGACAGCAAGTTCAGGTTTTCATCTGCACAGGAACAGGGAATGCAAAGTCACTGAGATGTCTTCCCTTGCAGGCTGACTTAGAAACACTTCCAGTGAGGCTCTTCCACCCTGGGTGCTGAGCCAGCCAGGAGAGGAGCTCCACTCACACTCTCATTCCCTCAGCTGTTCAGGGGCTGAGCTCTCACTCAACAGCCACTTTGCTACCCAGTATGCAGGTCTGCCAACCACCCAGCTGGGTTTACATACAGCATATCATGAGCCCAGGATGCTGGAGGTTGTTCCTCCTGCCTCTTCCTATATTTTTTTAAGGTGAGTGGGGTGTAAACAAGTCAAATTTCATTGGAAGAAGACACAGCCTGTTTGAGTTTCCCCTTCCTCTGAAGCTGGAAAGCCATTTTCCTTTGAAAACAGATTGCTCTGCACTGGGAAGCAGGGAGCTGCCCTCAGAAGGCCATTTTCTCTCTGCTTTTGGAAGCCTCTCTTTGCAATGCCTGAGCAAAGCAGCCCAGGCCAGTGATGAGCATTTGCCAGGTAGTGTTTTGGAACCATTTGCCTCTCTGGTTCCTTTCCAGCAAATGCCTGTTTGCAGCTCAGCTCTCTGCAAGCAGGGCAAGTGCAGAGGCAGGCTCAGCACTCTGAGCTAGCAGGAGCAGCAACTGCCTGGGGGCCAGCAGTGGCTGATGTGCTCCACAGCCACGGGCTGCAGCAAAGCTTGCTCAGGTGCAGCTGCCTTTAGTGCAGTGCTGCTCAGAGCACATGCTGCAGGAACCAGCTGCTTATCTCCTGCCTCATGAGCTGCTTGTGCACCCAAAATAAAAGCAGCTCTTTGAAGCTGAACTGTGGGCAGGCAGCCAGTAAGGCTGACTCATATCAGTTGCTTAAATCATCCTGTCATGGGGAGTCCTTCTTTGGCTTAGCACCAGCACCTAGGCACTGGCTACCCTGGCCACATGAAATTGTCATCTCAGATCTGGAAGACTTCATTAACCCAGTGACATCCAGCCTGGATCTTTAGAGCCTGTGGGGCCCTTTTGGAAATTTCCAGCCTGAGCTTTTTTGCTCCATCAGGAATACTGCAAAGAGGACATTGGCAAAAAGCTTGGGAAGATGTCTCCTTGATCAGGCCAAGCTTTGCTCCTCAAATGCAATGTGCATACCTGTCCTGAAGTGTGGAGACATCTCTGACACAGACAGAGCTGGCACCTGCAGACAGCAACAAGACATCCAATTAATAACAGAAATGTTCTGCTTCAGGAGTTGATGAAGATACCTCTGCTCAGGAGGGCTGGGTGAGAGCTTCTGGCCTGTAAGGCCTCCCAGAAACACTCATTTCTCCTGGTCATAAAATATGAGCAGTTTCCTGGTCATAAAAGGTGATGCAAAGAGACTTCAGTGTCCCACTGGACAGAGACTTTCAAGCTTTGTAGCCACCCCAGTGTGATTTTCAGATCTCTCTGCTGTGACTGCACCAATCTGCTGACCCTCCCTGGTGTTTCCACCAAGAAGGAGGACAAAAGACAGCAGAGGCAAGCAGGCACCACTGCCTCTGGAGTGTGGGGGCCACACAGCAGGAGTGCTGGCAGGGTAGGAGATGTGACCACATCCTGCTCACCCTGCTAGCACACAGAGCAGAGAGCCCCAGCCCTGCAGCATCAGCAGTGCCCTTACCACTGTCAGGATCCTCTCCCTCCAGCTCCCCGAAGCCCTCATGGTTTGCACCACACTGCATTTCATCCTTCCTGGCCCAGTAGGTGGCCAGGTAGCTTGCTTCCCGCCCGTGCTCGGCTGTTGCCACCTCCACGACAGCCTCTGTCTGCCTGTCAGTGAAGTTCAGAGTGAGCTCCTCAGGGCAGTAGTCTGTGATAAGGCACATTTCCAGATCCTCATCATCGGGAGAGGTCAGCCTGTAGACTGAGGGGGAGGGAGTGACATCTGGAAATGGACGAGAGAAGAGACATTAGGTGAGAGCACACAGCCCCAGCTCCTTCAGCCTCACCAGGCAGACACTGAGCTCTGGAGGCTTGTCTGTGGTTCCAGTGAGCAGCTCCTGATCATAGGGACCTTCCACTGGGGCACCTTCAGAGCACCAAGGCAGCCACAGCAGGTGATGCAGGAGCTGCATGAAGGTTTTGTTGTCTTGTGTGGCCAGGCAGGATCCCTACAGCATCTCAAATGGTGCTTTGGGCATCCACAGCCCAGATGTGCCTCTCTACCCTCATCACTGCCACAACTCCTGCAGCTCCACTCTGCAGCCAGATGCTTTTGGCTCCTGGCCTAGATACACTCTTCTTGCATCACTGCTGGGGGATGTCCTGTGCTTGAAGGGGGACTGAGCAGCCATGGGGCACTCTGCCTTCCCTGTGGATGTGGAGTCACATCCACCACTGGCATTCAAAATCCCTCTTCCTCCCCCTGTCCCTAGGATAAGCTGCCAGGCCTTGAGGATGTCCACATTCACCACCAGTCTGATTGTGTTCCCCTAGGAGAAGCACTGCAGAGTGGGGGGGCAGGGTGCAGTGAGGGGGAAACCATGAGCAAGTCGATGTGTCACAGATTCATGGCATGCCAGGTTGGAAGGGACCTCAAGGATCATCCAGCCCTACCTTTCAGGGTAAGAATAGAGTGGAAATGAGCTGGCCCAGCAGCCTGGCAAGCTGGGCCTTGACACTGTCTAATGTAGGGGAACCCAGCACCTGCCTGGGGAGTCTATTCCAATGTCCAATAGCTTGAAGGGTTTTTTCCTGGCATCCAGTTGGAATCTCCCCAGTAGCAGCTTGTCCCACTCATCCCTGGGCTTTACCATGGGGCTGCTCACAAAGGGAGTCTCCCTCCTCGTGGCAGCCACCTTTTCTGTGCTCGTACAGGGTTGTGAGGGCTGCCCTAAGCCTTCTCTTCTCCAGGCTCAGCAACCCCATCTCTCTCAGCCTTTCTGACAGGGCTGCCAGGCCTCTGATCACTCCTGTGGCCCTTCTCTGGACCCTCTCCAGCCTGTCCCCATCCTTCTTGTACAGCAGGGACCAAACCTGTGCACAGTGCTCCAGGGGCAGCCTGCCCAGCGCTGAGCAGAGTGGGACAATGACCTCTTTATCCCTGCCTGTGACGCCCTGATCAGCCCTGCAGCCCAGCACCCTGGAGCACACTGCTCACTCATCTTGAGCCTTTTGTCCCCCAAGACCCCCAGGTCCCTCTCCACAGTGCTGCTCTCCAGCCAGGTGGCTTTCAGCCTGAGCTGCATTCCTGGGTTGTGTGTTCCCAGGTGCAAGACCTTGCACTTGGCCTCATTAACCTTCACATGGCTCCTGCTTGCCCCATGAGCAGCCTGTCACGGCCCTGCAGGGCGTCATGAGGTTCCTCCTCCCGGCAGAACACTGCGAGACGTTTTTACCAAACCATGACCTGCAGAGGAGGGTTTTGGGGAACTCAGGCTGCAGATGTAAGACACCTGGGGTTTATTTCTGTTCTTTGGCTTCAGACTCTGCCAGGAGGTCCAAGTTAGACTTGGATTTTGCCCCCAGATCAAAACACTGCCTGCGGTTAAACTATTGTTTGCACATCTCACTCTGTAAGCTCATGCTCTGGGCACACATTTCACCTTCTGCAGCTCTGGAGCCCTGATTCCTGGAGAAAGTGCTTCCCAAAGCCTTTTGCTTTGTGCAAGATGTTGTGGGCCCTGCAGTGCTGTGAGGGTGAAGAGATAGCAGCAAAGATCCTGCACCAAGGAGCAGATCTGGGGCTGCCAGCCACCCTCTGGCTGCAGCTCCCATGGAGCTCAGGCTCTCAGGTTTGAACCAGAGCTTCAGATCACATTTCTAAACTAATGAACTGCTCCTGTGTAGGACTGAGAGTTGTGATTAACACTCAGTTGTCCTCAGACTAGTAAACATTACAGAAATACTAGAGAGAGCTCCCAGGGGAAGCAGTTCTCACTTCTTCCCATGGGGGAGGTTTGGCCTCAGTCTTGCCTTTCAGGAATTGTCTCAGAGCCTGGTTCCAGAGCAGACCTCAGCCTCACCACTGGGATAAATGTTCTTCACCTCTTCAGCTGCCAGTTGGCAGCACCTTAGAGCAGCAGCCTGTGATGGTCCCAGGACAAAACTAATGCACAGAGCTGAAGGAGTTGTCCTCTGGCCCTTCTCAGCTGCATTTCATCTATCCCAGCTTTGCCTGGCTTTGAACACCCTCCTGAGAGTCTCTCCCAGCTGTGTGGGACAGTGGCTAATGTATGTCCTGAGCCCTGCAAGCCCTCTCCCCACCCCCATACTCCCAGCTGCTGTTTTGGAGACAGATTCCAGTGGTGGTTGGTTAGGGAGAGGAGGACAGGAGCAGGTAGATGCCTGGTGCTACAGACGAGCCAGGGTGCATGGTAGTCGTGGAGCAGAGGGATGTGGAGGGGGAGGAATGGGTGGAGCTGCTCTGCTTCTCTCCCCTCACGAGTCCTCTGCTACAGATCCACCTCCCTTGCAGTGAGGGTGCTAAACCCTTGCAGTTTGTGCAGTGCTTTTCCCAGGCAGGGACACGAGGTGTGGCTTTTGCAGGCAGCTTCAGCAGCACCTTGCCAAACACTCATTTCTCCCTCTTGCTCAGCAGGGCTGCTGGCTTTGTTCTGCTGCCAGAGTCTGTTTCCCATCAGTTCCTCTGCACATTTGCACAGCTATGAAAGTCTGAAGCTAGCCTTGGTAAATGTCAGCTCTCATAACCACAGCTCTGTGACTGAACCTTTCCTGTTTTCTGCCTCGGTGAGGGGGTGTGCTGGAGGTGGTAGATATCTGTGAGCTGTCAGTGCAGGAACAACTGAGGAGTAAACCATAGTGGTCTGAGCTGTCCACCCTGCCTAGTTTCATCTTTACTGAGGGATAACTTCCATGAGGAAGAGCAGGAGCTGTTCCTACAGAGAAAGCCAACTCCAGAGGCTGCTTTCAGGGAGAGAGCAGTAGAAGCCTGTTCCAAGCTCAGACTGAGCCCTGTGTCCCTTTTCCCAAACAAGCTGCATCAGATCATCATCCAGAGACTGACCTCATCCCCTGCTCCTTCCAAAGCAAACTCTGAATCTCAGGCCTGGAGCTGGAGGGGCAGAGCTCTTAGATCCCCTTACCACCCCTCAGCCTGGGACATGATATTGCAAAGCTATTGCCCAGCTCAGAGGGACCACACAAATCCTGACACCCTGACACCCTCACCCAGGCTTTTCTTGGCCCTGGGGAGCCTCAACATGCACTTCAGTGATGTTTGCTGACTGTTCTGCAATGGAGGTTCCCAAAGATCTACCAGAGCTCTTGTGTAACCTCTGCCAGCCCTGCAGGGGTGCCCACAGCAAGAGTGGATGTCCACATTTAATACCTGAACCCTTCTCTAGACTTCCAGTGCTCATGTCTGGAGGCACTCAGATAAAAGAAGTCAGGGCCCAGTCCTCCTTCAGCCAAGTCATCCAAAATCAGCAGAGTCTGTGCAGTGTTTGCAAGTGTGAGGATGCTGCTTCCCTTGCAGGGTTCAGGCACAGCTCTGTGACTGGACTTGGGGAAGCCAAGTTACCAAAACCATCCAAGACCTTTCTCACAAACTCTTAAAGGGGAAGATTGCTTCCTGCACTAACCCTGAAGCTGATTAATGGAGGGAGATACCCAGAGTGTGAGGAGAGCTCAGGTGCTGGACTGGCGAAACAGCTGCCTGGGTGCTTGTGGTGGTGAGAGAAAGTTCTCCCCCCACACACAAAGAAACCACAGCTAACTCAGTCGGAGGAGCAGATGGAATAAGCTGTATTTACAAGCAGGAGTGAAATGCAGTGAGTATGTACACAATGTACAGTGTTTACAATATATACAGAAATACACAGCAATGAACGTAATACAGAAGACCTTTTCCCCTCCTCCAGCCAGGAGGGTTCCCCCCTGTGCCCCCTCTCCCTCCCTACTTCCCTTTTTTCCCAAAAAGGGTTAGAGAGAGAGAAAGGCAATTAAGAAGCAAATTCTGTTAGCTCAAAGTGTGTGCAAGAATTACTTTTCTTATCTGGTTAGCTTTGTTAATTCAAGGTCGACTCTGTCCAGCAGCTGTTGCTTCAGAGAGAGAGAAACAGACAGGCTGACAGGAACAGACAGAACAGGCTGAGACTCAAACTGAACTAAAACTTAAAAGTTGCATTCTACCATTCTACAATGAAATTAGTTTAGAATATCTGAATGTTTATGAAACATCCAGCCAGAGTGTTCCAGCAACTGTCCCTTTCTTAAAGGCACAGCCTAAAACGGTCACAGTGCTGCAGCAGGATAAAGCCTGAGCAAGAAGGTCTCCCCTGAGCCTTCTCTTCTGCAGGCTAAGCAGCCCCAGTTCCCTCAGCCTCTCCTCACAGGGCTGTGCTCCAAAGGAAAGGGAGTCACCAGGCATCACAATGAGCTGGTTCCCTTTCCCAATCAACTTTTCTCAATCCTGACTGCTCACACTCTGCCATCAGTTTTTACACTTTACTTTTAGATTTGAAACCCAAAAAAACATGACACTGCCTTAGGCTGAGTGAGAAAATCCATCCTCTGAGCCATTCTTGTCAGAACAGCTCAGAGAGATCATTTTAAAGATGCAATGCACCAAGCCATCACTGCCAAACCTGCTGCAGCACCTTCCCCAGCAGTCCATTCTGCACTGGGTCACTGCCATACCAGAGCCAAGCACCTGGATTCTAGGACAGCATCTCCACTCCAGATGGTTTTTGTCAAGGGAAGCCAAAAAGAAGTTGAAACCTGCTGCCAAGACGGTCCCCAGGTCATCTGTGCATGGACAAATGGTTTGCTAATCCTGGTGTGAATATGGAACTGAAAGCTCAAACTTACTTGGGGTAACAAGAAGTGGAGTCCCAGCTCCAAGGGTGAGTTTCACATACCCCCGAGTGGCACACTGCTGCCAGCCCCTACACAATCCTCCAGGGCTCCCCAGCATGTGCTGGCAGGCAGCCCAGCAGGCACTGCAGAGCAGGGAGAGCTTGAGAGCAATGACCAAAGATGTTGATTCAAGTCACCATCAAAGCACTAAAGAAATCTCCTAGGAAACTACCAGGAGCAGAAACAGAGAGGACAATGGTTCAGCCAGTTGTGTTGCAGCCCTCAGGGCAGCAGGCTGTTCCCAGGTCTGCTTTTTGCTTTGCCATCTATCACATCACCTGCAAGCTCCTGCTCACTGAGCCATGCAGCCAGGGCCACTCTCTTTTGGCCCTTTCCCCCCTGAATGTTTCACCATTTGCTACCCTCTTGCCCCATCAGCAGCAAGGTTCCTCTCCCTGCTGTCAGCTTGCAGCCTATTCCACCCCATAATTCACAGGACCCAAGGAAGCTTTGCAAGAACCTCATCAACCATGGTTGCAACTCTCTCCTTACAGGTTTCAGTGGCACATTGTGACCCTGACTAGAGCTGAGAGCTTCCCAGGCAGTTGCAAAGGCAGCCAGAGCCCTCTCCCTGTTGCTCCAGGATTCATCCACTCTCACCTGCTTAGCAGTGTGCAGCAGCAGTGTGCAGCAGCAGTGTGCAGCAGATGTCTCTGCAGCTGCTACCAGCTCTGCACATCTGGATTCAGGTCTGAGCAACAAGCAGAATCCACCTCAGTGCCTGTGGGCAATACAGGACCAGCTGTAGGCAAAGCAGCTGAAGGGTGCCCAGAGCTATACTAAACATGTTCAACATTCACTGCTCCTTGGTGGGGTTCTGCCACAAGCAAACAGCTCAACTGTGCTCACCAGCACCAGGGGATGTACCCAGGATCACAGCCTCACAGACAGCTGTGGTTTGGAAGGGATGTTTAAAGCTCATCTACTCCAACCCCTCTGTGGTCAGCTGCCCAGAGCCCCAAACAAACTAACCCTGAATGCTGCCAGGAACTGGGCTCCCACCACCTCCCTGGGCAACCTGCTCTTTTATGGAAAGGCAGTGAGGCTCCTGAAGGGCCTGGAGCTCAGGGCCTGCGAGGAGCATCTGAGGGAGCTGGGGGTGTTCAGGCTGGAGAAGAGGAGGCTGAGGGAGACCTCCTTGCTCTCTAGCTGAAAGGAGGCTGGAGCGAGGAGGGGGCAGCCTCTTCTCCCTGGTGGCAAAGAACAGGACCAGAGGAAATGGTTTCAAGCTGTGTCAGGGGAGGTCCACACTGGATGTTGGGAAATAGTTCTTCACTAGAAGGGTGAACAGGCTACCCAGGGCAGTGCTGGGGCCACCATCACTGGAGGTGTTTAAGTAGCATATGGACCTGGTCAGACTGGATGACCTTGAAGGTCTCTTCCAACCAGATGTATTCTGTGATTCTGTATTTCACCACTCTCAGTGTCAAAAATGTCTTCCTTAAATCCAGACTGAGTCTCCTCTCTTGCTTTAAAACCATCACCTCTTGTCCTATTGCTGCAAGCCCCAAAAGTCTGTCCCCATCTTTCTTATCAGCCCCCTTTGTGTATTGAAAGGCCACAATAATGTCACCACAGTGTCTTCTCCAGCCTGAGCACCCCCAGCTCTTTCAGCCTGGCCTCACAGCAGAGGGCTTCCAGCCCTGCCAGCACTGCTGTGGCCTCCTCTGGCCCTGCTCCAACAGGTCCCTGGCTGTGCTGAGCAATCCAGGGCTGGATGCAGTATACAAGGTAGGATCTTATCAGAGCAGAGGGACAGAATCCCCTTCCTCACCCTGCTGCCCACTCTTCTGTCAGCCCAGGGCACATCTGGCTTTCTGCCCTCTGAGCTCACTTTGCCAGCCCATGTCCAGCAATGACATTTTCATCTCACAGCATCCAGGACTGCTTGAGTCCTATGGAAGTGGCCTGGATTTGCCTTTAGGAGCAAACAAATCCCCAGGAGAGCAAAGCCAGGCTTGGCCCAGCTTATCCCCAGAGTGCAGCTGATGAAAGAGCACTGAAAGATGCCTGCCTGCAGCTGCCCCAAGGAAGACTGCTTGGACAGCTGCTGTGGAATGAATTCCACAGGTTAGGGTGAGACCTCAGCCTCTGGCAGCTGTCATTTTGCAGTTCTGGGTGCTTATCCACAGCAATCCTGCAAATGAAGCAAGAAATCAGGATGAGTGTACCTGGCAAAACCAGAAGTCTTGTCCCAGATCCAAAGGTGAGTTGGTAACTGCTGGCACATAGTTTCATAGTTTCATAGTTTCAGTTAGGGTTGGAAGGGACCACAAGGATCATCTAGTTCCAACCCCCCTGCCACGGGCAGGGACACCCCACACTAGAGCAGGCTGGCCAGAGCCTCATCCAGCCTGGGCTGAAACACCTCCAGGGACGGGGCCTCAACCACCTCCCTGCACAACCCATTCCAGGGCCTCACCACCCTCATGGTGAAGAACTTCCTCCTCACATCTAGCCTGAATCTCCCCACCTCCAGCTTCATTCCATTCCCCCTAGTCCTATCACTCCCTGATAGCCTGAAAAGTCCCTCCCCAGCCTTCTTGTAGGCCCATTCCAGCACAGCAGTTTTACTACAGTAAGGACACAATTTAGCATCTCTCTGGACACATCATCATTACTGAATATATTGTAATTAGTTTCTGCTTGTGAAGCACTTGGACACGGAGGAACATGTAAGCCTTAAGTATTACAGTCATTATCCTTCACCTTTATTTGATGCATTTTCATTTTATTTAGCTGCTTCTGATGAAGACATCTGTGTGTGAGGCTGTACACAGGCCAGCGAGACCACGGGCACACCATAGCACAGCCCTCTACAAGATCCAGAGTGGTCTTGGATGGGACCTTCCACAGTGCACCAAAAGAACCTCTCCTCCTCTGCATCATTACACAGCTCCATCTATCTAGGACCTTTCTTCTGACTTTTTTCTCGTGTGGTGGTTTGCATCTTTCAAACTCTCAGACACTTGTTCCTTAACATTTTCCTCCATGTTCATCCTTCAGCTTCCTGCAGCACAAGTTCTACCTTCATCTCTTTCTGCATATTTTCAGCCTGCCACTCAGAGTTCCCTCTCAGGATGAGGTTTCTTTCCTGACACTGCAGAGCTCACCCAGTGACCAATGACTTCTCACAGCATCCATCACCCATGGCTTTGCCATCTGACTTAGTCAAGAGTGGTTCCAGAGCAAGCTGGCAGTTGGCTTCTCCCAGGCAAGCAGAAGCTTGGATGGAGAGTCTCTGTGGCAGAGAAACCATTGCTTGTTCTGCCATCAAGCTCTGAGGGCTCACCATGCACTGGGGAAGCTCTTAGCTTGCACAGAGCAGGGGCTGGGGCAGCTGCATGCAGCCATGACCATAAGGGTAATTTGGGAACATGTCAATGCCCTCAGGCAAATCCTTGATCTGTAGCTCCTCCAGTTTGCTGAGAGCTCCACATAGAACCATAGAATGGGCTGGGTTGGAAGGGACCTCAGGGAAGGGACCTGCCATGGGCAGGGACACCTCCCACCAGCCCAGGTTGCTCAAGGTCTCATCCAGCCTGGCCTTCAACACCTCCAGGCAGGAGGCAGCCACAGCCTCACTGGGAAATCTCTTCCAGAGTCTCACTATCCTTGTGCTGAAGAACTTCGTCCTCAGCTCCAGTCTAACCCTGCTCTCAGCTTCAAACCATTCCCCTTCTCCACTGCATTTTCCTGGCCCACAATAGCTTTCACCATTTCCCTTGGATTCTCCTCTACAAGAGGATTTTTGGTGTAGGATTCCTGCTCACCTTCCTCTTGCATGTGCAAAGCTTCACCAGGAGGGGCAGGGAGGGGAAATCCCATTCAGCCATGGAGATCCTTTCCTCTTCCACCAGCTGAACATTTGTGGTTCTATTCCTAACATATTGTGGAGTGATGGAGCAGGCAAAAGGGAAGGGAAAGAAGCAGTCCCAAGAGGAATCACATCCAAGGTTTCAGACATACCTGGGTGAACCCTGAGCTTGGTTCCAGCTCCAAATGTCAGTGGTTCATAAGCACTACACTGTGACCAAAGGCTTTGCACAATGGTGCCCTGGGGTGCAGGGCTGCAGGATGGAGCCTCGAGACCAGGGCGATGCAAGATTCCTCTTGGAGCATCCCAAGCAATAGTCCTGGCCACCTCCCCAGCAAACATTTCCTTCAGTCACATTCCTCAACTTCCTTGGCCTTCCTGGCACTCACTGGCGTGGCTATTGCCCACCAGCTGGTCATTCCTCTCTGGACCCTTCCTCTGGCTGCACACTGTAGCAGCATCTCTCTGTCTGTGTCTGCATACACACAGCTGTTGCTCAGTCTCACTGACCTCTGAGCGGAGCCCCTCACAGCTCATCACTGATTGCTTCACAGGGAAGATCCAATGTTCCTATTCCTGCTTTGCCTCCAGATGAGAAAAGGCAGCAGATTGTCTGCAGCTATGACTCAAACCAGAGTGACCCTAAACTGGAGTTGGGAACCATCTGCAGCACCCAGCATGCAGCATCTCTCTTACTCCTGGTTTGGCAGCAGCTGCTTCTGCAGGAAGCCATTTCCCTGCTCCAAGCAAACGCTGCCCTTGGCCTTGGCTCCACTGAATGTCCTCTCTGAGCAGCTCAGAGTCTCAAAACTCAGAATTCTTACCTGGCTTTACCACCAGCCAGGTAACTTGGTAGCCATCCACACTGTGGTGTTTGCCATAGCAGAAACCTTGGCACTCTCCCAGCCACCCTAAGAGCACTGCCCAGGCAAATCCCTCACACACAGGCTCCCAGGGCTTCACCTCTCACCTCCATGCCCATGGCTTCTTCCTCTTCCTCACCTCACTACAGCTCAGGAACACCACGAGGAGAGCCACCAGCCTCCGAGCAGGGACAGCTCACCTGGGGCAAGCAGAACCTTGGTTCCACTTCCCCAGCTGGGATTTCCCCATCCTGCAGCACCAGCACTGTGTGCCAGAGCCTTGCAAAATGAGCCTCTTCCTTCAGCCTCCTCCTCAGTAGGTGTTGGAGGCCTTGGCTCCATTCAGTCCTGGCTCTGCCTCTGAGGGAAGCTCTCAGTACCTGTCTAGAGCTCAATGAGATCTCCTCCAGCCTCAGCAGGAGCTCAGACCTGGGCATTTCTCTCAGTTCTGGGCTCCTCTGTGCCCTTGCAAAGAGCTTTCTCACAGACAAACCTCCTGCCCAGAGCCCTCCTCCTGCAGTGGCTGGCAGCTTCCCCACTCCCAGGGAGTGGACACAGGAAGGCCTCTCACAGTTTCACTCTGACACTGTGGTCTTGGACCTTTCTGTGCTGCCCTGCACAGGTCAGAAACAGCTTTGGCAGGACCCAGAAGGAGGCACAGGTAGCTCTGTCCCAGCTCCAGAGGGGCACCTGCAGGCACAGGCGCTCACAGCACACACACACCCCCCCCACACACCCCTCTCATCCCCACGGAGCAGGGCAGCCTTGGTCTGCCTGGCCAGGACCTTGCCAGCCAGGTGAGAGGACACTTCTCCAATAACCCAGCAGCACAAGTTCAGTTGCTCCCTCCAACCACCATGCCATGGAAGGCTGCACTGCAGGCACTCTCAGAGCCTCCGATGCAGGGAAGGCATTTCAGGGGTGCAGGGGGTAAAGCAAAGGGGGAACATAAACCCCAGCACCACCATCACCACTGCCAGAGAGCTGCATGGAGGAGGAAGGGCAAGCTGGGGATTCACTCACAGGGCTGCACAGACAGTCTGGTGCCTGAGCCAAAGCTCTGCTGGTAGCCAAAGCCAGAGCCCCCACTGTGCTTCCTGCCCTCACAAAAACCCTGCAAGCCCCTTCTCAAGCAGCAGCTCTTCCCAAGCCTTCTCCCTGCACCCAGGCAAGAACAGCCCCTGTCTGTCTCTCTGTCTCCTGCACTGACTTCTCTCGCTGGCCTCCAGCTGGCTACAGGCAGGAAGGAGGCAGGAGGAGAGAACTTGGGGTGCAGAAGCAGCAGACCCGAACGTACCTGGCAGGACTTGCAGCTTCATGCCTGGCCCCAGGTGCAGCTTCCCTGTGCTGCTGCTCACACAGTGCTCCACAGCCCAGCAAGAACCCAAGGCTCAGCCTCCCCTGTTCCCTTCTCTACTCTCCTGAAAGCCTCTTCCTTCAGCCTCCTCCTCAGTAGGTGTTGGAGGCCTTGGCTCCATTCAGTCCTGGCTCTGCCTCTGAGGGAAGCTCTCAGTACCTGTCTAGAGCTCCATGAGATCTCCTCCAGCCTCCCCTTGACCAATGCCATTGTCCTTGGTCAGCTGCGTGGCAATAACTGGATCTAAGTCACCTCAGGTGTCAGAGGTGGGAAGGTGACCCAGAGTAGGGTCAGAGTAAGCAGTGAGGCTCAGCTTCCCATCTGTAGATTGCCAGAGACAAACAAATATGTCACAGTGAGCTCCAGCAACACACAAAGAGTTTTGAGAGAGGAGAGCAAGCTGCACACTCACTGGGCTGCACTGACACTCTGGTCCCTGAGCCAAAGCTCAGCTTGCCAAGGGCACATCCAAACCCACACAACATTTCCTTCCACGACAAAAAGCCCAACCAGGCAGGCCAGAAGCTCCACTTCTCCCCAAGCCTCTCTCCAGCCATGTCTAGGCTTGGAGGGGCAGCCAAAGAGCCAAGAGTGCTCCCACTGTTTATGAAAGGTCAGTGAGATGCAGTGGTGTAGGACAGGGCAGCTGGGGACATCTGGCAATGAGCAGGACGTCCCTTGGACTACCCCAGACAACCTGAGACACAGAAGAGTCACTTTGGACCAAGTTTCCACCTTCCCTTAAGCAAAGTCCATATTGGATATGGTCACACAGGTGACCTAAACCCCAGTCAGGTTGCTCTGAGCCAGCCCAACCAACACCTCTGAGAAAACCAAAAGCAGAGGATCAGGGCTGCACTTACGTGGCCTGACAGTGAGCCTGGTTCCAGAGCCAAAGGCAGCTGTGTACCTGGAAGCTGCTGCAGTGCCACAGTGCTTCCTCTCCCAGCAAAAGCCTCCCCACTCCCATCTCAGGCTGAGCTCCACTGGGCAGTGCTGACTGGCACTGAGGGTCAGCCACAACCCCAGGTGAAGCCCACTCCAGCCTGCCTGTGGGATCCAGAGCACCATTTGCCCTCTTGGGCAAATCACAGAATCCTAAAATGGTTTGGCTAGGAAGGGACCTTAAAGCTCATCCAGCTTCAACCCCTGCCATGGGCAGGGACTCCTCCACCAGCCCAGGTGGCTCAAGGTCCCATCCAGCCTGGCCTGAACACCTCCAGGGAGGGAACATCCACAGCCTCCATGGGCAGCCAGTGCCAGCCTCTCCCCACCCTCACTGTCAGGAATTTCATCCTGATCTCCAGTTTGTGAGCACTGCTGCAGCTGCTGAGCCACACCAGGGGGATTTCCTTGAGTCCAGCATCCCACAGACCCCTCTCCATCAGCCCTCAAACACCAGTGCCCCTCTGCTGCCCTGCCCCTCTCTCGCTTCTTCCAGGCCCCTGAGGACATCTCGGAGGCTCTGCGGTGCACACTGCAGGACTTGGGCAAAGGAGACAAGTGAACAGCGCAGCCCTGAGCCGGGTGGGCAGTCTGGTCCCTCAGCCACAACTAATAGAGCTGCTTCCAAAATATCTCCTGGCCTAAAGGCCTTTAGCCAGAGCAGCCAGGAGCTAGGGAAGTGAGCAGACTGATAAGAGAAGAAGCCAAGAAAAAATAAGCAAAGGAAATGTGGAGAAAACCAGTTTAGGGTCCTGCTTTTCCGTGTTATGTCAGCTGGAAATGAACCAAGCAGGGGACCCAGACCTCAGTCCTAGACACCAGTTTCACCTTATCTTTTGGGCAAGCAAACTCATCTCAGATCTGTTTCCCTGTAGGCTTAATCCTGACTGAGATGGAACTTCCAGGGGACAGAGCTCACAGCAGAACAGCAGCAGTCCCTGAGCTGGTCACTCACATCAGCCTGGCAGAGGAGTGACAGCCGAACTGTGCTGCTCTTCCCCATGCTCTCTCTCCTTCCTAATTTAAAGCAGCTTTTCCCTCTGCATTTTAAGGGAGCTCTGACAAAAGCACAGAGGTGCTCTGGGGAGGTACCTGCTGGGCTTCAGCAGAAGCCTGGTTCCTCCTCCAGAGACAAACCTGCAGCATACACACAGCAAAAGCTGCCTTACAGCCCCCCTGCTCCTCTGCTCACTTCAGCTTCCACGGCAGGGGACTCCACTCACTGACAAAACTCAGTCTGCAAAATGCTGGTTAGATATCCCCACAAAGCTGGGGCTGTCTTCTGGGTTATCTTCTCCCTATCTTCTGGCAGGTTTCAGGTCAAAACTTTTTACAGGCCAAGAAAGATGAAGTGCCCTGAGCATGAGCTGCTTTGGCATAGCCAGGGGTACGTTCAAACCTGCTCTGCAGGAAACATCCAGGGAACACTTCCTGTCCAAGCTGTGCCTTGGGTTGAAAGCAAGAAGAAGGGCAAGGACATCCTCCACTCCTTGGCTGACACGGAGGGGAACGTTGTAACAAAGGATGAGGAAAAGGCAGAGGTACTTAACACCTTCTTTGCTTCAATCTATCCTAGCATGGCAGAACATCTTCCAGACAGCTGGCCTGCAGAGCTGGCAAAAGGAGCCAGGGAGCTGCATAGTTTCCCGCTGCTCCAGGAGGTAGTTAGAGATCTTCTGAGCCACTTGGACCCCCACAAGGCCATGGGACCAGATGGGACCCATCCTAGGGTGCTGAGAGAGCTGGCAGATGAGCTGTCCAAGCCGCTGTCCATCATTTTCCAGCAGTCCTGGCTCACTGGAGAGGTCCCAGAAGACTGGAAGCTGGCCAACGTGGTGCCCATCCACAAGAAGGGCCGGGTTGGACAAGCCAGGGAATTATAGGCCTGTCAGCCTGACCTCAGTGCCAGGCAAGATTATGGAACAGGTCATCTTGAGTGTGATCACACAGCATTTACAGGATGGCACAGGGATCAGGCCTAGCCAGCATGGCTTTAGGAAGGGCAGGTCCTGCCTGACCAACCTGATCTCCTTCTATGATCAGGTGACCCGCCTGGTGGATGTGGGGAGGCCTGTGGATGTGGTCTACCTGGACTTCAGCAAGGCCTTTGACACCGTCCCCCACAGCAAACTCCTGGCCAAGCTATCAGCCCATGGCTTGGATGGGAGCACACTGCGTTGGGTTAGGAACTGGCTGGAGGGCCGAGCCCAGAGAGTGGTGGTGAATGGTGCCACAGCCAGCTGGCGGCCAGGCACTAGTGGTGTGCCCCAGGGATCAGTGCTGGGCCCCCATGCTCTTCAACATCTTTATTGATGATCTGGATGAGGGCATTGAGTCCATCATCAGTAAATTTGCGGATGACACCAAGCTGGAGGCAGGAGTTGATCTGCTGGAGGGTAGAGAGGCTTTGCAGAGGGACCTCGACAGGCTGGACAGATGGGCAGAGGCCAAGGGCATGAGATTGAACACATCCAAGTGCTGGGTTCTGCACATTAGCCACAGCAACCCCAGGCAGTGCTACAGGCTGGGGTCAGAGTGGCTGGAGAGCAGCCAGGCAGAGAGGGACCTGGGGGTATGTTGTGAAGAGGTTATTAAATTTAATGAATATGAAATATGAGTTATGAAAATATTAATTTTATTAATTATCAAATTATTAATAACCGATGAATCACCAACTCATATATATGTTCTAGTGCACGTTCGTGAAATACATTCCATGAATGGCTTAGTGTTATGATCAGAACTTAATTAAACTATCTACAGACTATTTGTATGTTTATATATTGAAGAGTGCAGTTCTGCCGCTTGGCCACTAGTTGGCAACTCGGCGGAACGCGGGCGGCTTCTGGCTATATACAGCAATATTACAATCTTTCTGTGCGTCAGCGATGACTCTGCTACACGCAGATACTTTGAACTGAGTGCTAGTGGGTGGAAAGCACGTGGGAGATACTCTGTGGCTGTTGTTTGTAGCAAGGTGAGGGTCTGGCTGACTACTGCCGCTGGACTGATTCCTAGTAGACTTGAAACGGTGGTGTTGGGTATTATCTCCTCTCTCCGCAGCAGTGGAGAAGGAATGCTGGAACCTGGGCTTGGCTTAGAAGCAGGTTCCCTTCAGGACTCGGTCGGTTCCCTCCAGACAATGGGGATAGGTCCTGGTTGGGTTCGGCCTGTGGGGTCGGCCCTGGGAGTCAGCTCGCACGGCAGGGCGGGGCGACGGCTGCCGGTAGGCGGGTTCAGAGGTTCCCGGTCGGACAGCAATAGCTATGGGGTTGGCCTCGTGGCGACGGATCTCGGGGCTGAGGTAAACAGCCTCGGAGAGAGAATGCGGCTGCGCTGAGCTGCAGCTTCTCCGTTACTGGGCTTAAAGGCACAACGGGACGATCGGGGTAGTCCCGGGTTTGGTGCAGTATAGGCACGAACAGTACTTTAGTCTTCCCTGTGGTTACAGGGCTTGGAGCGGCACACGTGGCGGCTCTCCTCCCGCTATGGCGGGGCTAGGTATATGTGGACTTAGTCTCTAGTAAGTCCCTTCTCCCCGACAGCTGGGCAGATCTTACCCTCAGGGGCTGGTCCAGTCCTCCAGTAGCACGGTGGGCTTTCCTGGTCGGTACGACTGGCTGTGGCAACGCTGGCTTCTCGGGCTCAGCGAAGGTCCTCCCTCTGGGGTGATCCTCACGATCAGAGTGCTTCTCACGATGCAGAGGCTTCAGTATGCGTGCATGTATGATAGAAGCTAACAACAATGAGCTCAATGGCAGAGGCTGTGACTCAAGAGCTGCTCTCTCGAGTGAGTACAGAGAAAAGTGAAAGAGGGGGCAACTTGTTTACCCACAGAGGTAATACTTATAGATTCCTCGAGGCTGAGTTTGACCAATGGGCACTCTCATAGGCAACTGGCTTCAGCCTATAGAAAGTGTGAAGCTGGAATTGTGCCCATACTTGGTAATTGCACACGCACTGCATGCGCTGAATGCGTGCTGGCCTGGCTAATGTCTTGGCTTTTGTCTTCCTCCTGAAGGAGGGGTAACTTGTCCACATGCTGGGACCAGATCTAGTATCTAGGCAGAATGTGCCTTCACTACAGGGTACTGGTTGATTGTAGGCTGAACATGAGCCTGCAGTGTGCCCAGGCAGCCAAGAGGGCCAATGGCATCCTAGCCTGCATCAGAAACAGTGTGGCCAGCAGGAGCAGGGAGGTCATTCTGCCCCTGTACACTGCACTGGTTAGGCCGCACCTTGAGTCCTGTGTCCAGTTCTGGGCCCCTCAGTTTAGGAAAGATGTTGTCTTGCTGGAGCGTGTCCAGAGAAGGGCAATGAAGTTGGTGAGGGGTTTGGAACACAAGCCCTATGAGGAGAGGCTGAGGGAGCTGGGGTTGCTTAGCCTGGAGAAGAGGAGACTCAGGGGTGACCTTATTGCTCTCTACAACTACCTGAAGGGAGGTTGTAGCCAGGCAGAGGTTGGTCTCTTCTCCCAGGCAGCCAGTACCAGAACAAGAGGACACAGTCTCAGGCTGTGCCAGGGCAGGTTTAGACTGGATGTTAGGAAGAAGTTCTATACAGAGCGAGTGATTGCCCATTGGAATGGGCTGCCCGTGGAGGTGGTGGAGTCACCTTCATTGGAGGTGTTCAGGAAGAGGCTTGATGGGGTGCTTGGTGCCACGGTTTAGTTGTTTAGTTGTTTGGGTGGGTTGTATTGTATTGTATTGTATTGTATTGTATTGTATTGTATTTAGGTGGGTTGGATTGGTTGATAGGTTGGATGCAATGATCTTGAAGGTCTCTTCCAACCTGGTGTATTGTATTGTATTGTATTGTATTGTATTGTATTGTATTGTATTTAAAAGGGAAACACCACCAGCAGCACTGCACTGCTCTGCCCTGAATGGTCTTGCAGGGGAAGATGTAACAGAGCAGTCAGAGTGCCTGGCTAGGACACTTGGTGCAGTGCTCACAGGAGCAGAGCTTCCACAGGCTCTTCTCTCTCTGTTAATGCACAGCAAAGTACCTGTTGTTACAGGGCAGAGGCTTCCCAAGTCTCTGGAGAGTCATCTTCTCTATTCTCTGTTCTTCACTTGTAATTCCACATATGGGTAGCCGTTAAGATGCTCTCTGGGAGGGGTAAGTGTGGAAAGCACAAGGAAAATCCATTCTTCTATACTCTGCAATAGCTCTTTCTACCAAGGAAAGCCATGAGGCTGAAGCTTGAGGAATGAGAGCATTCTGTAGCTTGGGGAAGGTTTGTCACAGCTCTTCTGGCACTCCATGCTGCTTTACACCCATGCAGTTTTGCAGGGAGTCAATCCCTTGCTTCCTTTATGTGAGTAGGAACTTGCACTGGAATCACTGTGGGGAGGGCTCCTCTCCCCTAGCAGCCTCTCTCCACAGGCTGCTGCTGCTGCCTTGACACTCCTTGTTCCAGTCACGCTTTCATTTCAGCCCCAGAAGCAGCAGGTACCCAGCATCATGATTCATGGATTCATAGAACAGTTTGGGTTGGAAGAGACCTTAAAGACCATCCACTTCCAACCCCTGCCATGGGCAGGGACACCTCCCACCAGCCCAGGCTGCTCAAGGCTTCATCCAGCCTGAACCCCCAGGGAGGAGACAGCCCCAGCCTCCCTGGGCAGCTGTGCCAGGCTCTCCCCACCCTCACTGTAAAGAATTTCTTCCTAATCTCCAGTCTCAATCTTCCCCCCCCTTAGCTTCAATCCATTCCCTCTCATCCTATCACTGCAAGCCCCTGTAAAGCTCACAAGCTTCCCTGCAGAGGCTGCTGTCAGTTCCAAGCACTGATTCTCCAGGTACTTCTCAAGACTTGTGCAGATCAGGCACTCACCTGCTTTGATGCCGAGTCTTGTTCCTTTGCCAAACTGCAGCTCAGCAGCAGCTCCTGAGCTCACACAGCACTCCACTGCTTTGCAAAAACCCTTCCTGCTCCTCAGCCATGCACAGAACACACAACCAGCTCTGATGGAATGACCCAAGCAGATCCTGTCCCAGAATGACTCAGCACAGCAAAGGACATCCAGGCACAGCTGAAATCTCATCTGAGCATCTCCATTGTGTGAGCTACCTGGAGAGAGAAAAGTCCTGCACTCTGACTGCAGGCCTTTGGTCTTTGCTCCTCACCAAGAGCTCAGATCTTACACTCAGACTAAAATATAATGGAGAGAGAACTTTGCCCTTGCAGACAAATAAACAACTGTGCTCCTAATGAGCGTCTGTGATGGTTGTGCACATTTCATTCACAGCAGTTCTACACCCATTTCGGGGGGGGATGCCACCATCCCTCCTCATGTGAGGATGTCAGAGTTGCAGTGATGAGGATGTCATGAGCACAGCCCTGTGCAGTCCTCCCTTCTGCAGGTGTCACACCCTGCATTTTGAATAGCATCAGCACCAAACCTTTGGAAAGAGAGATGATTACCACCAAATGCAGCAGCAGCAGATTCACCTATGGATCCAAGGGGAAAGCTGCAGAAGCATCCTTCTGCTCACAGAGCACAGCTCAGGGATTCACAGCATCACAGAATGTTAGGGGTTGGAAGGGACCTCCAGAGCTCATCCAGCCCAACCCCCTGCCTGAGCAGGGTCACCCAGGGCAGGTCACACAGGAACACATCCAGGAGGATTTGGAAATCTCCAGAGGAGACTCCACAACATCTCTGGGCAGCCTGCTCCAGGGCTCTGCACCCTCACAGGGACAAAGCTTTCCCTCCTGTTTCCCTGGCACCTCCTCTGCTCCAGCTTGCCCCCAGTGCCCCTGGTGCTGTCCCTGGACATCCCTGAGCAGAGCCTGGCTCCAGCCCTGCACGGCTTTATCCTCAGCAATGAGGGCAGCCCTCAGGCTGCTCTGCTCCAAGCTCCCAGCCCCAGCTCCCTCAGCTGTGCTCACAGGGAGATGTTCCACTGCCTGCAGCAGCTCTGTGCCTCTGGGCTGGACTCTCTCAAGCAGTTCCCTGAGGTCCTTCTTGAACTGGGTGGCCCAGAGCTGGGCACAACCTTTACTAAACTTTTATATAACAGAGACAGGAAAACCAAGTGCAAGATTCCTGCAGAATTGGAGAGTGCAGCAGGGAACAATGGAACTCTGCAGGCTGCCATCATGGACCAATCACTTCAGCTGGCTGCACTTCCAAAACAGCTTTGGAAAACTCCAGATCTTTTTTTTTCCCCCTTTAATTCAGAGCTCTCCCCTCAGACTCTGCTTTCCAGGAAGTTTGACCACCTTGGCCTGCCCCAGGACCTCTGCCCTTCAACCAGCTTCAGGAGGACACTTTAGGAACTTTTCTTTCTTGGTGAAAACAAAGTCCTTAGAGCAAACTGCTTCCTGCCCCTGGCTCTTTGTCTTGTGGTTGACACTCAGCTTTCAGTTTCTCTCCTGCGGGATTTGTCTTTTCTGCAATGCCAGACAGAACTCCACACCTTGAAGAGTCTGAGCAGAAACAGGTTAAAAAAGCTGAGTGTTGTCATCCAGACAACACCTCCTTGGTGTCAGGACTTTGTGCCCTGGAGCAGGCTGCCCAGGGAGGTTGTGGAGTCTCCTCCGGAGAGATTCCAAACCCTCCTGGATGTGTTCCTGTATGACCTGCCCTGGGTGGCCCTGCTCTGGCAGGGGACTGGACTGGATCAGCTCTGGAGGTCTCTCAGTTGTCCTGCCTGAGAGTCTTCTACAACAACCAGCTCTGAAGTCTGAACTTAAGAATTTCTTGACTAAAAGAATCCCAGTGAAGAGTGAATCTTAGTGAGTCTCACTAAGGGAAAGTGCCTTCCATGGTAGAACCTGGGGGGAAAAACCCCAAACCAAAACTAACCCCAAAACAAACCAAAACCAAACCAAGCCCAAATCCTGTCTGGAGCTATTTTATGGGATGTGCTGCCTGGGCTGGTCTCCCTCCTTTCCTCCTCAGATATTTTCTTTAAGCTAAAACTGCAAACTGGGAATTTGTTTCCTATTATCCTGTTCTGATTCCTTTCTTTTAAGTGAAAAGAAAATGTATTTCCCTTTTGCTGATGTCTCTCCCAGGGCTCTCTGCCTCTCCACAGCAGCACAAATGACCATTTGCTCTGCGGTATGCTACAGACAGTGAAGTCAAACAGCCTGGCAGAACAGGGTAGCATTGGAGTTAGCTGGAATGAGCACTGGAAGGATTAAGCCTGAAAGGGAAGTCTACTTCCAAACTTCCAATTACTTCTTCATTGCTTAGTTTGGCAGCAGCTTTGAACAGGCACTGCTGCAGTCTCACAATAGGTAGGATGTGAGCAGCTGCTTGACTCAGCCCCTGGGAAGGTATTGTCCCGGCAATGAAAGCCTAATCCTGAAGGCCTTGAGCACAAGCTCCGTTACCAAAGCACCTCACTGGGACTGGCAGAGCAGAATCTGGCAGTCTTAAAGGTAATCTGATTCACACTGCTGCTGGCTTCCAGCTGAAGTGTGCACAGGCTCTGGGAGATCTTAGCTATAACCAAAGCTCTACCTGAAGGGTGGCTGTCAGGAGGATGCAGCCAGGCTCTTCTCAGTGTTACCCAGTGACAGGATAAAGGCCAATGGATGGAAACTCAATCACAACAGGAGATGGAGTGTAACCAGTGGGGGTCAGTCTTGGAGACAGGAGTTAGGTTGTCAGCCTTTGGAGATGAGATTCTTCACTTCTCACTTGGAGTTACAGCAGCTCTTGTTCCTTGCCCAAATGAGAGCTTCCCAAGGGCTCCTGGACTGACACAGCCAGCAAGTGCTTTACAAAAACCACCCAGGGACACTCAGCTGCCTTCTTAACTCCTCCTGTCCTGGAAGGGAAGCTAACTGCATCAGGAGTGTTCAGTCCATTTCTGAACCAGGCTCAGGGCTTAACCGAGGACACTACCCTCAGCCTGTTGTACTGAACTCTCTGCATCCCTTTCCTTTCTTCCCACTGCCAACTGGAAGCTGGCTCCTTTCCCCAAGGAGTAAGTATCAGTCCATCTGATCTAAACCTCTACTTTCCACCATGAAAACCTTTATCAGACTATTCTTTACTAGGAAGAGACCAGCTGCTCTTACCATCAGTTTATGTCTGCTCCTGAAGGTGAATTGCCAGCTGCAGGCAGAGCTCACACCCAGGGTGCATGCAGTAACTCAGGCTTTAATCAACTTCGTTTCTAGTGGTGCCTCATTTGCTGGCAAACAAACATCAGCCCTGGCTCAAAATCCAGCTGTAGCTGCTCCACTGAACCTTGCCAGAACACACTGCAGCATACTGCTGCTCCTGGGGCAGATCCAAGCACAAAAGCAGCAGCAGCACTGAGCTACTGCAGGTGAGATGAAATCTGCTTTTTGCCTCATTTTTTGTAAGCAAATATAGTAGGTTAAGTTCTTAACTGCTCCTATCAAAGAGCTGATTGTCTGCCTGGGAACAAACATCTGTGCTGAAAATCCTGATGCTTGCTGAACACTGGATAAGGCCACCAAATCCCTAAGATAAATCATTGCTGGAGGCTAGAGACCCTCAAAAATATTGTTCATCAAAAGATGTCAGTGATCAGGAGCCCCAGGCAAGGACATTGATGGGTTCTTCACAGCCTTTGATGTTCTGCTTTTACAACCTGCAGGTAAATTGAAAGGCAAAGTGCTGAAATATTCCAAGCTAAGTCCTCATTTGTCATTCATCATCTCCATTCTGGAAACTGAGAATAAAGCAAACATGCAAATCATCAGTGACTGTGAGGAAACGGTGTTGGACCTCTGTGGCCCACATCTGTATGCATGCTGTCCTCAGAAACCCAGGCACTTGCTTCCCAAAGCCTTTCAAGCTTCCTCCAGGCTTCCATGGGTTGCTTCTAAGTGCACTGCTCCTCCAGGAGTAAGCTCCTGACTGCCAGCACCAAAGCTACACCAGAGCAGAGCTTTGCAAAATGCTGGCCAGGGAAGGCTTTGATGTTCTCCCTGCTTATTAAATGGTATTCAGCTTCTGATTGAGTGTGAGCAATAAAAGCCTTCGCTTAAGAAACTGCCACTCTGCACTTCTCACTTGTTCAAGGAAGCTCCATGTCTTGAGACAGACCAGGAATGGATCCTACACGTGAGTGATCCAAACTCGGCAGAGCTGTCCTAGTGTCCCTCGGTGATCAGGAGGAAGCACAGGCATTTTCCAACCATAGTTCTCATCCTGAAGATATTGACTCTAAAAGCAAAAAACCTCAAACCATCGTGATGAAGACAGAAGCAAAATCAGCTTGGCCTACAGACTGGACCTTGAATGGTTTGCATCAGAGAGCAAACCTGTGCTCATAGGTAATTGGGAAGTTTCCCATCAAGAGAAGAAATTATCCTTAAATTCCTGAATGCCAAAGCTCCTCCCAGCAGCATCAAGCTCAGGTTTTGAGATCATAATTTTAGCACTTACTTGAACGAACTCTCAGCCTTGCCAGCCTCCCAAAAGTCAGCTTTCTGTAGATCCCCTCATAGAAACACAGTGGCAAAGAGCTTTACCAACAGTGCTGGCAGCACCTTTTGCTTCAAAGGAAAGGGTTAACTTTGATGTGCAGACACAGAGCTCCAGGGGTGTTTCTTCCCAAGCTCCCTAGATCAAAACCCTTCTAAAAGTTCTCATGACAATTAGCTCCCAGGCATCCCACTGCTGTGGGATCCCACCTCACCCAGCTCATCCCCCCACAGAGCAGGTTGGAATTGCATCCTTCTGTGATAAAAGCAAATGTAGAAGTCAATTAAGTCACTGTAACCATGGAGCTGGGTAAGAAAAAGCAAGACAGGGGTGGACATTTTCCGTAGCACTTCCTCCATCCAGCTCAGTGCTTAGCCCAGCTTACAGCAGCCTAGACACTGAGGGACCTCACATCAGAGCTCTCTAAACTCCAATGGAGCATCTCTTCCAGAAAGGAGAGAAGGTCACATGCAGACACACAACACAGAATGGCTGTGCTTGGAAGGGACCTCTGGGGGTGCTACAGCATTAGTGTAGCATTGCTGGAGTCAGTTCCAGTCCCGTTTCCTTCTAAAGAACATTTGCATTGTCAGCACCCCAGATGTTGAACAAGCAGTGCTGTCATGGCCTGATCAACAAATAAAAATCATGGTTTGAAGAAATGTTTTCAGGAACTAATTTAGTAAGATATCCAATAAGCAAGTGAAAATGTCAGATATAATAATAAGGATAGGAAACCTTAAGTACAGAAGAACTCTTTGTGTTTCCAGGCTGCAATGTAAAATAGTCTGCAAATTAAAGTTTGAGAGAAGCAAATATAGTCCAAGCCCCTTGCCAAAGCAGGGTTCCCCAGAGCAGGTCACACAGGAACACATCCAGGTGGGTTTGGAAAGTCTCCAGAGAAGGCACTCCAACCTCTCTGGGCAGCCTGCTCCAGGGTTCCAGCACCCTCACCATACAGAAGTGTCTCCTCATGTTGAGTTGGAACCTCCTGGGTTCCAGCTTCTACCTGCTGTTCCTTGTCCTATCCCTGGGCACCAGTACTAAGAGCTTGGTACCTTCATCCTGAACCCCAGCCTTCAGATACTGAAAGACATTGATCAGATCCCTTTCAACCTTCTCTTCTCCACACTAAACAGCCCCAGGGCTCTCAGTCTCTCTTCATGGCAGAACTGTTCCAGTCCATTTATCACCCTTGTAGCTCTCCATTGGACTCTCTCCAGCAGGTCTCTCTCTCTCTTGAACGGGGAAGCCCCAAACTGGACACAGGATTGCAGGTGTGGTCTCACTAGGGCAGAGTAGAGAGGGAAGAGAACCTTCCTAGACCTGCTAGCTACACTTTGCTTGATGCAACCCAGGATACTGTTGGCCATCTTGGCCATGATGGCACATTGCTGTCCCATGGAGACACTCCAGCTGGAATCCAGAGGCCACAGAGATGCTCAGAGGGCTGAAGAAACTCTCTTGTGGGGACAGACTGGGAGTGTTGGGGGCTGTTGAGCCTGGAGAAGAGAAGACTGCAGGGAGACCTTAGAGCTGCATTTCAGTATCTGCAGGGGTCCTCCAGACAGGCTTGGGAGGGACTGATCAGAAGGGCTGTGAGGATAGGATGAGAGGCAATGGTTTGAAACTGCAACAGGGAAGATTTAGGCTGGGCATTAGGAGGAAGTTGTGATGAAGAGGTTATTAAATTTATGAGTATGAAATATGAATTATGAAAATAGTATTTTTATTATCAAATTATGAATAACCGATGAATCAGCAACTTATATACATGTTCTAGTGCACGTTCGTGAAATACATTCCATAAGAGGCTTAGTTATGATTAGAACTTAATTGAACTATCTACAGACTTTTATCTATATTTATAGAACGAAGGGTGCAGTTCTGCCGCTTGGCCACTAGATGGCGAGTCGGCGGGACGCGGGCGGCTTCTGGCTATATACAGCAATATTACAATCTTTCTGTGCGTCAGCGAGGACTCTGCTACACGCAGATACTTTGAACTGAGCGCTAGGTGGGTGGAAAGCACGTGGGAGATAATCTGTGGCTGTTGTTTGTAGCAAGGTGAGGGTCCGGCTGACTACTGCCGCTGGACTGGTTCCTAGTAGACTTGAAACGGTGGTGTTGCGTATTATCTCCTCTCTCCGCAGCAGTGGAGAAGGAATGCTGGAACCTGGGCTTGGCTTAGAAGCAGGTTCCCTTCAGGATTCGGTCAATTCCCTCCAGACAATAGGGATAGGTCCTGGTCAGGGTCAGCCCGTGGGGTCGGCCCTGGGAGTGGGCTTGCATGGCAGGGCTCAGAGGTTCCCGGTGGGACAATGACAGCAGACAAAGGCTATGGGGCTCGGCCCAGCTGTCATGAGTCTCAGGGCTGATGTAAACAGCCTCGGGGGAGAGAATGCAGCTGCGCTGAGCTGCGGCTCATCGTTTACTGGGCTTAAAGGAACAGCGGGACACTCGCAGTGGTCCCGGGTTTGGTGCAGTATAGGCACGAACAGTGCTTTAGTCTTCCCTGAGGTTTACAGGGCTCAGAGTGGCACACGTGGCGGCTCCTCTCCCGCTATGGCGGGGCTAGGCGTATGTGGACTCGGTCTCCTTGTTGCCCCTTCCCCCCGGCAACTGGGCCGATCTTACCCTCGGGGGCTGGTCCAGTCCTCCGGTGGCACGGTGGGCTCTCCTGGTCGGTACGACTGGCTGTGGTGATGCTGACTTCTCAGGCTCAGCGAAGGTCCTCCCTCTGGGGTGATCCTCACGAGCGCTTCTCACAATGCAGAGGCTTTCAGTATGCATGCATGGATGGTAGAAGCTAACAACAATGAGCTCAATGGCAGAGGCTATGGCTTGAGAGTTGTTCTCTCGAGGAAGTACAAAGTGAAAGAGGGGGCAACTTGTTTACCAACTGAGGTGATACTTTACAGATTCCTCGAGGCTGGGTTTGATCAATGGGCACTCTCCTAAGCAACTGGCTTCAGCCTATAGAAAGCACGAAGCTAGAATTATGCCATACTTGGCATTTGCACGAGCACTGCATGCGCTGGGTGCGTGCTGGCCTGGCTAATGCCTTGGCTTTTGTCTTCCTCCTGAAGGAGGGGAAACCTGTCCACATGCTGGGACAAGATTCGATATTTGCGCATAATGTGCCTTCACCACAGAAGCTCTGCACAATGAGGGTGATGAATTACTGAACAGGTGGCCAGGGATGTGGCTGAGGCTCTGTCCCTGGAGACATTCAAGATCAGACCTGATGTGCCAGTGCAATCTGTGACTCTGTGCTGTGCCTTGGTCCTCTCATAGTGAAGAAAGCACTCTGCAGAAAACTTCAGAGTTCAAAGCAGCAGAACTTCACCAGAAGAGGACAGCTGCTGAGTGCATCTCATCTGTAGTCTTCCTGCATGCAACAGCTTGCCCTACAGTTTCTGTATCACCTTGGCACTTGATCCATCTTCTTATCAGCTGCTTCAGTGCCTGAGGCCAGAAAGTCTGTCCTGCATTCCTCAGTGCTTCAGACTTCCTCCTTGTTTAGCAAGACATCCACACCTCTGGAAAACTCTTGTCTGCTTTAGACACACCAGTTCTTTGGGGCTCAGATGTGCCTCTTCACCCTTGCAAGACATCTTTCCTCCAGCTTAGGACACACTGACCTCTGAGTTCCTTGAGTACCTTTCACTTTAAAGCTTCCTAATGAATATCAAGGGCAGAGCTCCAAATGTTTCCTGTACTCTGCTCCATTTCTTCTGTTGCAAGTCACAACTCCACAACTGCTTGAGAGAGTCCAGCTCAGAGGTACAGAGCTGCTGCAGGCAGTGGAACATCTTCTGTGAGCACAGCTGAGGGAGCTGGGGCTGGGAGCTTGGAGCAGAGCAGCCTGAGGGCTGCCCTCACTGCTGGGGATAAAGCTGTGCAGGGCTGGAGCCAGGCTCTGCTCAGGGATGTCCAGGGACAGCACAAGGGGCACTGGGGGCAGCTGGAGCAGAGGAGGTGCCAGGGGAACAGGAGGGAAAGCTTGTCCCTGTGAGGGTGCAGAGCCCTGGAGCAGGCTGCCAGAGAGGCTGTGGAGTCTCCTCTGGAGATTTCCAAATCCTCCAGGATGTGTTCCTGTGTGACCTGCCCTGGGTGACCCTGCTCAGGCAGGGGGTTGGGCTGGATGAGCTCTGGAGGTCTCTTCCAACCCCTAACATTCTGTGATTCTCTGGTTCTCACTTCAACTACTCATCTTCTTTCACCTGCAAGTTCCTGGCGCTGGACTTTCTAAAGCTCCTGGATCACAGACCGAGGGTCCCACCTGCCCCTGCTGGCAAGGCAAGAAGGCAAACGAAGACCAAGAGGTGTGCGGAGACAGCTCCCTGCTGCGGGGGTTGGGCTGACCTAGTTCCCAGCTTTCCTCACTCAGATGTGCTGAGCACAATAAACACTTTGACCGGCAGGTAGCAGGAGAGATCAAGGGAGAAATTCACTTTCCATTCACCTCCCTATTCTATCAGGACGTTTTAGTGTTTCTGAGGCAGCAGAACAGAGAGATCAGACCATGCCCTGCAGAATGCAGGAAGTATTTCATTGTATTTTAATGCTGCTCCAGACAACAGAAGGATTCAGCTATGTTGCATTGGCGTTCTCAACACTGTGGTGCTGCTTAAAGCAGTGTCAGCACATGGCCAGTTTGCCTTCTTTGGCAAACCTACCTGATGCTGTGTGACTAGAGCCTGAAATGGAGCCTGGTTTGCCATCTCGGTATAAAGCTGAACTGGAAAGAATATACAGATGGAATTTGATGTACAAAGTTAAAACTCCCAGCAAGTGTGGGGCCAGCTCTCAGTCCCTTTCGAGTCCATTGGTGATCTTCAATCCAAATGCACCCCCTGCACAGGAACACCAGCACAAACAGGAATGGCCAGAGGCCCTGCTCTCAGCCCAGCTGGGGCTTGCAGTGGTAGCAAAGAGCCACCTTACATCCTGACTCATTTGCAAAGCAGATAACAGCAAAACTCCCTCCCCTCCTTTGGCACAAAAGTGCTAAGCAAGCCTAAGACAGGCTGCTGTGAGACCCCCCTGCAGCACTGCCTCCAGTTCTGGGGCAGAGCCCACAAAGATAATGAGAGGGTGAAGAACCTCCCCTATGGGGACAGGCTGGGAGACCTGAGGCTGTTCAGCCTGGAGAGAGAAGGCTCTGAGGAGGCCTTAGAGAAGCCTCCCGTACCTGGAAGGGACCTGCAAGAAAGCCAGGAAAGGACTTTTTACAGGATGAGAGGGAATAGATTGAAACTGAGGAGGGGAGATGAGACTGGAGATGAGGAAGAAATTATTGAGAGTGAGGGTGGGGAGGCACTGGAACAGGTTGCCCAGGGAGGCTGTGGATGTCCCTCCCTGGAGATGTTCAAGGCCAGGCTGGATGAGGCCTTGAGCAGCCTGGGCTGGGGGGAGGTGCCCCTGCCCATGGCAGGGGGTTGAAGCTGGATGGTCTTCAAAGTGTCTTCCAACCCAACCCACGGTGTGAATGAATCTATGTATACTGTACACACAAACAGCCTAAAGACTTGAGGTTGTTCCAGCCCTAGGAGACGGGTGCATCACAGGAAAAAGGGGTCAGAAACAAGGTCTTCAGCAAGGGTGAGACTGAGCCTTTATAGAGAATAGTTGGGTTGGAAAGCACCCTTAAAGGTCATCTCGTCCAACCCCTCCTGTAGTCAGGGTGCTCAGAGCCCAGCCAACATGACCTGAATGCTGGACAGCTATGGGTCATGCACTGCGCCTCTGCACAGCCTGCTCCAGTGTTTTGCCACCCTCAGTGTAAAATGCTTTGTGTCTGCACGTCCATGGGCTGAGCTGGAAGGTAGTTGGAGGAAGTGTTTGTGTTGTAGCAGTCTGCCGGGGGATACAAACCTCTGGGTGGCACTCGGGGCTGGTTCAGCACTTTCTCTGGCAGCCTACGTCCAGAGATGTGGATACCAACCCTGCCAGGACACTGTTATTGGCTCTGAGAAGCCAAGACACTAAAGGAGTGAGAAAGGAAAAGTAACTTCACACATTTTTGTTTGTTCCTCAGGCTTTTTTAACACTCTCTGCCACTGGAGAGCGCTGTCACCACTTGGACTGCTCAGCATGCAGCACACGCAGGTGCTGGCACTCTGAGAGCCACCAAGGGGACATAAGATCAAGCTTGACGTACTGCAGGTGAGTGTTTGCCGCAAGTACTTTCACAGAATCACAGGACTGCAGTGGGTTGGAAGGGACCCTCAAAGGTCACCTTCTCCATCCCCCCGGCAGGCAGCAGGCACACCTCCAGCTAGACAGGCTGCCAGGGCACACCAAGGCTGCTCTGAATGTCTCCAGGGTCAGGGCCTCAACCACATCCCTGGGCAGCCTGTCCAGTGTCTCACCACCTCACTGTGCAGAACTTCCTCCTGATGCCCAGCCTAACTCTGCCCATCTCCAGTTCCAAACCATTGCCACTCATCTTGTCCCCACAGCCCTTCTGAACAGTCCCTCCCCAGCCTGCCTGGAGGCCCCTTCAGGTATTCAAGCACAGCTCAAAAGTCTCCCCAGAGCTTTCTCTTCTCCAGGCTGAACAGGAGCTTGCAGGAGCCACTCTTGCCACCGTGGCTCAGAAACATTGCTTTGGCCAGCAGTGGCAGAGCTCTTACTGCACACACTGACTTGAAATGAAATCTGATGGGAGCCTCAGGCTGGCCACCAGGACAGCTGACTGCAGTGGGCTAATTCTGCTCATTGTGGGTGAGTGACAGCAGACTGGTGGCTGGGTGTTCCCTGCTTCTATCTATAGAGTCTCCAAGACATTTGTTGCTCTTCTGTTGATTGAGACTTAGACAACAGAGGCTTCAGTGAGTGACCTCTTAGGAGTTAGTGAGGGCAGAGTTGTTGCCACACTGACCAGTTTCTGGTGGTGCACAGAGAGATCTGACAAACCTGAGCATGGAGGTATCACTCAGCTGATGAATCTCTTCATGATGGACTGGTGTTCTACACCAGTGTGGATGAGTGTTTGAAACAACAGAGACCAATGTCTTTAACTGGCTGATAGATTTCTGTATCAGTCAATGCTGCCCTCAGTGGCTGCCCCTCTGCAGATCCCACTTTGCTTATGCAATGTTGCAGGATTTTAATCCTGCCAAAGCTCTCAGGCACTCAGGAAAATGTCATTCCTTGATTTGCACAGAGACACAGAAATGGTGCTCCTGGTTTGGGTGCTCCCAGTTTGAGTCTTGTGTGAGAGACTGGGATAAAGCATGAAGTGCAAGATAAAAAGGCTCAGGGTGTTATCAGAAAATCAGGGTGAAAATAGTAGTGAACAGCCCCCTCCCCCCCCACTTCCCTTTTACATTCTGGTTGTGGAATGCACTGAATAAGCATTTTGCTGGTTTGGGTTTGCCAGGCAAACCTCAGTTACCTTCTGCACAGGGTGAGGGTCTTCCTCTGGGCATCCGCAGGGGCTGAGGGGCTAACCTGACAAAGCTTGAGGAAACAACTCCATGCAATGCAGAGGCTGCCTTGAAGCCAGCAGCAGCTCAGTCAGTGTGTAAAAACCTGATTTCCTCTTCAGGATGTGGTCAGGTTGTTTATCAGAGCAAGGGGGAGGTATGCTGTAGGGTGGAGCTTAGCCAGAGTGCTGACCGCAGCATCCTGCCTGCTGCTTCTGAAAGATGCCTTGGGGCATGTGCCTGTTGGGGTCTTTCTGGCTCATGGCCAAGCTGCTGTGGAAACTATCACTCATCAACCCACCAGGCAGTATTTCTCGTTGGCCTCTTCCTAGTATCAAGGAGTGGGAACTCCAGTGCTTCTTTCTCTCTGGCATGTCTGTCATTCCTCGTGCTGGCATCAAGCTGTCCCTCCCTGGTCTGTCCTCAAGGTGAGCCTCTGTTTGCTGCGATGCAATTCTCCTGCTGAGGTCTCTGCACAGTGACTCAAAAGACCAATCCTCATTCAGAGCCCTTAAGTCAAGCCTGCATCTCATGGTCCTGTTGAAGCTCTTTATGTGCCAAGAGAATCTCCACTTCCCTGTACAAAGCCTAGAGAGACAAATTTGGCCAGCAGGTTATCAAAGCCACATTCCCAGATCACTGCTCACTGTGTCTGTTGGATACCAGCAATCCTCATCCCAAATGCGGAAGAAAAGCCATAGGACAAACCACAGCATTTTGGCTTAGTAGAACTTTACTTTGGCCTTTGCTGCAGCAAGCTAAAATGCACCTGCACTTTGCAGTGAAGTACAGGCTTAATAAAGAGAAATGCTTCTAGGGGTGAACATTATTGAGCTGGGTTGAATGGAATCACTTCAGATCCAACAGAGGTCCTCTCATCCTGCCCTGGGAAACTGTTGCTATTAAAGCTGTTTAAAAACCATTAAAGCTATAAATGGCAGCTCCCTGTGTCTGAATTCCCTCAGCAGTGCTACAGCAGGTCTACAGGCAGCAGTGTACTGTGCCTGTGAAAGGGGCTGCAGAGGTCATAGCGCTACAGAGGGATATATTTGTCAAAACTGTTTGAGCAGGTTGGATGCTTCTGTGCAAAGGCTGGAAGAGTAGGGAGACAAACTGTCCTTGGCATGAGGGTGAGGAAGAATACACTGTGCCCAGTTCACAGAGAAAGAGCAAAAGCAGTTACAGCTCTTAAACTACATGAAGCAGCTAGGCAGGATGCGGCGGTGAGAAGGCGCTGGGCTGTGCTCTGGATGGTTGCTGTCAGCAGATCTGGCACTGGCTGTTCCACCTGTGGTGCTGCTGGCACAGACTCTATCCTGCTGCACTTCAGACTGCTGTTGTCTTGCTTCTCCCCTGTCTGGAAGAGCAAAATGTCTGTTTTGTTTGAGGCAGGTACCCTTTTTAAAAACCATGGAGTTGAGTCCTCCAGGAGGACCAGAAAGGTCCAGGATGGACCCCAGAAAGCTGTAATTTCGTTATTCAATGCAGACTTCTGTGTTGTCTCTTTGTAGCTGGCAGCAAGGTCAACTCCATCCTCTCCTCCCTCCCTTTGGCTCTTTGGAGGGAGTCCTCAGCTGCTGACATGGGGGAGGAGGCCTGCTAGTGGCCTTTAGGGGCCTGGATAATTTTCTCCTGTGCAGTTATGGCCTGCTTAGGAGAGGAGACATGGGGGGGGAGGTGGGGAGGGGGGGAGAAAAGGTGCACTGGGG
>JAAWVA010000042.1:4050053-4077673 GCA_015227895.2 Colaptes auratus | reverse complement strand
GGCTAAGCAAGCCCAGCCCCTCAGCCTCTCCTCACAGGGCTGTGCTCCAGACCCCTCCCCAGCCTCCTTGCCCTTCTCTGACACCTTCAGGTGGCTCTGGCTGTGTTTTTCTGGGGTAAACCTAAGGTGGGAGAGATGGGGATGGAGCTCAGTGCCAGGACATGCTTGGGAGGTTAAACATCAAGCTGCAGAGGTTTGCAGTTCAGCTGCACATCCTCTGGATGATTTAGGGCTCATTATCTGCAGATGGTGGAGCAGGAGCAGGCAGCTCCCTGCATTAATGCACACCTGCCTGCACGCCCAGAGAACAATGATGACTCAAACCTTCTCCCTTCTCTCCACTGCGGGCTCTGAGCCTGTGCTAAATTCATCTATTTTCCTTTAATCTCCTTCCAGCCACATTCCAGCTGCTTAAGAGACTTTTAATGAGAGCCTTTTCCTGCGCAGTGCCCAACGCCCCCTGGGTCTGCAGGGCCTTAAACCCCCCGGGAAAGGTGCCCCTGCTCCCTCTCCCAGGCCGGGAGCGAAACCAAAGGGAGCCACAGCAGTCCTCCTATCTGATCTCGGGAGCCTTTCATGCTCCCCAGCAGCGGCTCCTCCCCGCAGAGAGCTGCGGCACGCCTGCAGGGGGGGCTGGGGGCGTGCGGGACAGGCCAGCGGAGCGCGGCCACCAGGGAGCACGACAGGTCCCCAGCTCCCCTCTCTGCCTGGAGCTCAGGGGAACAGGTTTAATCCTTTCAGAACAGCACTGCTTAATCCTCAGCCTCCCAAGCCCTGGGCAGAGGGGTGGCCAGCAGCCTCCTGAGCTCTCTGGACTACCCGGGATGCTTCCCCCCCGACTCACAGAGCACAGCCGGTGGGAAGGGACCCTCCAAGGTCGTCCTGTCCAACCCCCTGCAGGCAGCAGGGACACCTCCAGCTGGAGCAGTCTGCCCAGGCCACACTGAGCCTGAATTTGATGTCTGCAGGGATGGAGCCTCCACCACTCGACCCCTGGGCACCTTTGTACCACCTGCTGCCCACAGAGGGGGTGGCAGGACCCCAGAGCAGCACCTTGGGACAAACTCTTGACCTCAGAGGGTCGTGTCAGCCCCTCTGGCTGATGATATCTTTGCACCTCTTGTCCTCCAGGGTTTGTGTCAAGCATTCTGCTCCTCACAGAGAGCTTGAGGCAAAAGCTCAGGTGAGGCTGATGGGAGGTGCTGGGTTGAAATCCTTTGAAAGGAGCTGTTGGGAAAGTGGTTGTTGGTTGGTTGTTTCCCCTACTTGCTGCAAACCCCTTCTGGGAACACCAAGAGCTGCTGTGTCCAGATAGCAACTGGGATTTGAACATGAACCCTCCTGGAACTGCACAGAGAGCAGCATGGGAACTCCTGCCATCAGAAGAGCTGCTTTGGGATGAGAGCTTTGTGCCTGTGCCAATGGAGTAGGGTTTAGAGGGGAGCCCTTGCAGCCACTGCCTGGGCACTGCTTCACTTGGCTCACCCTGGCTGGGTTCTTCACCCCAGCTTTTGGGGGTCAGAACATCTCCCTCTGTGCCCAAACCAGCACAGCACCATGGAGTTGTTTCAGCTGGAAAGTCCCTCTCAGACCACCCAGTCCAACCCCCCATGGCCACCAAACCACAGCCCCAAGGGCCATGGCCACAGGTTGCTGAGCACCTCCCGGCATGGGGACTCCAGCAGCTCCCTGGGCAGCCTCTGCCAGGCCCTGACCACTCCTGCAGCAAAGACATTTGGCCTCCTCTCCAACCTCAGCCTCCCCTGGCACAGTTTCAGCCAGTTCCTCTCCTTCTCTCCCCTGAGCCTGGGGAGCAGAGCCCAACCCCCTCCTGGCTGCAGCCTCCTCTCAGAGCTGCAGAGAGCAAGGAGGTCTCCCTCAGCCTCCTTCACTCCACACTAACCAGCCCCAGCTCCCTCAGCTGCTCCTCCCCAGCCCTGCTCTCCAGACCCTTCCCCAGCTCTGTTGCCCTCCTCTGGCCCTGCTCCAGCCTCTCAATGTCCTTCTTGCAGTGGGAGACCCAAACCTGAGCCCAGGATTCCAGGTGTGGCCTCCCCAGTGCCCAGCCCAGGGGCACCATCCCTGCCCTGCCCCTGCTGCCCTCTGCACACTTAGTTTGAATCCTTCCACCTCTGAGCTCAGCCACATGGAACATCTCCAGGCAGCCCTGGGGCTGGGGGGCAGTGCACTCTGCCCACCAGCCCAGGCCAGCACTGGGGTCAATCATTACACAGGAGAGCTGATTTTCAGCCCAGCTCTGGACTGGCCACATCCCCTGCAGGAAGCACTCAGCACCCAGCAGGATGAGTCCTGGGAAAGTAGAGAAGGTGGGGACCGAAGAGAACCAAAAGCACCCATGGGGAGCCTGGCCCCTGGGATGCCTCTGCACCCCCACATCCCCCCTGCTGGGTGGTCACTGCAGGCCCACCTGGAGCCTCCTTCTCCCCAGGGCTCAGCTCAGAGGTGCCCTGCCCCTCGCTCCCTGCTGCCAGACTCTTTTTGACCACCCCAGGACCACCGAGGGAGAGGCTGCCATGAGCCCTCGACCGCGCCGCAGCCCGCCCGGAGCCGGCGGCGCCCCTGTCCCCTCAGCAGGGGGAGGGAGGGAGGGAGGTCTGCAGAGCCTCGGCAGGGGCGCGGGGAGCCGGACAGCAGCCTGCCGGCCGGGGCTCCCGCCGCGCAGCCACGGAGAGCTGCCGCAGCAGCGGAGGAGCCGGGCTGCTGGAGCCCGAAGCAAGCTGGGCAGCTCGGCAGGGCAGGGAGCACAGCGGCTCTCAAGGCACTCACTCTGCATTAAGGTCTCATTTGACACGATCACAGTCACAGGATGGAGGGGTTGCAAGGCACCATCCAGCCCAGCCCCTGGCAGAGCAGGGCACCCAGGGCAGGGCACCCAGGAGCTCATCCAGGGGGGGTTGGAAGCTCTGCAGGGCAGGAACCTCCACAACCTCTCTGGGCAGCCTGCTCCAGGCCTCCAGCAGCCTCACACCAAAGAAGTTTCTCCTCCTCTTGAGGTGGAACCTCCTGGCTTCCAGCTTGTCCCTGTTGCTCCTTCTCCTGTCCCTGGGCACCACTGAGCAGAGCCTGGCCCCTGCACCCTGACCCCCAGCCCTCAGCTATTGATAGACACTGATCAGATCCCTCTCAGCCTCCTCCTCTCCAGGCTAATCAGCCCCAGGGCTCTCAGCCTCTCCTCACAGCAGAGATGTTCAGTCCCTGAATCATCCTTGTAGCCTTCCCTTGGGCTCTCTCCAGCAGATCCCTGTCCCTCCTGAGCTGGGGAGCCCAGAACTGGACACAGTGCTCCAGGGGTGGTCAGCAGAGCCTCAAGCCAGGGCTTTGGTTTACTCTCTGAGGGGCCCCAAAAGCTGCTCCATCCTGCCAGGAGCTGAAGTTGTGCCACTGACTGATGGGAGCAGGAGCACCACGGGGCAGAGGGCATGGGTGGGCTGGGACAGGAGGAGCTGAGGATGGGGCTGGGACAGCAGGAGCTGAGGATGAGGATGGGACAGCAGGAGCTGAGGATGGGGCTGGGACAGCAGGAGCTGAGGATGGGGCTGGGACAGCAGGAGCTGAGGATCAGGACAGCAGCCCATGTGTAGCTCCAGGAAGCCTGGAGCCTCTCTGCCTAGCACAGCTGTTTCAGGAGGAGCCTCACAGAAACACTGCAGCAGGTCTGAGTGGGCACAGAGCTCAGGCCAGACTGCCCCATGATGAGCCAAGCTGCAGCCTGCTCCCTGGAGGTCTCCCCAGGAGAAGGCTTTAGTCAAGTTTGTTGCTTCTGCCTCCCCAGCAGTGTCCTACCTGAGGTGAGTCTCTTCCTAACCTGAGACCCTGTGAGGAGCTCTTTGCCCTCCAGCACTCCCCAAACTGCTTTTCCCTTCGTGTCACAGGGCCCCTAAGAAGGCAGCAGGAGGCTGAGAGGTTTTAGTGAGGTCTAGGGAGGCTCCCAGCCCCTCCCCCACCCCCGGGGCTGTGCATCCGCCAGGGAAAGGCTGGCTGAGGAGGGAAGAGCTCAGAGGAGGCAGCAGCACGGGGGGGACTGAAGCAACGCGAAAGCAAAGGAAGCACAAAGGCATTTCAGAGGTGTCCCTGTGTGGAGCTCCTGGGTTCCTGCAGCTCCCCAGCCAGGCAGCCCCAGCACAGCCTGGACAGCAGCTGGACCACAGCTGGGGCAGAGCTGACTTCAGGCCCCCTCTCTTACAAGTGGGCTTTAATTTACCCCTCTGAGGTTCAAGGTCTGTTGAAGCTCAGCCCAGGCAGCCCAACAGCCACAGAGTCTGGGGCTGTGGCCTCTGGGGATCTGCCCACAGCTAGCCCACAGCAGAAAGACATTGGACCTGCTCAGGGGGGTCCAGAGGGGGACTAGGAAGGTGACCAGAGGCTGGAGCAGCTCTCCTGTGGGGACAGGCTGCAGGGGCTGGGGGTGTCCAGCCTGCAGGAGAGGAGGCTCTGGGAAAACCTCACTGTGGTCTTGCAGTGCTTAAAGGTAGCTACAGGAGAGCTGGGGAGGGACTTTGTCAGGGCCTGTAGAGGTGGGATGGGATGTGAGGGCTGCAGACTGACAGAGGGCAGATTCAGATTAGCTATGAGGAAGAAATCCTTCACTGTGAGGGTGGTTAGACCCTGGAGCAGCTTGCTCAGAGAAGCTGTGGCTGCCTCCTGCCTGGAGGTGTCCAAGGCCAGGCTGGATGAGGCCCTGGGCTGGTGGGAGGTGTCCTGGGCATGGCAGGGGGCTGGAGCAGATCTCTGAGGTCCCTTCCAGCCTGAGCCGTTCTGTGGTTCCATGATTCCCACAGCCCAGAGGGCAGCAGGTTCAGGGACAGACTTTGCCCTGCTCCCTGTGCTGCCAGAGGGGCTCAGGCTGTCCTGTGCCAGGGCCAAGCACCCCTCCTCCTTTTCTCCAGCTCCAGGGTTGGAGCAGATGATCTCTAAGGTTCTTTCCAATCCTAACCACCCTAAGAGTCTGTGCTCTGTTGTGAGGCTCTGCTCACCCTGGCCAGGCTCACAGACCGTTAGAGGTTGGAAAGGGGACCTCAGAGATCATCAGGTCCAATACTCCTGCCAAAGCAGGATGACTTAGGGCAGTGTGCCCAGGAGTGCAGCCAGTCCACTTGGCACAGTGCTTGGTGGCCTTCACCTTTCCCAGACCCTTGGACAGCTTTTGCTGGACTCCCCTGTACACTTCTTGCCTCACCTTTGTCCTGCTGGGATCACAGAGCCACAGAGCTGCCAGGGCTGGAAGGGACCTCAAGGCTCAGCCACTGGGCATCACAGTCCCATTCCTTGGAAGCAAGTGGAGGAGACACACTGTGTCCTCCTGCTTTGACCACAGCTGCACTCCTCAGCTCTCCTCTGGCAGTGATTGCACAGAGCTGCCAGGGCTGGAAGGGAGCTCAAGCTCAGCCAGCTCCAACCCCCTGCCATGGGCAGGGACACCTCACACTGCAGCAGGTTGCTCACAGCACCTCCAGCCTGGCTGCAAAACCTCCAGGCAGGAGGCTGCCACCAGCTCCCTGGGCAGCCTGTGCCAGGCTCTCACACCCTCCTGGGAACAACTTCTTCCTCACAGCCAATCTCAGTCTTCCCACTTCTGGTTTGCTCCATCCCCCCCAGTCCTATCCCTCCCTCACACCCTCACAAGTCTCCCTCACATCCTGAGCAGTGCCTCCCATGGCCTTTCCTTCACTGCTATCACAGAATCAGCCAGGCTGGAAAGGACCTCAGAGCTCATCAAGTCCAACCTATGACCTACTCCCTAACACCTCCTGACAACTGAACCATGGCTCCAAGTGCCACATCCAATCCCCTCTGGAACACCTCCATGGCTGGGGACTCCACCACCTCCCTGGGCAGCGCATCCCAGTGCCCAATCTCTCTGGCAGGAACTTTCTCCTCACCTCCAGCCTAAACCTCCTCAACCAGCAGCACCTCACCCTTGCCAAGCCACAGAGAGGGCTCAGGCCCTCTCCCTGCAGGTAGCCCCCAAAAGCCTCCTCCACTGTTCCATCTTTGGAGGTTCTCTCAATGAAGTGTTTGGAGAGCAGAGCTGTGGCTCCTGTGCCTGGCTCTCTCCTCTCTGCCACATGCAGAGGCAGCTGCTGAAGCAGGGTCTGAGCTCCCCTGCAGCTCAGCAGTGACTTGGGTGCCAGATGCTGAGCTGAGCCAGGGCTGGCAGCCACCTCAGGGCTTCTAAAGGGCTCCAGTGCCTCTCCAGTGCCTCTGCAGTCCATCAGCTCCAGCTCGCCTCTGAAAGCCCTCCCAGGTCTCACATCAGCACTCAGCACCAAACACTCCCTGAGGCCTTAGACTTCAGTCTCCTCCTGTGACGTTGCGGTGAGGAGTGAGACCACACAGGACACATCCATGCCCAGCCCCTCAAGGGAAGAAGCATTAAAAGGTGACACCAGGTCCTCACATCTGAGCTGTGCATCACCCAGGGGCAGCACACACTGAGCTCATGTGTCCTGAAAGCAGCTGACAGGTCACTGCCACGGGGCCAGGAGGCACTCAGGTGGCTTTAGCAAGAGAGTGCAGCTCCAGCAACAGCCTCCAGCCACCTCCTGTGGGTTACCCGGGCTGGGGGCACAAAGCCCTCCCCTCCACCAGGCTGGGCTGGGGGCACAAAGCCCTCCCCTCCACCAGGCTGGGCTGGGGGCACAAAGCCCTCCCCTCCACCAGGCTGGGCTGGGGGCACAAAGCCCTCCCCTCCACCAGGCTGGGCTGGGGGCACAAAGCCCTGCCCTTGCCAGGCTGGGCTGGGGGCACAAAGCCCTGCCCTCCACCAGGCTGGGCTGGGGGCACAAAGCCCTCCCCTCCACCAGGCTGGGCTGGGGGCACAAAGCCCTCCCCTCCACCCAGCCCAGCCCTGGGCCCCTGTAACTGGGCAGCTAAAGACAGCTCCTCTGCAGAGCAGGTCCGGAGACCCCCTGGGGCTGACCCAGCAGGGAGTCCTCCCTTGCACAGCTGCCTGGGTAGGAGTCTGGCCGCAGGACACAAGTGATCAGCTCAGCCCCAGTGGGTTTTGTGGAAGCTTTGCAGCGGAAAGCAGGCAGCAGAGGCATGGGGAGGTGTCTGGAGGGTCAGCAGAGAGCAACTGAGACCCTCCCCAAGTGTCAGCCAGCGCAGGCCTGTCCTGAGCTCGCCCACAGCAGTGTCTGACAGTGTTAAGCTTTGTGCTCCTCCAGCAGCCCTGCGAGCTGGGCACCGGCAGCTCTGCTCAGACACCTGCCTGAGCAGCAGCTCACCAAACAAAATGGAACAGACCAAACCAGGGCAAAGCCAGGGCAAAGCCAGGGCAAAGCCAAAGCAGCGAACCCGAAGCAAACCAAGCACGAGGGACCGGAACAGAACAAAGCAAACCCCAAAACTGAACCAAAGCTTCCCCAGAAATGCGGCGCTGACCCAACCTGTTCCAACTCATTTTTGCCTTCCCCCAGGCACACCAAAACGTGAGGGGGTGGCTGGGTGGGACCCGAGCCAGGGCCCCCAGGCTGCAGCACCCTCTCTGCCCCTCCGTTCCCAGCATAGCTCCGTCCCTGCGCTGCTTTAAGCCCCGGAGCCGCGCAGCGCCCACACCTCCCCGGCGCCCCTCTGCCGGCCCCGGCCGCTGCCGGCTCCCTTCGCCCGCGTCTCCCGGGGGAGCGGCATCGGAGCCGGCAGCGCCCCGGGGCTGATCCGCAGCCTGAGCGGAGACAGAGCACAGCTCCAGCACGACGAGAAAACCAGTTCAGGAAATCCACTTCTCCTCCAGGCATCTCCCGAGGAAAAGCCTCTCCCAGCGCCGTGCCGCCCTCCACTCGCTGATCCTTCCCCTTCGCCGGGGTGCCCGGGAGCACGGCGGGGGCTCCTGCGACACCCTGCGCCCCGACCCTTCCTCCCACCCCTGTCCCCGCTGCGGAGATGCTCCGGGGGCTGCGGGGATACTCTGGGGATCTCCGGGGGCTGCGGGGATGCTCCCCGGGCGCTGGCATGCGCCGGCGGCTGCAGGTGCGCGGCCCGGCCGGGACCCTCTCCCGCACCCCGCCGGGCTCCGGCCGGGACCTGCCCGAGGACCGAGCAACCCCGCGGAGTCTCCGCGCCTGCCTTCGGCAGCGCATCCGCGGAAAAAGCGCTGTCCCTCCCTGGTGTTCCCCCCTCTGCCCCGCGATTTTACGCGCTCCGTCCCGGTGTCCCCCAGCGCTGCCCCGCGGATTTTGTACTCTTTCCCTATGTCCCTTGGAGTGCTGCCCCGCGGACGATGCGCGCTCCCTCCCCCGTCCCTTCCAGCGCTGCCCCGCGGATTTTGCGCGCTCCCCGGGGCGCGGAGGCGATGCCAAGGGCCGGTCCCCGCGGGCGGTGCTGACCCGAAGTAGGCGGCGGCGGGCGGTGGCGGCAGGAGGATGAGGATGAAGAGGAGAGTGATGAGGAGGAGGCAGCACAGGGCGGCTGCGGAGCGCATGGTGCCGGCGGTGCCGTTCCGCGCTCGCTGCGCGGCCGCCCTGCGCTGTGGCTCTTTAACTGAGGGCGGGGCGGCCGCTTCCCCCTTCCCCCGGCCCAGCCCGGCCCGGCCCGGCCCACAGCCGCCGGCGACGCCGGGACTGACGGCGCCGGGCACCCCCGCGGCTCTCCCGGGGCGGGCCGCGCCGGGTCTGCGCCGCGCAGCGCCTCGCAGCGCGGAGGGCTCTGCGGGCGGCTCAGGCACCCTGCGGGCTGGCAAACCGCTGCCTCTCGGTGCCAGCTCCCGGATGCTCGACGGTGCCCTGCGGAGCTGGCAGCGCTGGGTTGGATGCAATGATCCTAAAGGCTCTTTTCCACCCTAAACCACTCCACAGCATCGCAGCAGTGGTTGGGCTGGAAAAGCTCCCCAGGATCACCCACTCCAACCAGCGACCCAACATGGCCACCAAACCACAGCCCCAAGTGCCATGGCCACAGGGTTCTGGAACACCTGCAGGGATGGACACTCCAGCACCTCCCTGGCAGCCTGTGCCAGCCCCTGACCACTCCTGCAGCAAAGTAATTTTTCCTCATCTCCAGCCTAACCCTGCCCTGGCCCTTGGCCTTGTTGAACTTCACACAATGAGCCTTGGCCCATAGCTCTCACCTGTCCAGGTCCCACTACAAAGCCTCCCTACCCTCCAGCAGATGGACACAGCCCCCCAGCCTGGTGCCACCTGCACATTTACTCCAGGTGCCTCAATCTCCTCACCCAGATCATTGATACAGACATGGAAGATGTCCCCACCCAGGAAGGAGGTGAGGAGAAAATTCTTCCCAGGGAGATGTTGGCCACTGGGATGTGCTGCCCAGGGAGGTGGTGGAGTCCCCAGCCCTGGAGGTGTTCAAGAGGGGACTGGATGTGGCACTTGGTGCCATGGGCTAGTCATGAGGTCTGTGGTGACAGGTGGACTCGATGATCCTTGAGGTCTCTTCCAACCTGGGGATTCTATGGTTCTATGGCAGCAGATCAGTGTGAAAGCAGCCACCTGCCTCCAAGTGGGAGAGTGGAGCCCCATGGAGAACCCCATGGAAGAGCCCATGGAGGACCCATGGAGAAGCCCATGGAGAACCCCCTGGAGACCATGCCATGCTCCTCTGTGTCACAACCAAAGGGAGCTTGATGAGGAATGCTGCAGTGCAGCCCCTGCAGCCCTCCTGCTGGGACTGGCCCTCCACATTCGGGTGCCCTGCTGTGCTAGAGTCCCAACCTCTGGAGTACCAAAGCGGCCAAGATCCCTTCCCCCAGGCTCCTGGGGGAGCTGTGGCACCGTTAAGCCACTCCTGGGTGCCCTCAGTGCCTCAGAGGAGCTCCCTGGATGTTTGCTCCCTGCCCAAGTGCCCTGCCTCAGGGATGTGCACTTGCTGAGCACCGGTGGGCAGAGCGGAGCTCCCGCAGCACCTCTGCCCACAGACCAGAGGGGGCAGGAGGTCTGGTGGGCCCTGGGCAAAGCTGAGCCTGTCGAGGTGCTCCTGGCAGATCTGGGAGGTGCTCCTGGCAGATCTGGAAGTACTTGGAAGTCCAGCACTGCTCTGCTCAGCACACCTGGGGCAGCTGCCCAAGCATGCCATGAAGCCCAGGGGAGGAAGCAAAGATGCACAGACCCTGTAGGAATAGGCAGCCCACAGGGTCCTGCTGCAGGAGGCTGGCCAGGACTGGCCAGGACCCAGGTGAGGAAGTGCCAGCAGAAGCCTGCCAGGTGCTGACCCTCCAGTCCTAGGCAGAGAACACAAGAGCAAAGACCTGCTCGGCAAGGGCTGCCAAGGGAGGCAGGCAGCAGTGCTGGGGAAGGGGGCAGACACCTCTCTTGTGCCTCCCCTCCTGGAAGGGTCTCTGGGGGGAGGGAGGTCTCCCTGGGGTGAGGGAGGTGTCTCTGGGGGGAGGGAGGTGTCTCTGGGGGGGGAGGTGTCTCTGGGGGAGGGAGGTGTCTCTGGGGGGAGGGAGGTCTCCCTGGGGTGAGGGAGGTGTCTCTGGGGGGAGGGAGGTCTCCCTGGGGTGAGGGAGGTGTCTCTGGGGGGAGGGAGGTGTCTCTGGGGGGAGGGAGGTCTCCCTGGGGTGAGGGAGGTGTCTCTGGGGGAGGGAGGTGTCTCTGGGGGAGGGAGGTCTCTCTTCCCACACAGTCTGGAGGGCACACAGTCTTTTAAAGCCACCTGGAGGTGGTGCTGAGGGCTGTGGCTCGGTGGCAGTGGTTAGCAGCCACGGTGGGACTGTGACTCTGGGTGAGAGGTTGGACTTGATGATCTCAAAGGTCCCTTCCAGCCTCAGCAGGAGGCTACAGGTCATGGAGGCTTTTCCCCCCAGGGATCAGTGCTGGGCCCCAGCCTGTTCAATATCTTATTGATGATCTGGAGGAGGGCATTGAGTCCATCAGCAGTCAGTTTGCAGCTGACAGCAAGCTGGGGACAGGAGTTGATCTGTTAGAGGGTAGGAGAGCTCTGCAGAGGGACCTTGCCAGGCTGGACAGATGGGCAGAGGCCAAGGGCAGGAGATTGAACACAGCCAAGTGCCAGGGGCTGCACATTGGCCACAGCAACCCCAGGCAGTGCTACAGGCTGGGGGCAGAGTGGCTGAGAGCAGCCAGGCAGAGAGGGACCTGGGGGTGCTGGTGGACAGCAGCTGAACAGGAGCCAGCAGTGTGCCCAGGGGGCCAAGAAGGCCAAGGGCATCCTGGCCTGCAGCAGGAAGAGAGTGGCCAGCAGCAGCAGGGAAGTCTTTGTGCCCTGTGCTCAGCACTGCTGAGGCCACACCTGGAGTCCTGTGTCCAGCTCTGGGCTCCTCAGGTCAGGAAAGCTGTTGAGCTGCTGGAAGGTGTCCAGAGAAGGGCAAGAAAGCTGGGGAGGGGTCTGGAGCACAGCCCTGGGAGGAGAGGCTGAGGGAGCTGGGCTTGCTTAGCCTGCAGAAGAGGAGGCTCAGGGGGAGACTTCTTGCTCTCTGCAACTGCCTGCAGGGAGGTTGTAGCCAGGTGGGGGTTGGTCTCTTCTGCCAGGCCCCCAGCACCAGAACAAGAGGACACAGTCTGAAGCTGTGCCAGGGGAGGTTCAGGCTGGAGGTGAGGAAGAAATTCTTCCCAGCAAGAGAGATTGGCCACTGGGATGTGGTGCCCAGGGAGGTGGTGGAGTCCCCATCCCTGGAGGGGTTTAGGAAGAGCCTGGATGAGGCCCTTGGTGCCATGGTTGAGTTGCTCAGATGGTGCTGGGGGAGAGGGTGGACTGGATGACCTCAAAGGTCTCTTCCAACCTGGTTAATTCTTTCCTTTCCTCTCCTCTCCTCTCCCTCTCTTCCTCTCCTCCTCTCCTCTCCTTCTCCTCTCCTCTCCTCTCCTCTCCTCTCCTCTCCTCTCCTCTCCTCTCCTCTCCTCTCCTCTCCTCTCCTCTCCTCTCCTCTCCTCTCCAAACCTCTCCTCTCTCTCAAACCTCTCCTCTCCTCTCCAAACCTCTCCTCCCTCCAAACCCTCCTCTCCTCTCCTCTCCAAACCCTCCTCTCCTCTCCTCTCCAAACCTCTCCTCTCCAAACCTCTCCTCTCCAAACCTCTCCTCTCCAAACCTCTCCTCTCCTCTCCTCTCCGAACCTCTCCTCTCCGAACCTCTCTGAACCTCTCCTCTCTGAACCTCTCCTCTCCTCTCCTCCCCTCCCCTCCCCTCCTCTCCCCTCCTCCCGTCCCCTCCCCAGCCAGGAGGGATGCAAGGGGCAGGGATGCAGCCAACAGGGATGCAAGCAGCAAGGATGCAAGCAGGAAGGGATGCAGCCAGCAGGGATGCAGCTGGCAGGGATGCAGCTGGCAGGGATGCAGCCAGCAGGGATGCAGCCAGCAGAGATCAAACCAGCAGGAATGCAAGCAGCAGGGATGCAAGCAGCAGGGATGCAGCCGTTAGGAATGCAAGCAGCAGGGATGCAAGCAGCAGGGATCCAAGGGGCAGGGATGCAGCCAGCAGGGATGCAAGGGGCAAGGATGCAGCCAGGAGGGATGCAAGCGGCAAGGATGCAGCCAGGAGGGATGCAAGCGGCAGGGATGCAGCCAGGAGGGATGCAAGTGGCAGGGATGCAGCCAGGAGGGATGCAAGCGGCAGGGATGCAGGCAGCAGGGATGCAAGCAGCAGGGATGCAGGCAGCAGGGATGCAAGCGGCAGGGATGCAAGCGGCAGGGATGAAAGTGGCAGGGATACAAGCAGCAGGGAGGCAATCAGCAGGGATGAATGCGGCAGGGATGCAGCCAGCAGGGATGCAAGCGGCAGGGATGCAAACAGCAGGGATGCGAGGGGCAGGGATGCAGCCAGCAGGGATGCAAGGGGCAGGGATGCAGCCAGCAGGGATGCAAGCAGCAGGGATGCAAGGGGCAGGGATGCAGCCGGCAGGGATGAAAGCGGCAGGGATGCAAATGTCAGGGATGCAAGCAGCAGGGAGGCAATCAGCAGGGATGAATGCGGCAGGGATGCAGCCGGCAGGGATGCAGCCAGCAGGGATGCAAGCAGCAGGGATGCAGCTGGCAGGGAGGCAGCTGGCAGGAATTCAAGTGGCAGGGATGCAACCAGCAGGGATGCAGCCAGCAGGGATCAAACCAGCAGGAATGCAAGCAGCTGGGATGCAAGTGGCAGGGATGCAGCCGTTAGGGACGCAAGCAGCAGGGATGCAAGGGGCAGGGATGCAGCCAGCAGGGATGCAGCTGGCACGGATGCAAGCGGGAGGGATGCAAGCGGGAGGGATGCAAGTGGGAAGGATGCAAGTGGGAGGGATGCAAGCGGCAGGGATGCAGCCAGGAGGGATGCAAGCAGCAGGGATGCAGCCAGGAGGGATGCAAGCGGCAGGGATGCAAGCAGCAGGGATGCAAGTGGCAGGGATGCAGCCAGCAGGGATGCAGCCGGCAGGGATGCAAGCGGCAGGGATGCAAGCGGCAGGGATGCAAGGGGCAAGGATGAAGCCGGCAGGGTTGCAGCCGGCAGGGATAGAAGCGGCAGGGATGCAAGTGGCAGGGATGCTGCTTGGCAGGGATGTAGCCAGCAGGGATGCAGCCAGCAGGGATGCAGCCGGCAGGGATGCAGCCGGCAGGGATAGAAGCGGCAGGGATGCAAGAGGCAGGGATGCTGCCAGCAGGGATGTAGCCAGCAGGGATGCAGCCGGCAGGGATGCAGCCAGCAGGGATGCAACCAGAAGGGATGCAGCCAGCAGGGATGCAAGCGGCAGGGATGCGGCCGGCAGGGATGCAAGCAGCACGGATGCAGCCAGCACGGATGCAGCCAGCAGGGATGCAGCCAGCAGGGATGCAAGCGGCAGGGATGCAGCCAGCAGGGATGCAAGTGGCAGGGATGCAAGCGGCAGGGATGCAGCCAGCAGGGATGCAACCTGCAGGGATGCAACCAGAAGGGATGCAAGCAGAAGGGATGCAAGCGGCAGGGATGCAGCCAGCAGGGATGCAAGCAGCAGGGAGGCAATCAGCAGGGATGAATGAGTCAGGGATGCAGCCAGCAGGGATGCAAGCGGCAGGGATGCAGCCAGTAGGGATGCAAGCAGCAGGGGTGCATGTGGCAGGGATGCAGACAGGAGGGATGCAAGAAGCAGGGATGCAGCCAGCAGGGATGCTAGCAGCAGGGTTGCAGCCAGCAGGGATGCAATCAGCAGGGAGGCAATCAGCAGGGATGAATGCGGCAGGGATGCAGCCGGCAGGGATGCAAGTGTAGGGATGCAAGCGGCAGCAGCTGCGGGCTGGGTGCTGTCTGAGCTCTCAGCGCTGCGGGGGCAGGCACGGGGCAGGCACAGCGCAGCCTCTGCCCCGCAGGGGGAAGTGCAGTGGAGCCAGGGAGGGGCTGGAGAGCCACAGCCTCAGCAGGCTCTGGGGGAAGGAGCTGCTGGGGCTCCTCAGCCTGGGAAGCAGGCAGCAGCTGGGTGGGGGCAGAAGCCTTCCAGAGCAATGGCTGAAGGAGGGAGGGCAAATTCTTACTGTGGGGCATTGGAGGAAGCCAGCTGGGGGCATTAAACCCAGAAACACAGAGGTGTCACCCTGGCACGCCAGGGCAGTGCCAGCAGGAGCTGTGGGGCACGGGGCACGGCCAGGGCAGTGCCAGCAGGAGCTGTGGGGCACGGGGCACGGCCAGGGCAGTGCCAGCAGGAGCTGTGGGGCACAGGGCACGGCCAGGGCAGTGCCAGCAGGAGCTGTGGGGCACGGGGCACGGCCAGGGCAGTGCCAGCAGGAGCTGTGGGGCAGACCCCATGAGACAGAAGGCAGGTCTTTGCCTGGGGCTGAAGGAGCAGCCCTGGGGATTCCTGGGAGGGGGATCCCCAGCACTGCAGCGGTCAGCACTGCCCCGGCCTGGGCCGGTCCCCAGGCTGCTCAGCCCTGGCCCTGGGGCAGTGTCAGTGGAGCAGAGCCTGGGGCTGCAGGCTCAGTTCCTGCCCCCTGTCGCTGCTGGGGGATGGCCACAGGAGCCTGGGCAGTGGTGGAGCTGATCAGCAGAGCAAAGCAAATCCCAGAGGGGGCCCCAGGAGAGCAGGGCACCTGCCCCAGCAGCAGCAACTTGGCAAACCTGGCAAGAGCCTGATGAAACTCCTCTAGAAGTGCCCTCTGCTCCCTCATGGCCTCCAAGGAGCTGCTGAGGGCTTCCCAGGGCAGTCTTGCCTGGACAGGCCACAGGGCCAGGGCCAGCACCCAGGCCAAGCCCAGGCCAGACCCCGGGCCAGAGCCCAGGCCAGAGCCGAGGCCAGACCCCAGACCAGACCCCAGGCCAGAGCCGAGGCCAGACCCCACACCAGAGCCCATGGCAGAGCCCAGGCCAGAGCCCGGGCCAGACTCCGGGCCAGACCCCGGGCCAGACCCCAGGCCAGACCCCAGGTGAGACCCCAGTCCAGAGCCCAGGCCAGAGCCCAGGGCAGAGCCCAGGGAAGACCCCGGGCCAGAGCCCAGGCCAGACCCCAGGCCAGAGCCCAGGCCAGAGCCCAGGCCAGAGCCCAGGCCAGAGCCCAGGCCCGACCCCAGGTGAGACCCCAGTCCAGACCCCAGACCAGTGCCCAGGCCAAAGCCCTGGCCCCGCACAGCTCCTGCTCCCTGAGCTGCCGGTGCAGCGTGGCAGCAGCGCAGCCCTGCAAGGCTGAGCAGGGAGCAGCAGAAAAACCTGCCCCAGGCAGGGGCAGAGCCACCCAGAGCCCTGCCTGCAGCACCCAGGCTGCCGGCAGCACCGGAGCCGGGCTGCAGCCCCCTGTGCCTGTGTGGCACTGCCAGCAGGGGGCACTGTGCCCTATGGGGCACTGCCAGGGCTGGTACTGTGCCCTGTGTGGCACTGCCAGCAGGGGGCACTGTGCCCTATGAGGCACTGCCAGGCTGGTACTGTGCCCTGTGTGGCACTGCCAGCAGGGGGCACTGTGCCCTGTGTGGCACTGCCAGGCCTGGTACTGTGCCCTGTGTGGCACTGCCAGCAGGGGGCACTGTGCCCTATGGGGCACTGCCAGGGCTGGTACTGTGCCCTGTGTGGCACTGCCAGCAGGGGGCACTGTGCCCTATGAGGCACTGCCAGGGCTGGTACAGTGCCCTGTGTGGCACTGCCAGCAGGGGGCACTGTGCCCTGTGTGGCACTGCCAGGCCTGGTACTGTGCCCTGTGTGGCACTGCCAGGGCTGGTACAGTGCCCTGTGTGGCACTGCCAGCAGCTGGTACTGTGCCCTGTGTGGCACTGCCAGGGCTGGTACTGTGCCCTGTGTGGCACTGCCAGGCCTGGTACTGTGCCCTGTGTGGCACTGCCAGGGCTGGTACAGTGCCCTGTGTGGCACTGCCAGCAGCTGGTACTGTGCCCTGTGTGGCACTGCCAGGGCTGGTACAGTGCCCTGTGTGGCACTGCCAGCAGCAGGTACTGTGCCCTGTGTGGCACTGCCAGGGCTGGTACAGTGCCCTGTGTGGCACTGCCAGCAGCTGGTACTGTGCCCTGTGTGGCACTGCCAGGCCTGGTACTGTGCCCTGTGTGGCACTGTCAGCAGCTGGTACTGTGCCCTGTGTGGCACTGCCAGGGCTGGTACAGTGCCCTGTGTGGCACTGCCAGGCCTGGTACTGTGCCCTGTGTGGCACTGCCAGCAGCTGGTACTGTGCCCTGTGTGGCACTGCCAGGGCTGGTACTGTGCCCTGTGTGGCACTGCCAGGCCTGGTACTGTGCCCTGTGTGGCACTGCCAGGGCTGGTACAGTGCCCTGTGTGGCACTGCCAGCAGCTGGTACTGTGCCCTGTGTGGCACTGCCAGGCCTGGTACTGTGCCCTGTGTGGCACTGTCAGCAGCTGGTACTGTGCCCTGTGTGGCACTGCCAGGGCTGGTACAGTGCCTGTGTGGCACTGCCAGGCCTGGTACTGTGCCCTGTGTGGCACTGCCAGCAGCTGGTACTGTGCCCTGTGTGGCACTGCCAGGGCTGGTACTGTGCCCTGTGTGGCACTGCCAGCAGCTGGTACTGTGCCCTGTGTGGCACTGCCAGGGCTGGTACAGTGCCCTGTGTGGCACTGCCAGCAGCTGGTACTGTGCCCTGTGTGGCACTGCCAGCAGCTGGTACTGTGCCCTGTGTGGCACTGCCAGCAGGGGGCACTGTGCCCTGTGTGGCACTGCCAGGCCTGGTACTGTGCCCTGTGTGGCACTGCCAGCAGCTGGTACTGTGCCCTGTGTGGCACTGCCAGGGCTGGTACAGTGCCCTGTGTGGCACTGCCAGCAGGGGGCACTGTGCCCTGTGTGGCACTGCCAGGCCTGGTACTGTGCCCTGTGTGGCACTGCCAGCAGGGGGCACTGTGCCCTGTGTGGCACTGCCAGGCCTGGTACTGTGCCCTGTGTGGCACTGCCAGCAGGGGGCACTGTGCCCTATGAGGCACTGCCAGGGCTGGTACTGTGCCCTGTGTGGCACTGCCAGCAGGGGGCACTGTGCCCTGTGTGGCAGGCTGCAGCGGAACCCTTTCTGCTCCGGTGCAGGCTCTGCCCTGCTCTGCTCCCCAACCAGCAGGAGCAGGGAGGTCCTTGTGCCCTGTGCTCAGCACTGCTGAGGCCACCCCTTGAGACCTTCTTGCTCTCTGCAACTGCCTGCAGGGAGGTTGTAGCCAGCTGGGGGTTGGTCTCTTCTGCCAGGCAAGAAGCAGCAGAACAAGAGGACACAGTCTCAAGCTGTGCCAGGGGAGGTTCAGGCTGAAGGTGTGGAGAAAGTTCTTCCCAGTAAGAGGAATTGGCCACTGGGATGTGCTGCCCAGGGAGGTGGTGGAGTCCCCATCCCTGAAGATGTTCAGGAGGGGACTGGATGTGGCACTTGGAGCCATGGGTTAGCTGTCAGGAGGTGTTGGGTGAGACTTGATGAGCTCTGAGGTCTTTTCCAAACCTATTGATCCTACGATTCCACGGCAGCCCCACAGGGTGGCACTGTGCCCCACGCTGCCAGGCTCCCCTGCAGCTAAGCCCAGCCAGCCCCCGGCACCAATCCAGGCTGGGTGCAGGGTAGGGTGAGAGCAGCCCTGAAGAAAGAGCCTTGGGGGTGCTGCGTGCTGAGCAGCTCCCCAGGAGCCAGCAGTGCCTCCTGCAGCCCTCAGGCAGCTGTGTGCAGGGCAGCAGAGGGGATCCTGCCCCTGGGCTCTGCTCTGCTCAGACCTCACTTCCAATCCTGCCTCCAGCTCTGCTGTCCCCAGCAGCAGAAGGACACAGAGCTGTGGAGAGAGGCCAGAGGAGGCCACAAGGATGCTCCCAGGGCTGGAGCAGCTCTGCTGGGAGCACAGGCTGAGGGGGCTGGGGCTGTGCAGCCTGCAGAGGAGAAGGCTCCAGGGGCACAGAGCAGAGGGGCAGGATCCTCTCTCTCCAGCTCTGGCAATGGGCACTGGCAGCACAGGAGGCCAAGGGCAGTGCCCATTGCTGGCTCCTGCCCAGCTTCTCCCCCCCAGCACCCCCAAGGCCTTCCCTGCAGGGCTGCTCTCAGTCTTGGGACAGGACCTCAAGCCCATCCCAAGACCTCTATGCAGCTTCCATCAAAGCTCTGCTAGCACCCTGAGGAGCCAGGTGTGGAGCTGGCACTGCTCTGGATACAGGGGACCCCATAAAGGGGATTTTGAGAGCAGCTCAGGGGAGACTCAGCACCAGGAACAGGATGCCAGGATGGGTGAGGGGCTAGCCCCTGGAGGGGAAGATGTGGCTGTGATGCACCCCTGTGACAGAGACATTGCAGGCAGAGCAGGCACCAAGGAGGGCCTGGGGAGCCCTCCCCACGCTGTGTGGACACTGTAGGGTGGGCACAGAGGGCACTGCACCTGCAGGGGGATGCTCCTTTGGCTTTGGTTTTAGCCTTGTTAGGGAGCAGAAGGGGATTCAGAGAGGTCAAAAGCAAAACTCCAGCAGTTGGTGGGCTCCAGGGAGCTCCAATGCCCCCTAGGAGCAGGAGCTGTGGTGAGAGCCTTGCCGAGCCACAGGGAAGGGAAGGTGATGCTCAGACACTCTGGGGGATGCCAGGAGGTAAATCCCCCCTGAGCCTGGCACAGCTCTGCCTGCAACAGGCTTGGCCACACTGCACCCTGTGGGGACAGCCTGGAGAGGCTGGAAGGGACCTCTGGAGATCAGAGGATCACAGAGCTGGCAGGGCTGGAAGGGAGCTCAGGGATCAGCCAGCTCCAACCCCCTGCCATGGGCAGGGACACCTCACACTGCAGCAGGCTGCTCACAGCCACCTCCAGCCTGGCTGGGTCCTGAGCCAGCCCCCTCAGGGGCAGCTCATCAGGGCAGCCAGCCTCCGCTCCGAGCTCCTTTCCATGGAGCACAATGGGAAGTGACCTCCCAGCGGTGCCTTGGCTTCCTCATGGGCTGGAGGAGGAGCCAGCCCCCCCAGCTGCCCTCTCCCCAACACCTTTGACAATCACAGACCTGTTTGGGTGGAAGAGACTTCCAGGACCATGGAGCCCAACCATGCACCCAGCACTGCCAGGCCACCACTAAACCTGGCCCTCAGCATCACATCCACACAGCCCTCAAACCCCTCCAGGGGAGAGGTCCCTACCCCTGCCCTGGGCAGCCTGGGCCAGGCTTTGAGAACCCATCTGGGGGAGAAATTGTTCCTCACAGAGTCACTGTCAGGAGGGGAGCAGTGAAGGCCACTGTGGGTGTCAGGGGGGTGGGATGCATGGCTCTGTGTCCAGGGAGCAGCAGTGGGAATGGGATCCACAGCTGCCCAGAACACCAAACCCTGCCTAAGGCACAGCTCTGCGAGCTGAGGGAGACCTCCTGGCTCTCTGCAGCTCTGAGAGGAGGCTGCAGCCAGGGGGGGTTGGGCTCTGCTCCCCAGGCTCAGGGGAGAGAAGGAGAGGAACTGGCTGAACTGTGCCAGGGGAGGCTGAGGTTGGAGAGGAGGCCAAATGTTTTGCTGCAGGAGTGGTCAGGGCCTGGCAGAGGCTGCCCAGGGAGCTGCTGGAGTCCCCATGCCTGGAGGTGCTCAGCAACCTGTGGCCATGGCCCTTGGGGCTGTGGTTTGGTGGCCATGGGGGGGAAGGACTGGGTGGTCTGTGAGGGACTTTCCAGCTGAAACAACTCCATGGTGCTGTGCTGGTTGGGCACAGGGGGATATGTTCGACCCCAAACCCTGCAGCTTCTGCTCTTTGTGTCCTGTGCCAGCGGGAGCCAAAGCCCAGGGCTGTGGGAGCAGGGTGGGCAGCTGTGCTCAGGCAGCCCAGGCAGGGCCCTGCACGTGGATGGAGACTCAAGCTCCCCACCCCTGGGGGGTTCCAGAGCTCTGTGGCATGGCCCTTGGGGCTGTGGTGCAGTGGCCATGGTGGGGTTGGCTGCAGCTGGATCAGTGACCTCAGAGAGCTTTTCCAGCCCAAACAGTTCTGTGGTTGTATGATCTGAAAGGCTGTGGCTGCTCTTCATTCCCTGCTCTCAGCCTCCCTCACTGGCAGCAGGTTCCTCCTGAGCAGACAACATCTGAGAGCCAGAGCAGGGCAGGGAGCTGGGGAGGGCCTGGAGAGGAAATCTGCTGGAGAGAGCCTGAAGGAGCTGGGGCTGGTGAGTGTGGAACAGAGGAGGCTGAGGGCAGACCCCATGGCTGGCTGTGAGCACCTGACAGGAGGCTGTGGAGAGGCTGCTGCTGGTCTCTCCTCACAGGCAAGTAGTGACAGAGGAGGAGGGAATGGCCTCAGGCTGCCCCGGGGAGGCTTAGACTGGAAAGAGTGGTCAGGGGACTGGGATGGTGCCCAGGGAGGTGGTGGAGTCCCCAAAACCTGGTGTTTGAAGATGGTTTGGATGTGGTGCTGGGGCTCTGGTTTAGGGGTGAGCCTTGCAGAACAGGGGTCTGGGTTGGACTTGGTGATCTGAGGCTCTCTTCCAGCCTGAAACGTTTCTGGGGCCACGGGGGTGGGGCAGCTGGCCCTGCAGGCTCTGCCCAGCAGGCAGGGTTCATGTCTGAGCATCTTCTGCCATCCCAGGGCTTCCAGGAGAGCCTTCACAGCTCTGCTCACACCATGCCCAGCACTCAGATGGCCAGCCACAGGCCTGCCCTGCTGCATGGAGCCTGGCAGAACAAGCAAGCAGCAAGCAAGCAGGATAAGTGCAGGGTCCTGTGTCTGGAAGGAAGAATAAGCTGCAGCAGCAGAGGCTGGGAGGGGACCTGCTGAGAGCAGCCCCAAGGAGAAGGACCTGGGGGTGCTGGTGGATAACAACTCCATGGGGCAGCAATGTGCCCTGGGGGCCAAGAAGGCCAAGGGGGTCCTGGGCTGCATCCAGAGGAGTGTGGCCAGCAGAGCCAGGGAGGGTCTCCTCCCCCTCTGCTCTGCCCTGCTGAGACCTCACCTGGAGTATTGCATCCAGCTCTGGGCTCCCCAGCTCAGGAGGGACAGGGAGCTGCTGGAGGGAGTCCAAGGGAAGCTACAAGGGTGATGAAGGGACTGCAGCACTGCCTGGGGAGGAGAAGCTGAGAGTCCTGGGGCTGGTGAGGCTGGAGAGGAGAAGGCTGAGAGGGATCTGATCAATGGCTATCAATAGCTGAGGGCTGGGGGTCAGGAGGGAAGAGACAGGGCCAGGCTCTGCTCACTGTGCCCTGGGATAGGCCAAGGAGCAATGGATGGAAACTGCAGCACAGGAGGTTCCACCCCAACAGGAGGAGGAACTTCTGCCCTGTGAGGGTCCCAGAGCCTGGAGCAGGCTGCCCAGAGAGGTTGTGGAGTCTCCTGCTCTGGAGCCTTCCCAGCCCTGTCTGGATGTGTTCCTGTGGGACCTGTGCTGGATTCTCTGCTCCTGCTCTGGCAGGGGGTTGGACTGGAAGCTCTCCAGAGGTCCCTTCCAACCCCTAGCATCCTGGGATCCTGGGATCTGTGCTCTTGGCTCTGTGACCCATCAGCCAGGTGGCTCCTGTGGAGCTGTGCTGGTCTCGGGCAGACTGTGCACCACCCCTGGGCTGGGTAGGACCCCAGGGGCAGCAGTGGCAGCAGGGCAGGCTCAGGTTGGACACTAGAAGAAACTTCTTCACTGAAAGAGTGACAGACACTGCAAGAAGCTGCCCAGGGAGGTGGCGGAGTGCCCATCCCTGGAGGTGTTTCAAAGGTGGTGCTGAAGGTTAGCCCCGGGCTTGGCAGAGCTAGAGAATTCACAGAGCCTCAGGGTGCTTCGGGTGGGAAGGGAGCTCAAAGCATCCAGTGCCAGCCTGCCATGGGCAGGGACACCTCCCCCAGCCAGGCTGCTCAGGGCCTCATCCAAGCTGGCCTTGAACACCTCCAGGGAGGGATCTCAGCCATTGGAAGAGGCTGCCCAGGGCAGTGCTGGAGTCACCTTGCCTGGGGGTGTGCAAGCAGCAGGGCCCTGGTGCTTAGGGCCATGGTGTGGTGCTGAGCCTGCAGCGCTGGGTCAGGGGTTGGAATGGGTGAGCTTGGAGCTCTCTGCCAACAGACCTGTCCTGTGGCCCTGTAAACACAGGAGGTCCCCAAATGCATCCCCCCAAAGCAGAGGGGAGCTGAATCTCCTGGACCCTGGCCATTCTGCTATGACTTTCCAACCCTGACTGCTGCTGCAGTGTCTGCCTGTAACCCCAGTCACAGAGTCACAGAAGGCTTGGGTTGCAAGGGACCCTAAAGCTCATCCAGTCCATGGGCAGGGACACCTCCCCCAGCCCAGCTTGCTCAGGGCCAGGAAGGCCTCGATGCCCCTGACAAGATGTGAGGAAGAGCTGGGCTCTGTCACAGCAGCTGCTGGGCAGGCAGAGCTTTGCTTTGCTCCCACTGCTGTGCTCTGCCTGCAGCAGACTTCTGCTGCCACCCTTGGCCTGTTTGTCCCAGAAGCACAGACTCATAAGGGTTGGAAGGGACCTCTGGAGCTCCTTCAGATCCCCTGCTAGAGCAGGACCACCTGGAGTAAACCACACAAGAACACATCCAGGTGGGTTTGGAATGCCTCCAGAGCAGGAGACTCCACAGCCTCTCTGGGCAGCCTGCTCCAGGGCTCTGCACCCTCACAGTGAAGAAGTTTTTCTGGTGTTTATGTGGAACCTCCTGGGCTCCAGTCTCTGTCCACTGCCCCTCGCCCTGTCTCTGGACGCACTAAGAAGAGTCTGGTCCCACTCCTGACTCTTGGCCTTTGACACCATCCCCACAGCAAGCTCCTGGCCAGGCTGTCAGCCCCTGGCTTGGGCAGCAGCACTCTGAGCTGGGTTAGGAACGCTGGAGGCTGAGCCCAGAGAGTGGGGGTGAATGGTGCCACAGCCAGCTGGCAGCCAGGCACCAGTGGGTGCCCAGGGAGCAGTGCTGGGCCCCAGCTCTTGAATATCTTCACTGATGATCTGGAGGAGGGGATTGAGACAGTCATCAGCTAATTGCAGATGACACCAAGTGGGAGCAGATGTTGGTCAGTCAGAGGGCAGAAGGGCTCTGCAGAGGGACCTTGCCAGGCTGGGCAGATGGGCAGAGCCCAACAGGATGGCATTCAACAAGTCCAAGTGCCAGGGGCTGCACTTTGGCACACACAACCCCAGGCAGAGCTACAGGCTGGGGTCAGAGTGGCTGAGAGCAGCCAGGCAGAGAGGGACCTGGGGGTGCTGGTGGAGAGCAGCTGAACATGAGCCAGCAGTGTGCCCAGGGGGCCAAGAAGGCCAAGGGCATCCTGGCCTGCAGCAGGAAGAGTGTGGCCAGCAGGAGCAGGGAAGTCCTTGTGCCCTGTGCTCAGCACTGCTGAGGCCACCCCTGAGTCCTGTGTCCAGTTCTGGGGCCCTCAGTTTAGGAAGGACATTGAGAGAATTGAAGGTGTCCAGAGAAGGCAACAAGGCTGGGGAGGGGTCTGGAGCACAGCCCTGGGAGGAGAGGCTGAGGGAGCTGGGGTTGCTTAGCCTGGAGAAGAGGAGGCTCAGGGGAGACCTTCTTGCTCTCTGCAACTCCCTGCAGGGAGGTTGTAACCAGGAAGGGGTTGGTCTCTTCTCTCTAGCACCCAGCACCAGAACAAGAGGACACAGTCTCAAGCTGTGCCAAGGGAAGTTCAGGCTGGAGGTGAGGAGAAAGTTCTTCTCAGCAAGAGAGATTGGCCACTGGGATGTGCTGCCAGGGTGGTGGTGGAGGTCCCCATCCTGTAGGGGTTTAGGAGGGAGCCTGGATGAGGCCCTCGGAGCATGGTCTAGTCATGGGGTCTGTGGTGACAGGTGGACTCGATGATCTTTGAGGTCTCTTCCAACCCTGGTGATACTGTGAGACTGTGATCCTCTTGACCAGCACCAGTGAGATCCCTCAGCCTCCCCCAGCGTCAGCTGGGGCTGAGCAGGGGGTTTGCAGCACAGCTCACTCTGGAGTGGAAGTGCAGGTGCCAGCTATAGGCCCAAGCTGAGGGAGAGCCAGAGCATGCCCTGAGCACCACAACAAGCCTGGGGGGCTTGCAGTGCCGGCACACTGGAGGCAGCACAGAGCTGCGTTCTGCCCTTCGCTGTGGTTCCTGGCGCTTGGGCAAAGCCAGATCGCTCTGCCAAGGCAGGGAAACCTCTCCAGCGCCCTGGAGAGCCTCTGCAGCCTGGTGCCGGCGGGGGCTGTGGCGGGCGGGGGCTGGCCGCCAGGGCGTTCGGCAGGCGCTGGGCAGGGAGAGGTCCGCGAGTGGGGAGGAGGTGCGGGCGCGCGGGGGAGAAAGGGCTGCGAGAGGCAGCGCAGGGGGCAAAACTTGTCCTAGATTCCACCACCCCACCACCCCCCCCCCGCCAGTTTTGTGTGTCCGAGATCCGAATGTCAATTGCAGGAGGGGACAAGGGAGAATGAGGCAAAGGCCTAACTGCAGAGGCCGGTCCCTGCGAGCACAGGGCCACTGTCCCCTTTCATCGGCAGCCATAATTCCCTCCCCGGCTCAAAGGCGGCTGTGAAAAGAGCAGGTGGTTCAAACTTCCCCGGGGTCTCCGTGGCAACCAGCCCTGCAGGAGCCTTTCTTCCTGCCCGCCTTGCCTCGGTCTTGTTGTTGTTGTTGTGGCCTTAAAACTTCCGGACTGAATCCCCACCAGGCTGCTCGGCAGGCAGCGCTCCAGAGCCCTGCCTGCCCGCCGCCAGCTGCCCCGCGCCTGCTCGCAGCAAAGCCCAGCCCAGCCCGGGCCAAACTCAGCCCCAGCCCAGCCCAGCCCGGGCCAAACTCCAGCCCAGCACAGCCCAGCCCGGGCCAAACGACCAGCCCCAGCAAGCCCAGCCCGGCCAAACTCAGCCCCAGCACAGCCAAGCCCGGGCCAAACTCAGCCCCAGCCCCAGCCCCAGCTCAGCAAAGCCCAGCCAAGCCCGGGCCAAACTCAGCCCAGCCCCAGCTCAGCAAAGCCCAGCCAAGCCCGGCCAAACTCAGCCCCAGCTCAGCCCAGCTCAGCAAAGCCCAGCCCCAGTCAGCAGCAAAAGCCCAGCCCCAGCTCAGCAATGCCAGCAAAGCCAGACAGCTTCCCACTGGGACATTGTCCCTCACAGCACTTCACCTCCTCCAACTTCAGCCCAACATCCTCACAGGGATCAAGTGACAGTGGGATTCCTTGACCTGGCTTGGGCAGTCCAGACCTGCCAGCCCAGCTCTGTGTGCTCACACCCAGCTGAACCAGGCCAAGTCTGAGCAGAGCCCCTCTGGCACGAGCATTAAGCGCACAGGAAGGGCTGCTGAGGGACCGCAGGCAGCGTGACCCTGGGCACTCAAAGCCCCTCCGTGCACAGCAGTGTCAGAGCCAGCACAGATCTCACCTGCACCCTGTGAATTCAAAGGATAGCCCAAGATGCAAGGCTGGGATCTGTGCCAGGTGCCCCTGGCACCACCACCAGCACAGGGATTGGAAGTTCTTGGAGCCATGGCAGAGAGCAGAGTCTTGCTCCCCCCTGCTGCAGCAGGACCCCTCCCTGCTGGCATGCTCAGGGCTGGGCTGTGACTCCTTGGGGACACTGCAGCCTGGGCAGCTGACAATTGTCCAGGGGGCCAAGAAGGCCAAGGGCATCCTGGCCTGCAGCAGGAAGAGGTGGCCAGCAGGAGCAGGGAAGTTCTTGTGTCCTGTGCTCAGCACGCTGAGGCCAACACCTTGAGTCCTGGGTCCAGTTCTGGGCTCCTCAGGTTAAGAAGGACATTGAGAGACTTGAAGGTGTCCAGAGAAGGGCAAGAAAGCTGGGGAGGGGTCTGGAGCACAGCCCTGTGAGGAGAGGCTGAGGGAGCTGGGCTGCTCTAGCTGCAGAAGAGGAGGCTCAGGGGAGACCTTCTTGCTCTCTCCAACTCCCGAAGGGAGAGAGGCTGAGGGAGCTCCCTGAGGTCCCTTCCAGCCTGAGCCATTTTGTGATCAATGCTCCTCACATCCACCTAGCTGCAGACCACCCCCATAGCTACTGGCACTCAGGGCTCTGGAGATACAGAACCATCCCACAGGCTCAAGCTGTGCCAGGGTAGGTTAAGCTTGATCTTAGCAAGAAATTCTTCCCAGACAGAGAGATTGGCCCTTGGGATGGGCTGCCCAGGGTGGGCTGGGATCAATGTCCCTGGAGGTATTGAAGAAGAGCCTGGAGGAGGCACTCAGGGCCATGGTCTGGTTGATTAGTTAGGGTTGGGTGATACAATACAATACAATAAATCCAGGTTGGAAGAGACCTTCAGGATCATCGTGTCCAACCCATCAACCAATCCAACCCACCAAACAACTAGATCATGGCACCAGTACCCCATCAGTCTCCTCCTGAATACCTCCAATGATGGTGACCACCACCTCCCTGGGCAGCACATTCCCATGGGCAATCACTGTCTCTGGGTAGAACTTCCTCCTAACATCCAGTCTAAACCTCCCCTGGTGCAGCCTGAGACTGTGTCCTCTTGTTCTGGTGCTGCCTGCTGGGAGAAGAGACCAACCTTGCTGGCTACAACCTCCCTGCAGGGAGTTGTAGAGAGCAATAAGGTCACCCCTGAGCCTCTCTTCTGCAGCCTAAGCAACCCAGCTCCCTCAGCCTCTCCTCCAAGGCTGTGTTCCAAACCCTCACCAACTTTGTTGCCCTTCTATGGACACCTTCCAGCAAGTCAACCTCCTTCCTGAACTGAGGAGCCCAGAGCTGGACACGGACTCCAGGTGTGGCCTACCCTGCTGTGTACAGGGGCATAATGACTCCCTGCTCTGCTGGCCACATCTTCCTGATGCAGGCCAGGATGCCATTGGCCCTCTTGGCTGCCTGGGCACACTGCAGGCTCATGTTCAGCTCCCATCAACCAGCAACCCCAGGTCCCTCTCTGCCTGGCTGCTCTCAGCCACTCTGCCCCCAGCCTGTAGCACTGCCTGGGGTTGCTGTGGCCAATGTGCAGCACCTGGCACTAGGATGTGGTCAATCTCCTGCCCTTGGCCTCTGCCCATCTGCCAGCCTGTCCAGGTCCCTCTGCAAAGCCTCTCTGCCCTCCAGCAGATCAACTCCTGCCCCAGCTTGGGGTCAGCTGCACATTTACTGCTGAGGGACTCAATGCCCTCATCCAGATCATCAATAAAGATGTTAAAGAGGCTGGGGCCCAGCACTGACCCTGGGGCACACCACTGGTGCCTGGCTGCCAGCTGGCTGGGGCACCATTCACCACCACTCTCTGGGCTCAGCCTCCAGCCAGTTCCTAACCCAGCTCAGAGTGTGCTGTCCAAGCCAGGGGCTGACAGCTTGGCCAGGAGCTTGCTGTGGGGGACGGTGTCAAAGCCTTGCTGAGGTCCAGGCAGACCCATCCACAGCCTGCCCCACATCCAGCAGGCAGT
>JAAWVA010000042.1:4020353-4049553 GCA_015227895.2 Colaptes auratus | reverse complement strand
GAGCAGACAGTGAGCTGCCTGCTGCTGACAAAGGAGCTGGCAGCAGGAGGGGAAGCTCCCAGGAGGGCCCTTTGTGCCCTGCAGTTCCCCCCAGGGAGAGGGAGCATGGGGCAGCTGTGCTTAAAGCCTGCACTCCAGCCATACACTGAGTGTCTGCAGGGCCTTCTGTGCCCCAGCAGAGCCCCCACAGCCTCCTCTCCCAGCAGGCTGCTCAGGCTGTGCCCCTGTGCCAGCTCACAGCCGTGCCAGGGGGCTGCCTGGTGAGTTCTGTGCAGCACAGCCCATGGCAGACACAGCAGCAGCCTGCAGCCAGGGGCAGGGCTCTGCTGCTCCTCCCTTGCTGGGCTGCAGGCCTGCAGCAGCCCCTTCTTGCTCCCTCCCCCCCAGGCCATCTGCAGGTCTCTGCCTCCATGCATCACCACAGCTCCAGATGGAGCTCAGGGCCTCAGATGCTTCTTTCCACTTTGGACACTCAACATCCATGGTCCTGACCTCCCCATGGACCCTGCCTTACCCAGGGAGGCTGAGAGCAGCCAGGCAGAGAGGGACCTGGGGGTGCTGGTAGACAGCAGCTGAACAGGAGCCAGCAGTGTGCCCAGGCAGCCAAGAAGGCCAATGGCATCCTGGCCTGCAGCAGGAAGAGTGTGGCCAGCAGGAGCAGGGAAGTCCTTGTGCCCTGTGCTCAGCACTGCTGAGGCCACACCTGGAGTCCTGTGTCCAGCTCTGGGCTCCTCAGGTCAGGAAAGCTGTTGAGCTGCTGGAAGGTGTCCAGAGAAGGGCAACAGAGCTGGGAGGGGTCTGGAGCACAGCCCTGGGAGGAGAGGCTGAGGGAGCTGGGCTTGCTTAGCCTGCAGAAGAGGAGGCTCAGGGGAGACCTTCTTGCTCTCTGCAACTGCCTGCAGGGAGGTTGGAGCCAGCTGGGGGTTGGTCTCTTCTGCCAGGGCCCCAGCCCCAGAACAAGAGGACACAGTCTCAAGCTGTGCCAGGGGAGGGTCAGGCTGGAGGTGAGGAGAAAGTTCTTCCCAGCAAGAGAGATTGGCCACTGGGATGTGCTGCCCAGGGAGGTGGTGGAGTCCCCATCCCTGGAGGGGTTTAGGAGGAGCCTGGATGAGGCCCTTGGTGCCATGGTTGAGTTGCTCAGATGGTGCTGGGGGAGAGGTTGGACTTGATCTTGAAGGTCTTCTCCAGCCTGGTTAATTCTATCCTATCCTAATTCACTTGCCCCCCCAGGCCTCACTGGCAGTGGCAGTGACCTGATGCTGGTCAGCATCCTCCCCCAGCCAGATGCACAGCCCCAGCCGTGCCCAGATCCACTCCAAGCCATGTGTCCTGCTGTGACCTCCTGCAGGCACAGTTCTGCTCCCTGCACTGCTGATGGCCTCCAGGCAGGGGCTCAGGGTGGGAGCTGCTGTGCTGCGGGACTGGAGGAGTGCAGGACCCAGGTGCCAGGCCTGCAGGAAGCCTGCAGGGAGGACAAAGCTGCTGGAGGCCTCTCCTTGCTGAAGGGAAATTCTGTCTGCAACAGGGATCTGAGCTGGGGTGTGTGAGGGCAGCCCTGCAAGGCTGTGAAGGTAACAGACCCACAGAGCTGCCAGGGCTGGAAGGGACCTCAAGGCCAGGGACACCTCACCCCACAGCAGGTTGCTCACAGCCACCTCCAGCCTGGCTGCAAACACCTCCAGGCAGGAGGCTGCCACCACCTCCCTGGGCAGCCTGGGCCAGGCTCTCACCACCGTCCTGGGGAACAACTTCTTCCTCACAGCCAATCTCAATCTCCCCACTTCCAGTTCTGCTCCATCCCCCCCAGTCCTATCCCTCCCTGACACCCTCACAAGTCCCTCCCCAGCTTGCTTGGAGCCCCCTGCAGCTCCTGGAAGGCCACAATGAGGTCTCCTGGAGCCTTCTCCTCTCCAGCCTGCACAGCCCCAACTCCCTCAGTCTGTGCTCACAGCAGAGCAGCTCCAGCCCTCTGCTGCTCCTCCTGGCCCTTCTCTGGACACCTCCCAGCCCCTCCAGAGCCTTCCTGGCACAGAGGCTCCAGACCTGGAGCCAGAGCTGCAGCTGTGGTCTCAGCAGAGTGGAGCAGAGGGGCAGAATCCCCTCCCTGGCCCTGCTGGCCACACTTCTCTTGCTGCAGCCCAGGCTCTGCTTGGCTCTCTGGCTGCAGGTGCTCCCTGCTGGCTCCTGCTGAGCTTCTCCTCCCCCAGCCCCCCCCAAGGCCTTTCCTTTGGGGCTGCTCTGCAGCCAGTCCCTGCCCAGCCTGGATCAGTGCCTGGCATTGCCCTGCCCCAGCTGCAGGACCTTGCCCTTGGTCCTGTTGAACCTCCTGAGGCTGTCCTGGGCCCAGCTCTGCAGCCTGCCCAGGTGCCTCTGGATGGATCCTTCCCCCCAGCTGTCAGCAGCACCACACAGCTTGGTGTGGTCAGCAAACTTCTTCCACCAAGAGAAGAGTGAAACCTCCATGGGAAAGCAGCTCTCAGAGCAGCTGAACCACAGGGATCACAGCAGGGCTGCTGGAAAGAGACCCTTGGAAGTCTCCAGTGCAGCCCTCCCCAGAGCAGGATCCCCAGGACTGGAGCAGGGCACCAGGGCTCTGTACAACAGAACCTGTAAGAGCTGGAGGATAAAGAACCTCCTGGCCACTGGCCTGAGGCTGGTGAGGCTTTGGAGGCAGGCCTGATGGGGAGCTGAGGCAGCTGGGGATGTTTAGCCTGCAGGGGACCACATTGCTCTCTCCCTGCAGCTCCCTGAGAGGAGGCTGGGGGGAGGCTGCTGTTGGCCTCTCCCAAGGAGCTGAGGACAGGACAAGAGGCAAGGCCTCCAGCTGCCCCAGGGGAGGCTCAGGTTGGGTATTAGGGAGAATTCCTTTGCTGCAGGAGTGGTCAGGCACTGGCCCAGGCTGCCCGGGGGGGTGGAGTCCCCATCCCTGGAGGTCTCACGACCAAGCAGCTGTGGCACTGGGCAGTGGCTGGTGGGCAGGGAGGTGCTGGGCTGTGGTTGGATTGGATCTTAAAGGCCTTCCCCAGCCTGATTCTGTGATGTCCTCCTGGGGAGTGTCTCCTTCTGGCTCTGCTGAGCCTCCTGAGCTGCAGCCTGGGTTTGCTGAGCCTTGCTCCTGGGCAGAGTTTGGTTGTGCCAGCCCTGTCATGCCCTGCAAACACATCTGGGCTGCTCTGAGGCACTGCTGAACCCTCCTCTCCACCTCTCTGCTGCACCAGGCCTGCTCCTTTGAGCTCTCCCTGCACATCATCTGCCCCTGGCCTCCACCCTCCTGGCTGCCTGGACTGCTCCCTCTCCAGTTTCTGCACCTCCTTTATCAGCTGGGAGATGCACACTGAATGCAGCTTCCCCAGCAGGGAGCAGAGGGGCAGAGGCTTCATTCTGCTCCTTGGCTGTGCTCCTCCACACACAGCCCAGCAAGCAGCTTCTCTGACTTGCAGTGAGAGTGGCAGCCAGCTCCAGCCCAGCCTGGCACCCACCATCCCCACCAGGCTCTGGCAGCAGGGCTGCTGCTCAGCCTACCCCAGCCTGCAGCACTGCTGAGCAGAGGGCTCGGGCTGGAAGGTCTCAGAGGTCACCTCTCAGAGGTCACCTCCAGCCCCTGCCATGCTGGGAGCCTGTGCCTCTGACTCAGCAGAAGAGGTTGGGCTGGGCTCAGGGACCTCAGCTGGAGTGATCAGCAGCTCACAGCCTGTCCCTGGCAGCCTCTTTGAGAACCAAGGTGGCAAATGAAAATGATCTTTGGTGGGTTGGAAGCTCTGCAGAGGAGACTCCTCAGCCTCTCTGGCAGCCTGCTCCAGGCTCCAGCACCCTCACAACGAACAACTTTCTCCTCCTCTTCAGATGGAACCTGCTGGGGTGCAGTTTGTGCCCTCTGCCCCTTGCCCTGTCCCTGGGCAACACTGAGCAGAGCCTGCCCCCAGCCTCCTGCCCCCCAGCCTTTAGCTCTTGCTGAGCATTGCTCAGCTGCCTTCAGAGCCCTCAGCCCCAGGGCTCTCAGCTTTGCTCCTCCCAGAGCTGCTCCAGGCCCCTCAGCAGCTCTGGAGCCTCCCCTGGGCTCTCTCCAGCAGTTCCCTGTCCCTCTTGAGCTGGGGAGCCCAGAGCTGGACCCAGTCCTGCAGCTGTGGCCTCACCAGGACAGAGCAGAGTGGGAGGAGAACCTCCCCTGCCCTGCTGGCCACCCTCCAGCAGACGCCTGTAGAGCCCAGGAGTGAGCCAAAGCCAGGCCTAGCCCTCCCATGGCTGCTGAGCTGGCAGCTGAGGGGCAGGGCTGGCCGGGGGCAGCAGCAGGTTGACAGCCTGGTGCCTGCCAGCCCCTGCAGCCTGGTCAAAGGTCTCTCCAAACATTCCCCATCCATTAAGAGCTGACCTTTCCCTCTGTGTGGCTGAGATTTGAGCTCTTGGATAGCTGCAGGCTATGGGTGCTTCTCTGGGGGTCTGGCAGAGCCAGCTCAGCCTTCCCAGAGCCCCCAGCAGCATTCCTCAGCTGGACTCTCCCACCCCACCTCCCACCGCCCCTCCAGCCGCCGGCAGCCGTGCAGAGCGATCCTGGTGGGCACTGTCAAGTTTGCTTCTCCCTCCAGAAGCAAACAGCCAAGTGAGGCTCAGGGCTCGGCAGGGAATGCTCCTGGCCTCCCCAGGGCAGGTTTAGGCAGATTTGGAGCTTCTCCCATCCTGTGGTGAGCAAAGCAAAGGCTGGGGGGGGCTGGGGGCTGCTGACAGCCTGGGCATTCAGCGGGGTCAGGCAGGCTTGTCCTTGGGGATCAGCTGAACTGGGGTGGGGACAGAGCCTTGGGGGTGCTGGGTGCTGAGAGCTCCCCAGCAGCCAGCAGTGCCTCCTGCAGCCCTCAGGCAGCTGTGTGCAGGGCTGCAGCCAGAGCAGGGTGGGCAGCAGGGCAGCAGAGGGGATCCTGCCCCTGGGCTCTGCTCTGCTCACTTCCAATCCTGCCTCCAGCTCTGCTGTCCCCAGCAGAAGGAGGACACAGAGCTGTGGAGTGAGGCCAGAGGAGGCCACAAGGATGCTCCCAGGGCTGGGGCAGCTCTGCTGGGAGCACAGTGAGGGGGGCTGGGCTGTGCAGCCTGCAGAGGAGAAGGCTCCAGGGGCACCTCAGAGCTGCTGCCAGGAGCTGAAGGGATCCTGCAGGAAGGCTGCAGAGAGACTTCTCCTGAGGGGGTCTGAGCCAGGCCAAGGGGCAATGGTTTGGAGCTGGGGCAGAGCAGGGCCAGGCTGGAGCTGAGGAAGAAGCTCTGCAGTGTGAGTCTGGGGAGGCTCTGGCCCAGGCTGCCCAGGGAGGCTGTGGCTGCCTCCTGCCTGGGGGTGTCCAAGGCCAGGCTGGATGAGGCCCTGGGCTGGTGGGAGGTGTCCTGGGCATGGCAGGGGGCTGGAGCAGATCTCTGAGGTCCCTTCCAGCCTGAGCCGTTCTGTGGTTCCATGATTCCCACAGCCCAGAGGGCAGCAGGTTCAGGGACAGACTTTGCCCTGCTCCCTGTGCTGCCAGAGGGGCTCAGGCTGTCCTGTGCCAGGGCCAAGCCCTTCTCCTATTCTCCTCCAGGTCCCAAGTTTGCTGTGAGGAAGCCTCAGGCTCCTCTCTCACACCCAGCTGTGCCCTGGCTTTGCAGACCCCCTGGCAGGGGCAGGCTGCCTGCTGCACCAAGGGCATCTCTTCTCTCTCCCCTCCTGCCCTTTCTCTCCTGTTTTCCAGCTCTCCCTCCTGCAGTCTCCTCCTTCCTGCCTGGGGGCTTGGGATGCTCCTGGTGGCAGCTGATGTGCCTCGCTCTGCAGGCAGCCTCCTGTGGCTTCCTGGCTTGCTTGGAGCTAGCCTGCACTTGGTGGCTTTGGCCCCAGGAGCTGAACACGAAGCAGAACTCCTCTCCAGGAGTGCTGCCAGCTGAGGAAAGGGAAATTCTTGTCCCTGGCACTGAGTGCTCAGGGCATGGCTGCCTCGGGAGGGGCCAGGATCCTGTGACCACACACCACCTGATTTGCTTCTCTAGACAGTCCTCAGGCCCCTGGAGCTGCTGGGCTTGGGTCTGGGTCTTTGAGCTGGTTGAGGTTTCTCTGGCTTTCAGAATGGAGCAGCTCAGACAAAGCCTCCCCAGCTCCACAGGACTGCAGGAGCAGGGCCTGGAGGTGCCCAGCTGCTGAGGGGCTGCTCCTCACCCTGCTGCCATCCCCCTCGCCAGGGCAGAGCACAGACTCACAGCCCAGCTGCTGTTTTCTCTTAGCATTGCTCTGGATGAGGAGAGCTGGAAACCCACAGCAGCCTTCCAGTGCTAAATGGGGGTGCAGCAGAGCTGGGGAGGGACTTCTGAGCTGGGAGTGCCAGGGTGGGAGACAGTGGCTTTGAGCTGGGAGAGGGCAGACTGAGGCTGCAGATGAGGAAGAGACTCTTGGCAGTGAGGCTGGGGAGACTGGCACAGGCTGCCCAGGGAGGCTGTGGCTGTGCTCTCCCTGGAGGTGCTCAGGGCCAGGCTGGATGAGGCCCTGAGCAAGCTGGGCTGGGGGAGGGGTCCCTGCCCGTGGCAGGGGGCTGGCGCTGGATGAGCTTTGAGCTCCCTTCCAACCCAACCCTTCTGTGACAAAGGATTTGAAAGAGGACAAGGATGGGAAATGGGACATGGGAAATGGACTGAGCAGAGCAGGAAGCCTTCCCCTGGGGAGGAAGGTTCTTCCTGAGGTCCAGCAGCTCCCTGCAGAAAGGAGGCACAGGCAGGCATGGGCCGAGGGCTGGCCAGGAGAGCTCAGCAGCGCCTGGCTGCAGGGACAGCCAAGGCAGCCCCACGGGAGAGCAGCCTCCCAAAGCAGGCAGAAAGTGCCTCAGAACGTCCCCAGCAGAGGCTGAGCACCAGCTGCCTGCTGAGGCCTGGGAGAGTTCTCTTTGTCTCTTTGATTTCATGCTTATCATCAAACCCCTCATTAGATGGCTGAGCATGAGGGGAGGACCTGCAGGCTTTCTGCTCTGGCTTGTTTAATCCTTCAGCCCCTCCCTCCCCTCCTGTCCCACTTTCTCCCTGGCACAGCCAGCCCAGGGGACAGGAGGCAGTGTCCCATGGGCACAGCCCCTGTGCTGGGCTCCCCACACGGGCAGGGGTGAGGCTGCAAAGCCCCAGGTCGAGGCAGGAGGGCGAATCCTGTGCAACATCAGAGCTCAGCTCTGCAGCTCTGGCTGCAGGCAGCACTGCCAGCACCTCCCCTGGGATGGAGCTGAGCTGCAGGGGCCTCAGGAGCAGGAGGAGCCCCAGAGATCTGAGCAGCAGGAGGACAGTTCCAAGTCAGGAGAAAGCATCACCACAGTGACTGAGCAGGAGGTGCCAGTGGGCTCTGGCTCAGCTGCCTCAGCACAGCATCTCAGGCTGGGCTGTTTGTGAGCAGCTCTGGGGGTCCTGGTGGGCAGCAGGGTGCCCCTGAGCCAGCAGTGCGTGCCCGTGAGCCAGCAGTGTGTGCCCTGAGCCAGCACTGTGTGCCCTGAGCCAGCAGTGTGTGCCCTGAGCCAGCACTGTGTGCCCTGAGCCAGCAGTGTGTGCCCTGAGCCAGCAGTGTGTGCCCCTGAGCCAGCACTGTGTGCCCCTGAGCCAGCAGTGTGTGCCCTGAGCCAGCAGTGTGTGCCCCTGAGCCAGCACTGTGTGCCCCTGAGCCAGCACTGTGTGCCCTGAGCCAGCAGTGTGTGCCCTGAGCCAGCAGTGTGTGCCCCTGAGCCAGCAGTGTGTGCCCCTGAGCCAGCAGTGTGTGCCCCTGAGCCAGCAGTGTGTGCCCCTGAGCCAGCACTGTGTGCCCTGAGCCAGCAGTGTGTGCCCTGAGCCAGCACTGTGTGCCCTGAGCCAGCAGTGTGTGCCCCTGAGCCAGCACTGTGTGCCCTGAGCCAGCACTGTGTGCCCCTGAGCCAGCAGTGTGTGCCTGAGCCAGCACTGTGTGCCCCTGAGCCAGCACTGTGTGCCCTGAGCCAGCACTGTGTGCCCTGAGCCTGCACTGTGTGCCCTGAGCCAGCAGTGTGTGCCCTGAGCCAGCAGTGTGTGCCCTGAGCCAGCACTGTGTGCCCTGAGCCAGCAGTGTGTGCCCCTGAGCCAGCAGTGTGTGCCCTGAGCCAGCACTGTGTGCCCTGAGCCAGCAGTGTGTGCCCTGAGCCAGCAGTGTGTGCCCTGAGCCAGCACTGTGTGCCCTGAGCCAGCAGTGTGTGCCCTGAGCCAGCAGTGTGTGCCCCTGAGCCAGCAGTGTGTGCCCTGAGCCAGCACTGTGTGCCCTGAGCCAGCAGTGTGTGCCCTGAGCCAGCACTGTGTGCCCTGAGCCAGCACTGTGTGCCCCTGAGCCAGCACTGTGTGCCCCTGAGCCAGCAGTGTGTGCCCTGAGCCAGCACTGTGTGCCCTGAGCCAGCAGTGTGTGCCCTGAGCCAGCAGTGTGTGCCCCTGAGCCAGCAGTGTGTGCCCCTGAGCCAGCACTGTGTGCCCTGAGCCAGCAGTGTGTGCCCCTGAGCCAGCACTGTGTGCCCTGAGCCAGCAGTGTGTGCCCTGAGCCAGCACTGTGTGCCCCTGAGCCAGCAGTGTGTGCCCTGAGCCAGCAGTGTGTGCCCCTGAGCCAGCAGTGTGTGCCCTGAGCCAGCAGTGTGTGCCCTGAGCCAGCACTGTGTGCCCCTGAGCCAGCAGTGTGTGCCCTGAGCCAGCAGTGTGTGCCCTGAGCCAGCAGTGTGTGCCCCTGAGCCAGCACTGTGTGCCCCTGAGCCAGCAGTGTGTGCCCTGAGCCAGCACTGTGTGCCCTGAGCCAGCAGTGTGTGCCCTGAGCCAGCAGTGTGTGCCCCTGAGCCAGCACTGTGTGCCCTGAGCCAGCAGTGTGTGCCCTGAGCCAGCAGTGTGTGCCCTGAGCCAGCAGTGTGTGCCCTGAGCCAGCACTGTGTGCCCCTGAGCCAGCAGTGTGTGCCCTGAGCCAGCAGTGTGTGCCCCTGAGCCAGCAGTGTTGCCCTGAGCCAGCAGTGTGTGCCCCTGAGCCAGCACTGTGTGCCCCTGAGCCAGCACTGTGTGCCCTGAGCCAGCAGTGTGTGCCCCTGAGCCAGCACTGTGTGCCCTGAGCCAGCACTGTGTGCCCTGAGCCAGCAGTGTGTGCCCCTGAGCCAGCACTGTGTGCCCCTGAGCCAGCACTGTGTGCCCCTGAGCCAGCACTGTGTGCCCTGAGCCAGCAGTGTGTGCCCCTGAGCCAGCACTGTGTGCCCGGAGCCAGCACTGTGTGCCCTGAGCCAGCAGTGTGTGCCCTGAGCCAGCAGTGTGTGCCCCTGAGCCAGCACTGTGTGCCCCTGAGCCAGCACTGTGTGCCCTGAGCCAGCAGTGTGTGCCCCTGAGCCAGCAGTGTGTGCCCCTGAGCCAGCACTGTGTGCCCCTGAGCCAGCAGTGTGTGCCCTGAGCCAGCAGTGTGTGCCCTGAGCCAGCAGTGTGTGCCCCTGAGCCAGCACTGTGTGCCCCTGAGCCAGCACTGTGTGCCCCTGAGCCAGCACTGTGTGCCCCTGAGCCAGCAGTGGTGTGCCCTGAGCCAGCACTGTGTGCCCTGAGCCAGCAGTGTGTGCCCTGAGCCAGCAGTGTGTGCCCCTGAGCCAGCATGTGTGCCCCTGAGCCAGCACTGTGTGCCCTGAGCCAGCAGTGTGTGCCCCTGAGCCAGCACTGTGTGCCCCTGAGCCAGCAGTGTGTGCCCTGAGCCACTGTGTGCCCCTGAGCCAGCAGTGTGTGCCCCTGAGCCAGCAGTGTGTGCCCTGAGCCAGCACTGTGTGCCCTGAGCCAGCAGTGTGTGCCCTGAGCCAGCACTGTGTGCCCCTGAGCCAGCAGTGTGTGCCCTGAGCCAGCAGTGTGTGCCCTGAGCCAGCAGTGTGTGCCCTGAGCCAGCAGTGTGTGCCCTGAGCCAGCACTGTGTGCCCCTGAGCCAGCAGTGTGTGCCCTGAGCCAGCAGTGTGTGCCCCTGAGCCAGCAGTGTGTGCCCTGAGCCAGCAGTGTGTGCCCCTGAGCCAGCACTGTGTGCCCTGAGCCAGCAGTGTGTGCCCCTGAGCCAGCACTGTGTGCCCCTGAGCCAGCACTGTGTGCCCCTGAGCCAGCACTGTGTGCCCCTGAGCCAGCAGTGTGTGCCCTGAGCCAGCACTGTGTGCCCTGAGCCAGCAGTGTGTGCCTGAGCCAGCAGTGTGTGCCCTGAGCCAGCACTGTGTGCCCCTGAGCCAGCAGTGTGTGCCCTGAGCCAGCAGTGTGTGCCCCTGAGCCGCAGTGTGTGCCCCTGAGCCAGCACTGTGTGCCCCTGAGCCAGCAGTGTGTGCCCTGAGCCAGCAGTGTGTGCCCTGAGCCAGCACTGTGTGCCCTGAGCCAGCACTGTGTGCCCTGAGCCAGCAGTGTGTGCCCCTGAGCCAGCACTGTGTGCCCCTGAGCCAGCACTGTGTGCCCTGAGCCAGCAGTGTGTGCCCCTGAGCCAGCACTGTGTGCCCCTGAGCCAGCAGTGTGTGCCCTGAGCCAGCAGTGTGTGCCCCTGAGCCAGCACTGTGTGCCCCTGAGCCAGCACTGTGTGCCCTGAGCCAGCAGTGTGTGCCCCTGAGCCAGCAGTGTGTGCCCCTGAGCCAGCACTGTGTGCCCCTGAGCCAGCAGTGTGTGCCCTGAGCCAGCAGTGTGTGCCCTGAGCCAGCAGTGTGTGCCCCTGAGCCAGCACTGTGTGCCCTGAGCCAGCACTGTGTGCCCCTGAGCCAGCACTGTGTGCCTGTGGTGGGTTAGCACCCTTTTCTGAGAACAAAAGAACAAAGCAGGGGGGAGGGCTTGCAGGTACTTTTCACTCCCTGCAGGGCATTTTTCCCCTGGGAAGCTGAGTCTGTTCCACTCCCCCCTCCCTGCCCAGCTAGGGTATAGAAAGCAGGACATCGTAGCTGCTGGCCCCCGGCTTTTCTGGCTCCTGCCTCTGCTGGCTGAGAGCTACTGCAGCTGCCCTCCTGCTCCTCTGCCCCGTGGTGGGACCTGCTGCCTCCAGGCTTCCTCAGAGACAGGCTGGGTTTGTATTATTCTCTTGGTTTTGTCCCCCTCCCATCCATCCTTGTTCCTTGTCCTTGTGAACCTTTTTCCTGTTACTGTTATATATATGTATATATACTGCTTAAAGACAACTCTTTGCCTCTCTACTTCCAAGCCGACTCCAAAGTATTGTTTGGTGGATTTGCTCCTTCCTTTTCTCCCCTCTCTGTTGGGGGGGAGGAGGGGGGAGTGGGGGAGAGATTCTCAGCCTTGCCCCCACCTGAGCTCTTAACTTCCAGTTAAGGCTCAAACCACCACAATTTTTGGTGCCCAACGTGGGCCTTGGAAGTTAATCTTGTCTTGGGAAATCAAAACTTTGTCTGAAAAAGGGACTGGAAGTAGAGATGGCGATTTTAAAGAGCCTGGTGGTCCAAGCCCTTGCGTGGGTGTTTGGCTGGATCTTTTGGACCCACATCTACAACTTAATAACTTACCATGTGGTGTGGTTAATGATAGAGATGCTGATCAAATGGATGAAAACTTTACCAGTGAAGCTGGGCATGTATCTCCTGAATTCATTGAGTTTCACTGTGTGACCGGTTGAGGCTATACCTTTAAGAAAGAGACAGTTGCTGAACACTCTGGCTGAATGTTTTTGATATTTGAACAAAAACAAGATAGTCTAAACTAATTTCATTGGTGCTTGTGGGGTGCAGTTTGGAGTTTGGGTTCTGTTAGTTCAGTCTGTGTCTGGTCTGGGTTCAGGCTGGGTGCAGTCTGTGCTGCTTTCTCTCTGAAGCAGGAACGGCCTTGAGTTAACAGCTAACCAGATAAGAACACTAATTCTTGCATGCACTTTCTGTGCTAACAGAATTTTCCTTCCTTAATTGCCTTTCTCTCTCTCTCTAACTCTTTTTGGGAAAAAGGGGAGGTGGGGAGGGAGAGAGGGGGGTTCAGGGAACCCCCCTGGCCGGCTGGAGGGAAAAGGCTTTTCTGCATTGTGTTCATTGTTGTGTTTTCCTGTATATATTGTAACTATTGTATATTTGTGTATATATTCATTGCATTCCATTTATGCTTGTAAATATAGCTTTCATCTGCTTTTCCGACTGAGCTAGCTGTGGTTTCTTTCCCTGTGTGTGGGGAGGGAACTTTCTCACCCCCCACATATTTTAATTGGCGGCCCAACGCGCGGCTTGTGGATAGTTGCTGTCCAGAAGCAGAGCAAAAGTTGCTTGATTTATTGTCTGCTCAGGTCGGAGTTGCAAGGATGAAAGTGTTTTGGCTTTTAGAGCGTCTGTTTTTTTCAATTTTTGGGGTCCTTATCTATAAGCATGTCCTGGGATTGATTTTCGATCGCTTAAGCAGATACTTGATGTATAAATTGTATTTATGGTTTAAGTATAAGATTCAGCTTCTCTATGATCGGTGCCTGGGATTCTTTTGGCTTAATAGATACAGGAATGTGACCTCAACCACTCTGCCCATAGAGATAAAGGAGTTTAAGATCCCAGTAGGTGAAAGGGTTGTTTTAAGTGATGGCTGGGATCCAAAGGTGATTTATTTTATGTGTGCAATCCTGCTGTTGGTGATAAGCAATGCGTACTTGTTATATACGCTGTACCGGGAGAGAAAAGTGTCTAGGGCCTGCTTTGTAATTAGGCATAGACCCAAGAGGAGAAGGAACAGCTCTAACTCGACCCCAGAAATATCTAGTGATGAGGAGAATGGAGGATCTGTATCAGTTAAAAAGAAAGCTAAAAATTCCATCGGAAAGGCTGCTCTGAACGGTGCTGTTGGTGGTTCTGGCAATCAGCCAGCTGCAGCGGCAGCGGCAGCGCCTAACATGGCGGCTCCCCCGTCCTCGGCAGCCATTAGCAAGGCACAGCCAGTTCCTCCTTCTTCTTCAGCAGGACCGGAAGTGTCCTCCACAGCAGCTGATCTGTCCCAAAACCTGTCAGCTTCTGTTAAGCCAGCTGTAAATTCAAACACAGCTCCAGTTAAGCAGGTAGCTGTTTTAACTACAAGAAGTGGAAAGGGCAAAGCTGATTCAGATGCTGATCCTGGTGAGGGACCTTCTGCTTTAAGAGACCCTGCTGAGGAGGAGGAGAAGATTTGTCTTAAAGATATAGCTGAGTTATTGAGAACATCACTGGATGGAAATGCAGGGCAAATTGCTGATAGCAGGACAACAAGAGGTGGTACACCTGACCTTAAAGAGATTCTTAGGAGAGTGACAGTGAGATTAATGGGGCAACAAGTTCAGGAAGAGGAGGAAGAGGAGGAGTCGGATGATATTTTGGGCTGTTCTTCACCAAGGGAAGAGATAAGGAATGTGCGTAAAGATTATATCAGAGCAGATAAGGAGCCAATCCTAGCTTGGCTTGGTAGATGCTACGATACAGGTGCTCCAGCTCTAATGGTTGGAGACAAGTCAGCAGCTCAACTAGGAACTCTCTCAAAGGATAATGGAATAGATAGACATCTAGGCAGGACTCTCGGTAAGGTTACTCTGTGGATACGCCTTTTAATGGCAACCCTCATGAGATATCCTTCCCGAGATGATCTCCCATGGAATCCTAAGCCCTGGACTACCATAGAGGAGGGAATTAAGCGTCTGAGAGAATTTGCTGTTAGAGAGGTACTCTATGGTGACCATGAGACTCTGAATCCTGATGAAATTCCTGTAGGAACTGGTCTTGCTAAAAAGCTCATCAAACTTGCTCCTCCTAATTATGCAAATATTCTGGCCAGCAGAATTGTGGCAAGAAATTATGGCGGAGCTTCTCCTACGGTTGGCCAATTCACTGATCAGATGAGACAATTGGAGGATAGCATGACACGTGTTTCTTTGGTTTCAGCCATTGAAACTCTGTCTGGTGAGATAAAGAATTGCATGAAAGAGATGAAGGATGAATTTAAGAACACCATATCCCAATTGACACAAGGAAATAGTTCCAATTCTTCCTCCGGATGGATACAGGTTTCCTCTGTGAGGAATAGGCATCCTCCAAGGATGTCATTCCAAAACAGGTCATTCCAAAACCGATCCAACCAAAACAGACCACCAAGGCAGTCACGTGGAAGTATTTGGATAACTCTGCGTGATCAGTTTGGTGAGAACATGAACAGATGGGATGGTCAACCAACTGCTAATCTTCTCAGGAGACTGAGGGAACTGCAAAGTGGCAGAACCCGAGGTAGCAATACCAGAAGGGTAGCTGTTACTTCTACAGTCCCCCAGGACAACTCTAGTAGCTCCAACAGTGGCTCCAGTTCTAACACTGCACACTGTGCTCATTGCACATGTGGGCATGTTCCCCATAACTAGGGGTGCCCTGCCTCCCGCCAGGGGGAGGAGAGGGGTAACAGAGATAACAGAATCTATTGGGATGTGTACATCCAGTGGCCTGGCACTTCACAATTTCAGAAGTACAGGGCCTTGGTTGACACAGGGGCTCAGTGCACCATAATGCCATCAAATTATCAGGGATCAGAAGCTATAACTATTCTGGGAGTCACTGGTGGATCTCAAGAGTTAACTAAGGTGGAGGTTGATATAAGTTTAACTGGTAAACAGTGGAGGAAGCACACAGTTGTGACCGGACCTGACGCACCTTGTATTCTGGGAATTGATTTTCTGAGAGAAGGGCGTTTCAAAGACCCTAGAGGTTACAAATGGGCTTTTGGAGTAGCATCTGTAGAAATTGATGGACAAAAGCTGAAGTTGTCTGTTAGACCTGATCTTTCTGATGAATCTGCAGTTGTGGGACAACACAAGATTGAGGACATTAAATTGCCGGTTGCTTCTCAGACTGTGCATCACAGACAATACAGAACCAACCGTGACTCTTTGTTGCCCATTCAGAATCTGATTCGTCAGTTGGAGAGTCAGAAAGTCATCAGCAAAACTCATTCCCCTTTCAACAGTCCAGTGTGGCCTGTGCGAAAGCAGAATGGAGACTGGCGTCTGACAGTCGACTACCGAGCCCTGAATGAAGTAACTCCACCTATGAGTGCAGCAGTACCAGACATGATGGAACTCCAGTATGAGCTGGAATCCAAAGAGGCCAAATGGTATGCTACCATAGACATTGCTAATGCCTTCTTCTCTATTCCCATAGCAGAGGAATGCAGGCCTCAGTTTGCTTTCACCTGGAGAGGAATCCAGTACACTTTCAACAGATTGCCAATGGGCTGGATCCACAGCTCCAGCATCTGTCATGCAGTGATCCACGATGCTCTGGAGAAAGGTGGTGCTCCAGAACACATCCAGTTCATCGACGATATCATCGTCTGGGGTAAAACTGCTGAGGAAGTCTTCGAGAAAGGTAACAAAGTCATTGACATTCTTCTGAATGCAGGTTTCGCCATCAAGCGAGACAAGGTGAAAGGACCTACCAGAGAGATCCAGTTTCTGGGAGTGCGGTGGCAGGATGGACGCCGACACATTCCAGTGGATGTGGTAAATAGAGTCTCTACCATGGCAAATCCCATGAACAAGCAAGAAACTCTACGTTTCTTGGGGATAGTGGGATTTTGGAGACTGCACATTCCTGGATACAGTCAGATTGTGAAACCTCTGTATGATGTGACTCGAAAGAGAAACAATTTCCACTGGGGACCTGAACAACAAGCAGCTTTTGACCAGATAAAGCAAGAGGTGGTTCAAGCAATGGGTCTGGGACCTGTCCGAGATGGTCCAGACATTAAGAACATTTTGTACACGGCTGCAAGTGACAATGGTCCAACCTGGTGCTTGTGGCAAAGAGCTCCAGGTGAGACACGTGGACGACCTCTTGGTTTCTGGAGTAGAGGTTACAGAGGTTCAGAGGCTAATTATACTCCAACAGAGAAAGAGATTCTAGCTGCCTATGAAGGAGTAAAAGCAGCTTCTGAAGTGATTGGAACTGAATCACAACTTCTCTTAGCTCCCAGATTACCAGTTTTGAATTGGATGTTCAAAGGCAAAGGTTCCACACCACATCATGCAACAGATTCCACCTGGTCTAAGTGGATGGCTCTGATAACACAGAGAGCTCGCATGGGAAATCTTGAAAGACCTGGTCTGGTGGAGGTGATCTCAAGTTGGCCTGAAGGTACCAACTGTACTAAACCTCCAGAGGAGAGAGTAACTCGTGCTGAGGAAGCTCCTCCTTACAATGACCTTTCTGATGATGAAAAGCAATATGCTTTGTTCACAGACGGTTCCTGTCGTCTTGTCGGGAACAAGCGAAGGTGGAAGTCTGCAGTGTGGAGTCCAACACGCCGAGTTGCAGAGGCAAAGGATGGAGAAGGAGAATCCAGTCAGTTCGCAGAGGTAAAAGCTGTCCAGCTAGCTCTCGACGTAGCTGAACGTGAGAGGTGGCCAAAGCTTTATCTCTACACCGACTCATGGATGGTAGCCAATGCTCTGTGGGGTTGGCTAAAGAACTGGAAAAGAATGGTTGGCAGAGAAAAGGAAAGCCTATTGGGCAGCTGAGCTGTGGCAGGACATTGCTGATCGAATCGAGAGAATTCCAGTGAAGGTGAGACACATTGATGCTCACATCCCTAAGAGCAAAGCTACTGAGGAACAGCAACACAACCATCAGGCAGATCTAGCTGCAAGAGTTTCTCAAGTAGACATGGACTCTGATCTTGATCTCGACTGGAAACACCGAGGTGAGATATTCTTAGCTCGGTGGGCTCACGATTCATCAGGACATCAAGGCAGAGATGCAACCTACCAGTGGGCTCGTGACAGATCCATAGACATTTCCATGGATGCTATCACACAAGTCATCCATGACTGTGACATTTGTGCTGCTATTAAGCAGGCAAAGCGACTTAAGCCCTTATGGTATGGTGACAGATGGTCCAAGTACAAGTATGGTGAAGCTTGGCAGATTGACTACATCACTCTACCACGTTCTCGTTCTGGTAAGCAGTATGTGCTTACTATGGTAGAGGCAAACACTGGGTGGTTGGAAACTTATCCAGTTCCACATGCAACTGCACGCAACACCATTCTTGGTCTGGAGAGACAAATCCTGTGGAGACACGGAACTCCAGAGAGGATTGAGTCAGACAACGGAACTCATTTCAAAAACAACCTTGTAAAGAGCTGGGCCAAAGAGCACGGCATTGAGTGGATATTCCACATCCCCTACTATGCACCAGCTGCAGGGAAGATTGAACGCTACAACGGTTTGCTGAAGACCACTCTTAAAGCCATGGGGGGTGGATCTTTGAAAAACTGGGAAAAGCATTTAGCACAAGCAACCTGGCTGGTAAATAGTAGAGGTTCAGTGAACCGAGCTGGACCTGCACACTCAGATCTGCTACAGAAAGTAGAAGGTGATAGAGTTCCTGTTGTTAGAGAAAAGAATCTGTTAGGTAAAACTGTTTGGGTGTTTTCTCCCTCAGGAGAGGCTAAACCTGTCCGAGGGGTGGTTTCAGCTGAAGGTCCGGGTCACACTTACTGGGTAATGCAAGAGAATGGTGAAATTCAGTGTATTCCACAAAGAAATCTAACTTTAGCTGAAAGAGTTTAATTTCAGAGTGTTGTACAGCTACATCGCGCCCAAAGGAAGAATCCTTGAGGAATCCACGGTGCACGAACCCTGAGAACCCTGAGAGCCCTGAGTCAACTGAGAGTCCCTGTTTCCTGTTCCCCCCCTGTTTCCCTTTTCTTCGCTTCATCTGCGAAGAGACAAACTGTTTTCCATTTTTCTTGTTTCTTGGACTTCTGAATCATCTACACCTGAGGATAGCCGGAATGGACTATGGACTTTACTTACAAATTGTAGCTATTGTTCTAGATTGGATGGACAGTATGAACAGCCAATGAAATTGTTTAGAAGAGGTGGATTGTGACCGGTTGAGGCTATGCCTTTAAGAAAGAGACAGTTGCTGAACACTCTGGCTGAATGTTTTTGATATTTGAACAAAAACAAGATAGTCTAAACGAATTTCATTGGTGCTTGTGGGGTGCAGTTTGGAGTTTGGGTTCTGTTAGTTCAGTCTGTGTCTGGTCTGGGTTCAGGCTGGGTGCAGTCTGTGCTTTCTCTCTTTCTGAAGCAGGAACGGCCTTGAGTTAACAGCTAACCAGATAAGAACACTAATTCTTGCATGCACTTTCTGTGCTAACAGAATTTTCCTTCCTTAATTGCCTTTCTCTCTCTCTCTAACCTTTTTGGAAAAAGGGGAGGTGGGGAGGGAGAGGGGGGTTCAGGGAACCCCCCTGGCCGGCTGGAGGGAAAAGGCTTTTCTGCATTGTGTTCATTGTTGTGTTTTCCTGTATATATTGTAAATATTGTATATTTGTGTATATATTCATTGCATTCCATTTATGCTTGTAAATATAGCTTTCATCTGCTTTTCCGACTGAGCTAGCTGTGGTTTCTTTCCCTGTGTGTGGGGAGGGAACTTTCTCACCCCACCACACACTGCCAGTGGTAACTTTTCTAACACAGGAAATTTTCCTGCAGAAGGCTGTGAAACCAATGGTGTAGATAAATGTGCCTGTGATGGACAATTGCTGTCCATTGCAATATGCTCCATATGCTTGAATGTAATCCTTACAGGGGCATTTGCTGTGACCTTGTTGGGTGGGGGACGAGCTAACCCATTAAGAGCTGTTTGGAGGGTGCTAACCCACTCCTTTGCACTCTTTAACGACTGGGGGCGTGTCTGCTGTGGGCATTGTGAGCACTCTGTAACACAAAGAGAGGGGTCAGGTTGTAATGAGTGTGCCAGATCTCCGCCTGAGCCCCAGGCACAAGGGTCTGCCCCACCACCAGCAGCTCCACAGTTAACCCCTGATGCTCCTGCCAATGCAGTCTCTCTGGCACCAGTCACCACACGCAGGAAAAGAAGTCAAAAGTCATCGCCAAGCACAGATGGAGAGGAAGGAACCTCAGCAGGGCCCAGCACCTCACAGAACCCAGCGGTGGATGAAGAGGAGTCAGACCAGGAAATAACTGTCACATCGTTACCCAGAGAGGAACTAAGGCAAACTCGTCTGGATTACGCAAGGAAAGAGGGTGAGCCAATACTGAGCTGGGCCCTGAGATGCTGGGACGAGGGGGTGGACACAGTGGACCTGGATAAGAGGGAGGCAAAGCTTTTAGGCTCCCTGACTCATGATGCTGGTCTGGACAAAGAGTTAGCCAAACTCAATGGAACACACACTCTCTGGGCCCGGATCCTCAATGCCATCAAGAGCCGGTACCGCTCAAGGGATGACCTGCCCTGGGCCCAGTTAGATGGACAACTATGGAACAGGGCATTCGCTACCTGAGACAGATGGCTGTGCTGGAAATAATTGATGGGGATGGCCAGCTCCCTTCGGACCCAGATGAGGTGCCCATGAGATGGCCCTTTGTAAAGAAGCTCACCCAGGGTGCTCCTCAGAAATATGCTCCCACATGAGGAGGGATACTCCTGACTGGGCAGGATGGAAGTCCTAAAACTGTGAGTTTGCCAATGATTTAAGGGAATATGAGGACAGTGTAAATCAGAAACCCCTGATCTCAGCCATAGAAACTATGGCCAAAGACATTGTCAAAGAGATCAAGACCTCCATGTCTGAACTGAAAAGGGGGAGCGATGCCTCCTTTTCCCCTTCTCCCTCAGAATGGATCCAGGTTTCAGCCATCAGGAACAGGCGACCTTCCCCTAGGAGAGCACCCCAAGCCAATCGGGGGATGTCAAGGGGGTCTCTGTGGAGATTCCTCTGTGACCACGGAGAGGACATGGACACCTGGCATGGCCAACCCCCCTCTGCCCTCTGGAACAGAGTGTGGGAACTGCAAGGTGGCCACACTGGGGACAACTCATCCAGAAGAAGGGCTGCCCCAGTTTCCCGGAGGGGTCCCTCTCGCTCAAGAGACCCTTCCCCTAGTCACAGGACCCTGCGACAAGTGTGGACATCGCCGCCAGCATTAGAGGTGCCCTACCTCCAGCCAGGTGGAGGCCAGGGATAACAGAGTGTACTGGGATGTGTATGTAAAATGGCCTGGCACTTCAGAAGCCCAGAAGTACCGAGCTCTGGTGGACACAGGGGCCCAATGCACCCTGATACCATCGAGGTACAAAGGGGCTGAACCCATAAGCATTCAGGGAGTCACAGGGGGCTCACAAGACCTGACTGTACTGCAAGCTGAGATAAGCCTGACCGGGAATGAATGGGGAAGGCACGACATAGTGACTGGTCCAGATGCACCTTGCATTCTTGGCATTGACTTTCTGCGGGAGGGATGCTTCAAGGACCCTAAGGGGCACAAGTGGGCATTTGGGGTGGCAGCTGTGGAGACCGCAGGCAAGGAACAGCTGTCCACCAAGCCCGAGCTGTCGGATGACCCCTCCGTGGTGGGCAGCCATAAGGTGCAGGATTTGAAGCTACCTCTTGCCTCTCGCATAGTGCATCGCAGGCAATACAGGACCAACAGAGACTCTCTGCACCCCATACACCAACTGATTCGACGACTGGAGAGCCAGAAGGTGATCAGCAAGGCTCACTCCCCCTTCAACAGCCCGATATGGCCAGTGCGGAAGGCAAATGGGGAATGGAGACTGTCCATGGACTACCGTGGCCTGAATGAGGTGACTCCTCCGATCAGCGCTGCTGTGCCGGACATGCTGGAGCTCCAGTACGAGCTGGAATCGAAGGCGGCCAAGTGGTATGCCACAAGTGACATTGCTAATGCCTTTTTCTCCATTCCCATTGCAGAAGAATGCAGGCCACAGTTTGCTTTCACTTGGAGGGGAGTACAGTATCAGTGGAATGGTTGCCTCAGGGCTGGGTCCATAGCTCGACCATCTGCCATGAGTGATCCAGACTGCCTTAGAGAAAGGTGGAGCCCCTGAGCATCTGCAGTTCATCGATGACATCATCGTATGGGGTGAGACAGCAGAGGAAGTCTACCAGAAGGGTGAGAAGATAATTGATATCCTACTGGAGGCTGGCTTTGCCATCAAGAGAAGTAAGGTCAAAGGGCCTGCCAGGGAGATCCAGTTCCTGGGCGTTCAATGGCAGGATGGCCGTCGCCACATCCCTCAGGAGGTGGTGAACAGGGTAGCCACTATGGTGCAGCCCACGAACAAGAAAGAGACACAGTCCTTTTTGGGGCTTGTGGGCTTCTGGGAAATGCACATTCCCGGGTACAGTCAGATTGTGAAGCCTCTCTTCCATGTAACAAGGAAGAAAAATGATTTTGTGTGGGGACCTGAGCAGCAGGTGGCATTCGACCAGATCAAAAGAGAGGTGGTCCACGCTATGGCTCTGGGACCTGTTCGAACTGGGCCAGAGGTCAAGAACGTGCTGTACGCTGCGGCCGGTGAGAACGGTCCTACGTGGAGCTTGTGGCAGAAGGCTCCTGGTGAAACCAGGGGCAGGCCCCTAGGTTTCTGGAGTAAGGGGTACAAAGGCTCTGAGGCCAACTACACCACGACAGAAAAGGAAATCCTTGCTGCCTATGAGGGTGTCCGGGCTGTCTCTGAGGTAATTGGGACTGAGTCACCTCTATTTCTGGCTCCAAGGCTTCCAGTCCTGACCTGGATGTTCAAAGGGAGAGGCTCAACCCCACATCATGCCACAGATGCCACCTGGAGTAAGTGGATGGCCCTGATAACTCAGCAAGCTCGGATGGGGAGCTTCGAACGCCCTGGCAGAGTGGAAGTGATCACCAACTGGCCAGAGGGTGCTGACTTTGGGATGCCACCAGAGCAGACAGTGAGCCGTGCTGAGGAGGCTCCCCCATACAACGATCTCCCTGACAATGAGTAGGGCTATGCTCTGTTTACAGATGGGTCCTGCCGGCTTGTGGGGAGCAAGCGGAGATGGAAGGCAGCTGTCTGGAGCCCAACAAGGCAAGTGGCAGAAGCAAGGGATGGAGAAGGCGAATCCAGTCAGTATGCAGAGGTAAAAGCTGTCCAGCTGGCCCTGGATATAGCAGAACGAGAGAACTGGCCAGTGCTGTACCTCTACACTGACTCCTGGATGGTAGCCAATGCCTTGTGGGGGTGGCTGAAGGAATGGAAGAGGAACGGGTGGCAGAGAAAAGGGAAGCCTGTTTGGGCCGCTGAGCTGTGGCAAGACATCGCTGCCCGCCTGGACAGGCTGCCAACAAAGGTACGGCACATCGATGCGCACGTCCCCAAGAGCAGAGCCACAGAGGAGCACAAGCACAACCACCAAGCAGATCTGGCTGCTAAAATCTCCCAAATAGACTTGGATTGGGAACACAAGGGTGAGCTGTTCTTAGCTCGCTGGGCCCAGGACACTTCTGGCCACCAAGGGAGAGATGCCACATACCGGTGGGCTCGGGACAGATCAGTGGACATCTCTATGGAGGCCATCTCACAGGTCATCCATGAGTGTGACATCTGTGCTGCCATCAAGCAGGCCAAGCGCATGAAGCCTCTGTGGTATGGGGGCAGATGGTCGAAATAGAGGTACGGAGAGGCCTGGCAGATCGACTCCATCACCCTGCCTCGGCCTCACAGCGGCAAGCAGTACGTACTGACCATGGTGGAGGCAAGTACAGGCTGGCTGGAGACCTACCCAGTACCTCATGCCACTGCTCGCAACACCATCCTGGGCCTGGAGAGACATATCCTGTGGAGACACGGCACCCCCGGGAGGATTGAGTGAGACAATGGAAGCCACTTCAAGAACCACCTCCTAAGGGACTGGGCAAAGGAACATGGGATTGAGTGGATTTACCACATCCCATACCATGCACCAGCTGCTGGGAAGATCGAACGCTACAATGGCTTGCTAAAGACCACCCTAAAAGCCATGGGGGATGGAACCTTTAGGAACTGGGAAAAACACCTAGCTCAAGGCACTTGGTTAGTGACCAGCAGAGGATCTGTGAACTGAGCTGGTCCTGCCCAATCCCACCTGCTGCAAACAGTGGATGGAGATGGAGTTCCTGTGATTGCTGAGAAGAACTGCTGGGAAAGGCAGTGTGGGTTTTTCCTGCTGCTGGTGGGGCAAACCAACCCGAGGGGTGGTCTCAGCTGAGGGTCCTGGTCACACCTACTGGGTCATGTTAGAAACTGGGACATTCAGTGTATCCCACAGCGGAACGTGACTCTGCTGAGAGGGGATGAACTCGGGGTGGGGCAACACTTACAATGTATTATAGTCATTGTGTAAATAGATATAAGTTGTTCTAAGCTTCTCCCTCCTAGCCTAATACCAGCCTAGCATCCAGGACACAACGTACACACTGCACACCAGTGCACCAGAGAGCTCCTGCATCATCGCACCTGTACCGATGTCCCTGCAGCAATGGACTGTACCCAGTGTCCCTGCAGCAATGGACTGTTCCTGGCTTTTCCCTTCAAAGACAAACTGATTCTGATTTTTCTCCACATCCCTGCCCAGTTCAAGCAGCACCTACATTAACCATCACCAGAGAGAGAGAGAGCCTGCCCTGGGAGAGAGCGAGCTGGGATAACAAGGCACTTGCATCAAGGATCTGAATATCACGTGTCAAGATTACATGAGGGGCTGTGGCAGGAGAGAGGAAGTGAACAGAGGGGTGGATTGTGGTGGGTTAGCACCCTTTTCTGGGAACAAAAGAACAAGCAGGGGGGAGGGCTTGCAGGTACTTTCATCCCTGCAGGGCATTTTTCCCTGGGAAGCTGAGTCTGTTCCACTCCCCCCTCCTGCCCAGCTAGGGTATAAAAGCAGGACCTCGTAGCTGCTGGCCACCGGATTTTCTGGCTTCTGCCTCTGCTGGCTGAGAGCTACTGCAGCTGCCCTCCTGCTCCTCTGCCCGTGGTGGGACCTGCTGCCTCCAGGCTTCCTCAGAGACAGGCTGGGTTTGTATTATTCTCTTGGTTTTGTCCCCCTCCATCCATCCTTGTTCCTTGTCCTTGTGACCTTTTTCTGTTACTGTTATATATATATATATATGCTTAAAGACAACTCTTTGCCTCTCTACTTCCAAGCCGACTCCAAAGTATTGTTTGGTGGATTTGCTCTTCCTTTCTCCCCTCTCTGTTGGGAGGGAGGAGGGGGGGGGAGTGGGGGAGAGATTCTCAGCCTTGCCCCCACCTGAGCTCTAACTTCCAGTTAAGGCTCAAACCACCAAAGCCCCGAGCCGCACTGTGTGCCAGTGAGCCAGCACTGGTGTGCCCGAGCCAGCAGTGTGTGCCCCTGAGCAGCACTGTGTGCCCTGAGCCAGCTGTGTGTGCCTGAGCCGCACTGTGTGCCCCTGAGCCAGCACTGTGTGCCTGAGCAGCACTGTGTGCCCTGAGCCAGCAGGTGTGCCCGAGCCAGCACTGTGTGCCCTGAGCCAGCAGAGGTTTGTGCCCTGAGCCAGCACTGTGTGCCCTGAGCCAGCACTGTGTGCCCCTGAGCCAGCAGTGTGTGCCCTGAGCCAGCAGTGTGTGCCCTGAGCCAGCAGTGGGGTTGCCCTGAGCCAGCAGTGTGGCCTGAGCCAGCAGCAGTGTGTGCCCTGAGCCAGCACTGTGTGCCCTGAGCCAGCAGTGTGTGCCCTGAGCCAGCAGTGTGTGCCCCTGAGCCAGCACTGTGTGCCCCTGAGCCAGCAGTGTGTGCCTGAGCCAGCAGTGTGTGCCCTGAGCCAGCAGTGTGTGCCCTGAGCCAGCAGGTGGTGCCCTGAGCCAGCAGTGTGTGCCCTGAGCCAGCACTGTGTGCCCCTGCCAGCAGTGTGTGCCTGAGCCAGCAGTGTGTGCCCTGAGCCAGCACTGTGTGCCCCTGAGCCAGCAGTGGTGCCCTGAGCCAGCACTGTGTGCCCTGAGCCAGCATGTGTGCCCTGAGCCAGCAGTGTGTGCCCTGAGCCAGCACTGTGTGCCCCTGAGCCAGCACTGTGTGCCCTGAGCCAGCAGTGTGTGCCCTGAGCCAGCAGTGTGTGCCCTGAGCCAGCACTGTGTGCCCTGAGCCAGACTGTGTGCCCTGAGCCAGCAGTGTGTGCCCTGAGCCAGCACTGTGTGCCCCTGAGCCAGCAGTGTGTGCCCTGAGCCAGCAGTGTGTGCCCTGAGCCAGCACTGTGTGCCCTGAGCAGCAGGTGTGCCCCTGAGCCAGCACTGTGTGCCCCTGAGCCAGCAGTGTGTGCCCTGAGCCAGCAATGTGTGCCCCGAGCCAGCAGTGTGGCCCTGAGCCAGCACTGTGTGCCCTTGAGCCAGCAGTCGCAGTGTGTGCCCTGAGCCGCACTGTGTGCCCCGAGCCAGCACTGTGTGCCCTGAGCAGCACTGTGTGCCTGAGCCGCACTGTGTGCCTGAGCCAGCAGTGTGTGCCCTGAGCCAGCAGTGTGTGCCCTGAGCCAGCCAGTGGTGCCCTGAGCCAGCACTGTGTGCCTGAGCAGCAGTGTGTGCCCCTGAGCCAGCAGTGTGTGCCCTGAGCCAGCAGTGTGTGCCCCTGAGCCAGCACTGTGTGCTGAGCCAGCACGTGTGCCCCTGAGCCAGCAGTGTGTGCCCTGAGCCAGCAGTGTGTGCCCTGAGCCAGCAGTGTGTGCCCTGAGCCAGCAGTGTGTGCCCTGAGCCAGCAGTGTGTGCCCTGAGCCAGCACTGTGTGCCCTGAGCAGCACTGTGTGCCTGAGCCAGCACTGTGTGCCCTGAGCAGCAGTGTGTGCCCTGAGCCAGCACTGTGTGCCCCTGAGCCAGCAGTGTGTGCCCTGAGCCAGCACTGTGTGCCCTGAGCAGCACTGTGTGCCCCTGAGCCAGCAGTGTGTGCCCTGAGCCAGCAGTGTGTGCCCTGAGCCAGCAGTGTGTGCCCTGAGCCAGCAGTGTGTGCCCCTGAGCCAGCACTGTGTGCCCTGAGCCAGCAGTGTGTGCCCTGAGCCAGCACTGGGTGTGCCCTGAGCCAGCACTGTGTGCCCTGAGCCAGCAGTGTGTGCCCTGAGCCAGCAGTGTGTGCCCTGAGCCAGCACTGGTGCCCCTGAGCCAGCACTGTGTGCCCTGAGCCAGCAGTGTGTGCCCTGAGCCAGCAGTGTGTGCCCTGAGCCAGCAGTGTGTGCCCCTGAGCCAGCACTGGTGCCCTGAGCCAGCAGTGTGTGCCCTGAGCCAGCACTGTGTGCCCCTGAGCCAGCAGTGTGTGCCCTGAGCCAGCAGTGTGTGCCCTGAGCCAGCACTGTGTGCCCTGAGCCAGCAGGGTGCCCCTGAGCCGCACTGTGTGCCCTGAGCCAGCAGTGTGTGCCCTGAGCCAGCAGTGTGTGCCTGAGCCAGCAGTGTGTGCCCTGAGCCAGCACTGTGTGCCCTGAGCCAGCAGTGTGTGCCTGAGCCAGCAGTGTGTGCCCTGAGCCAGCAGTGGTGCCCCTGAGCCAGCACTGTGTGCCCTGAGCCAGCAGTGTGTGCCCTGAGCCAGCATGTGGCCCTGAGCCAGCACTGTGTGCCCTGAGCCAGCACTGTGGGCCCTGAGCCAGCAGTGTGTGCCCTGAGCCAGCACTGTGGCCCCTGAGCCAGCACTGTGTGCCCTGAGCCAGCCAGCCAGTGTGTGCCCTGAGCCAGCAGTGTGTGCCCTGAGCCAGCAGTGTGTGCCCTGAGCCAGCACTGTGTGCCCTGAGCCGCAGTGTGTGCCCTGAGCCAGCAGTGTGTGCCTGAGCCAGCACTGTGTGCCCTGAGCCAGCAGTGTGTGCCCTGAGCCAGCACTGTGTGCCCCTGAGCCAGCAGGGTGTGCCCTGAGCCAGCACTGTGTGCCCTGAGCCAGCAGTGTGTGCCCTGAGCCAGCAGGTGTGCCCTGAGCCAGCAGTGGTGCCCCTGAGCCAGCACTGTGTGCCCGAGCCAGCAGTGTGTGCCCTGAGCCAGCACTGTGTGCCCTGAGCCAGCAGTGTGTGCCCTGAGCCAGCACTGTGTGCCCTGAGCCAGCAGTGTGTGCCCTGAGCCAGCACTGTGTGCCCCTGAGCCGCACTGTGTGCCCTGAGCCAGCAGTGTGTGCCCCTGAGCCAGCACGTGTGCCCCTGAGCCAGCAGTGGTGCCCTGAGCCAGCAGTGTGTGCCTGAGCCAGCAGTGTGTGCCCTGAGCCAGCAGTGTGTGCCCCTGAGCCAGCAGCGTGTGCCTGAGCCAGCAGTGTGTGCCCTGAGCCAGCAGTGTGTGCCCCTGAGCCAGCACTGTGTGCCCTGAGCCAGCAGTGTGTGCCCTGAGCCAGCAGTGTGTGCCCTGAGCCAGCAGTGTGTGCCCTGAGCCAGCAGTGTGTGCCCTGAGCCAGCACTGTGTGCCCTGAGCCAGCACTGTGTGCCCTGAGCCAGCAGTGTGTGCCCCTGAGCCAGCACTGTGTGCCCCTGAGCCAGCAGTGTGTGCCCTGAGCCAGCACTGTGTGCCCTGAGCCAGCAGTGTGTGCCCTGAGCCAGCAGTGTGTGCCCCTGAGCCAGCAGTGTGTGCCCTGAGCCAGCAGTGTGTGCCCTGAGCCAGCACTGTGTGCCCTGAGCCAGCACTGTGTGCCCCTGAGCCAGCAGTGTGTGCCCTGAGCCAGCACTGTGTGCCCTGAGCCAGCACTGTGTGCCCTGAGCCAGCAGTGTGTGCCCTGAGCAGCACTGTGTGCCTGAGCAGCAGTGTGTGCCCTGAGCCAGCAGTGTGTGCCCTGAGCCAGCAGTGTGTGCCCCTGAGCCAGCACTGTGTGCCCCTGAGCCAGCAGTGTTGCCCTGAGCCAGCAGTGTGTGCCCTGAGCCAGCAGTGTGTGCCCTGAGCCAGCACTGTGTGCCCTGAGCCAGCAGTGTGTGCCCTGAGCCAGCAGTGTGTGCCCTGAGCCAGCAGTGTGTGCCCTGAGCCAGCACTGTGTGCCCCTGAGCCAGCACTGTGTGCCCTGAGCCAGCAGTGTGTGCCCCTGAGCCAGCACTGTGTGCCTGAGCCAGCAGTGTGTGCCCTGAGCCAGCACTGTGTGCCCCTGAGCCAGCAGTGTGTGCCCTGAGCCAGCAGTGTGTGCCCTGAGCCAGCACTGTGTGCCCCTGAGCCAGCAGTGTGTGCCCTGAGCCAGCACTGTGTGCCCTGAGCCAGCACTGTGTGCCCTGAGCCAGCAGTGTGTGCCCCTGAGCCAGCAGTGTGTGCCCTGAGCCAGCAGTGTGTGCCCTGAGCCAGCACTGTGTGCCCTGAGCAGCAGTGTGTGCCCCGAGCCAGCACTGTGTGCCCTGAGCCAGCAGTGTGTGCCCTGAGCCAGCAGTGTGTGCCCCTGAGCCAGCACTGTGTGCCTGAGCCAGCACTGTGTGCCCCTGAGCCAGCAGTGTGTGCCCTGAGCCAGCAGTGTGTGCCCTGAGCCAGCACTGTGTGCCCTGAGCCAGCAGTGTGTGCCCTGAGCCAGCACTGTGTGCCTGAGCCAGCATGTGTGCCCTGAGCCAGCCTGTGTGCCTGAGCCAGCAGTGTGTGCCCTGAGCCAGCAGTGTGTGCCCTGAGCCAGCAGTGTGTGCCCTGAGCCAGCAGTGTGTGCCCTGAGCCAGCAGTGTGTGCCCGAGCCAGCGTGTGTGCCCTGAGCCAGCACTGTGTGCCTGAGCCAGCACTGTGTGCCCCTGAGCCAGCACTGTGTGCCCTGAGCCAGCACTGTGTGCCCCTGAGCCAGCACTGTGTGCCCTGAGCCAGCAGTGTGTGCCCCTGAGCCAGCACTGTGTGCCCTGAGCCAGCAGTGTGTGCCCTGAGCCAGCACTGTGTGCCCTGAGCCAGCATGTGTGCCCTGAGCCAGCAGTGTGTGCCCTGAGCAGCACTGTGTGCCCCTGAGCCAGCACTGTGTGCCCTGAGCCAGCACTGTGTGCCCTGAGCCAGCACTGTGTGCCCTGAGCCAGCACTGTGTGCCCCTGAGCCAGCAGTGTGTGCCCCTGAGCCAGCACTGTGTGCCCTGAGCCAGCAGTGTGTGCCCTGAGCCAGCAGTGTGTGCCCATGAGCCAGCAGTGTGTGCCCTGAGCCAGCAGTGTGTGCCCTGAGCCAGCAGTGTGTGCCCTGAGCCAGCAGTGTGTGCCCTGAGCAGCAGTGTGTGCCCTGAGCCAGCAGTGTGCCCCTGAGCCAGCAGTGTGTGCCCTGAGCCAGCACTGTGTGCCCTGAGCCAGCAGTGTGTGCCTGAGCCAGCAGTGTGTGCCCTGAGCCAGCACTGTGTGCCCTGAGCCAGCACTTGTGTGCCCCTGAGCCAGCACTGTGTGCCCTGAGCAGCAGTGTGTGCCCTGAGCCAGCACTGTGTGCCCTGAGCCAGCACTGGTGCCCCTGAGCCAGCACTGTGTGCCCTGAGCCAGCAGTGTGTGCCCTGAGCCAGCAGTGTGTGCCTGAGCCAGCACTGTGTGCCCCTGAGCCAGCACTGTGTGCCCCTGAGCCAGCA
>JAAWVA010000042.1:3983856-4019853 GCA_015227895.2 Colaptes auratus | reverse complement strand
GGTCTGGAGAGCAGGGCTGGGGAGGAGCAGCTGCAGGAGCTGGGGAGGACCCCACTGAAAGGATTTGGCCTTGGGATTAGGTTAGGCTGGAGTGGATTTGAGCAGCTGCCCATCTCAGCCGACCCAGTGCCATGTCCCCAGCTGGAGGTGGCTCTCCCATCCAGCCCTGCCCTGCCAGGCTGGCTCTGCCCAGGCCAGCACGGGTGGGGGGCTGGGAGCCGGCGGGGGGGCGCCAGGAGCTGCTGCTGACCGCCTTGCCTTGTGTCCCCCGGGCAGACCATCCTGGACCACATGCACCTGAAGTGCAAGTGCCACGGGCTGTCGGGCAGCTGCGAGGTGAAGACCTGCTGGTGGGCGCAGCCGGACTTCAGGGCCATCGGCGACTACCTGAAGGACAAGTACGACAGCGCCTCCGAGATGGTGGTGGAGAAGCACCGCGAGTCCCGCGGCTGGGTGGAGACCCTGCGGGCCAAGTACGCCCTCTTCAAGCCCCCCACCGAGCGGGACCTGGTCTACTACGAGAACTCCCCCAACTTCTGCGAGCCCAACCCCGAGACAGGCTCCTTCGGCACCCGGGACCGGACCTGCAACGTCAGCTCGCACGGCATCGACGGCTGCGACCTGCTGTGCTGCGGCCGCGGCCACAACACCCGGACTGAGAAGCGCAAGGAGAAAAGTCACTGCATCTTCCACTGGTGCTGCTACGTGAGCTGCCAGGAGTGCACCCGCGTCTACGACGTCCACACCTGCAAGTAACCCCCGGGGCGGCTCCCCGGCTGATGGCAGCTTCGCTCCGGAGCAGGGCCCAGGGGGGCGGCAGCCCCGGGAGCAGCCCCGGGAGCAGCCCTGGGAGCAGCCTGGGAGCAGCCTGGGAGCAGCCCCGGGAGCAGCCCCGGGAGCAACCTTAGGAGCAGCCCCGGCCTGTGGCAGCCCTGGGAGCAGCCCTGGGAGCAGCCCTGGGAGCAGCCCCCGCGTGGTGGCCTCAGCCTTCTGAGGATGGCACAAAAGAAGCTGAGAGCCCTCGGCCAGGGCAGACCCCTGCGTGCAGCCAGCACCTCACCCACAGCAGGTGCTCCGAGGCTGGGGCTGGGGCTGCAGACACCTCGGGTCCCTGATCTGCTGCCTTGCCTCGGGCTGGGGAGAAGCAGGGATGGTGGAGGTCCAAGCCAGGCACCACCATGCCAGGCCCTGTGCTGCTGACAGCAGGCACAGGGCTTCCAGCTCTGCCCTCCTCCAGAGGTCTGCCCTGTGGAGATGCCAGTGTGGAGGCTTCGGGTGGCAAGGAACCTCCCAGCACCAAAGCTGAGCAGCTCCAGGCTCCCCAGCCTGCTGCAGGGCCGCCCTGCCCTCAGCAGCTGTGCTGAGGAGGAGGGAAGGAGCCAGCTCCCCACGGCAGCCAGGCTCCTTCCTTCCTCCCCCAAGGAGAAGATGGAGACACAAACCTGCTTGGGCCTGTGACCAGAACCTCACAGCCAGCACCTCCTCTCACCTCCCCTCTGCCCTCTCTGCCCCCCATGGCCCCAGATGTCTCCTGTGAGGCTGCCACCCCCTCTGAGGTGGGGGTGTGCCAGTGCCCCACAGCCTCCCTGCCCTGCAGCTGCCCCTGGGCCTGTGCAGATCCCCCCCAGGTGCTGCAGCTCCTTAGCAGGGTTCCCCAACAGGACTCCACAGGCCAGGCGAGCTCAGAGCATGTCCCAGGGCCGGGCAGCCACCAGGGACGGACAGGGAGGCAAAAGCCATGGGCTGGAGCAATGTCTGCCCAGGGCCTCTGAGCAGCTCTGCCCCAGCAGACAGACTTCAGACTCCCACTCCTGCAGTGGAAGAGAGGCCGGGGGGGACCTTCCCCCACCCCATGGAGACCTTCCCCCACCCCAGGGGACACCTTCACCCACCCCAGGGGACACCTTCCCTCAACCCAGGGTAGACTTTCACCCACCCCAGGGGAGACTTTCCCTCACCCCAGGGGAGACCTTCCCCCAGCTGCTCCCCAGGCCACAGCCCCCCCGAGCATGGCTCCTCACTCTGGGCTGAGGTTTTCATGGTGCATTGGCCCTGGGCTAACGTCCCCTGCCCTGCAGGGCTCCCCCCAGCTGGTGAGGAGCAAAGCCCCCGGCCCAGCAGCAGAGATTGAACACGGAGCTGTCCCCAGGCCGGTCCAGCTGCGTCCTCTCCTCCACCCCCTGGCTCCACGGGAAAGAGCAGTGCCCAGCTCTGCACAGAGCAATAAAGGGGCTGGCAGCCCCCTCCTGTGCAGCACAGGTCCTGCCCCCCCCAGCCCTGTGGCTGGACACAGCCAGAGCAGAAGCCTTGCTCCCCCCGCTGAGCACAGTGAAGAGCTCCTGGATCCACCCAGCCCGAGCAGCAGCTTCGTGGACCTCGAGGTGCCGGGAGAGCTCCAGGCCCCTCGGCAGCAAACCCTGGGCCGAGAGTCCTCCTGCTGAGAGCTCCCCCTGGCCCCCTGCGCCTGCAAAGACTCCAAGGACCCAGCTGGGCCCCTCCCTCCCCCCCCCCGCCCCTTGTTTGCTTTGGGTTTGGGTTGAGAAGAGGCATTTCAGATGGACTTGGAGCATCCCTTGCCTTGCCCCCCTCGCCCTGTAGCCAGGTGTCTCCTAGCACTGAAGGGAAGATTCTCTTCCCATCGACCTGCTTGATCCAAAGTTTTGTACATACAGAGCTGTAGAGGGGTTGGGGGGCTTGGGGAGGGCTTGGGGGGGGGGTTTGGGGGGGGGGTTGGCTTTGGTGGTTTTATTTTATATTCAGAACAAAGACAAATGTTCTCTTTTTATAAGCATTATTTATTATACACTGTACAGACCTGAGCTAAGGCAGAGTCTATATTATATAAATATCTATATTTGGAGAAAAAGAAACAACCCAACAACAGCCCCGAGGCTGCTGCAGGTTCCTGTGTGTCTGTGGGGGGAGGCAAAGGCACTGAGGAGAAGGTGGAGGGGGCAAACCCACAGCAAAGCCTCAGTGGGCAGCTGGGGTGGTTGGGGCTCCTGCTGAGGGAGGGCTGGGGAGGGCCACAGGGCCGTGGAAGCTCCTCCAGGCCCTCCTCTCTCCCTCCTCAGAGCTGGCACCTTCAGAGGCTGTGCTCAGCTGGACATGGTGCTCACACGGGGTGCCAGGGCTGTCAGCCTGCTCGGTGGAGGCCTGAGGAGCTGTCCGAGAGGCAAAGCTGTGTCCAGAGCCCTGCTGTAAGCAACCCCCCCAGCAGGGAGCCCTGGGCTGGCTGCTGCGGCTGCCACCAGCTCCTGAGGAGCAGGGCTGGCAGGAGGCAAAGGCACTGAAGTTCCTCCCCTTGAGACCTCCACAGAGCTGGGATCTCCAGCAGCTCTCTGCTCACTTGGACGTTTTGGTCACACAGAGGGCCAGGGGTGGGAAGGGACCTGCAGAGCTCAGCCAGCCCCTGCCAGGGCAGGGCACCCAGGGCAGGGCACCCAGAACACATCCAGGGGGGTTGGAAGCTCTCCAGAGCAGGAGCCTCCACAGCCTCTCTGGGCAGCCTGCTCCAGGCCTCTGCACCCTCACAGGGACAAAGTTTCCCCTCCTGGTCCCCTGGCAGCTCCTCTGCTGCAGCTTGCCCCCAGTGCCCCTTGTGCTGTGCTTGGCCAGCCCTGAGCAGAGCCTGGCTCCTGCCCTGCACATCCCCAGCAGTGAGGGCATGCTCAGGCTGCTCTGCTCCCAGCCCCAGCTCTCAGCCTGGCCCCACAGATGTTCCACTGCCTGCAGCAGCTCTGTGCCTCTGGGCTGGACTCTCAGGCAGTTCCCTGAGGTCCTTCTTGAGCTGAAGGCCCCAGAACTGGACCCCCCCAGCTCACAGCCAGTGCCAGGCAGAATGGTGACAGAGGAGATTCCACAGCTGAAAGCTGAGGGATTTATTTCTAGGGTCAGTCTGACCCTGGGGCCAGGGAAGGTCCTGGAGCAAGGTCATCCTGAGTGCCAGCTGCAGCATGTGCAGGGCAGCCAGGAGACCAGGCCTGGGCAGCAAGGGGTATGAGGGGCAGGTCCTGCTTCACCAACCTGATCTCCTTCTATGGCATCTCCCTGGCAGGGGATGAGGGCAGGCTGTGGGAGTTGTTTACCTGCACTTGAGCAAAGCCTTTGGCAGCATTTCCCACAGCACAGACCCACAGAGCTGCCAGGGCTGGAAGGGAGCTCAAGGCTCAGCCAGTGCCAACCCCTGCCATGGGCAGGGACACCTCACCCCACAGCAGGCTGCTCACAGCCACCTCCAGCCTGGCTGCAAACCCCTCCAGGCAGGAGGCTGCCACCACCTCCCTGGGCAGCCTGTGCCAGGCTCTCACCACCCTCCTGGGCAACAACTTCTTCCTCACAGCCAATCTCAATCTCCCCACTTCTAGTTCTGCTCCATCCCCCCCAGTCCTATCCCTCCCTGACACCCTCACAAGTCCCTCCCCAGCTTGCTTGGAGCCCCCTGGCAGATCCTGGAAGGCCACAAGAAGGTCTCCTGGGAGCCTTCTCCTCTCCAGGCTGAACAGCATCAACTGGCTTGGCTGGGTGGAGGCTTCCTTGGGTCAAGCACTGGCTGCTGGCTGAGCCCCAGAGAGTGCTGGGGAAGGGAGCTGGATGCAGCTGGGGGCTGCTCACAGGAGGTGTCCCCAGGGCTCAGAGCTGGGCCAGCTCTGTTTGATGTCTTTGTCAATGCTCTGGGGGAGGAGCTCAGGGCACCCCCAGTGAGTCTGCAGATGACACCAGGCTGGGTGCCAGTGGTGAGCTGCTAAAGGGTAGGAGCTCTGCAGAGGGACCTGGCCAGGCTGGGTCCAGGGCTGAGGCCACTGGGAGGAGGTTCAACAGCTCCAAGTGCTGAGTGCTGCACTTGGGGCACAGCAGCCCCAGGGAGGCTGCAGCCTGGGGGCAGGGTGGCTGGAGATGATCAGGCAAAAAAGGCCCTGGGGGTGCTGGGTGCCAGCAGCTGGAGCTGAGGCAGCAGTGCCCAGGGGGCCAAGAAGGCCTCCAGCAGCCTGGGCTGGAGCAGCAGTGGTGTGGGCAGCAGGGGCAGGGCAGGGATGGTGCCCCTGGGCTGGGCACTGGGGAGGCCACAGCTGGAATCCTGGGCTCAGGTTTGGGCTCCTGAGTCCAAGAAGGACCTTGAGAGGCTGGAGCAGGGCCAGAGGAGGGCAACAGAGCTGGGGAAGGGTCTGGAGAGCAGGGCTGGGGAGGAGCAGTGAGGGAGCTGGGGGTGTTCAGCCTGGAGCAGAGGAGGCTGAAGGAGACCTCCTTGCTCTCTGCAGCTCTGAGAGGAGGCTGCAGCCAGGGGGGGTTGGGCTCTGCTCCCCAGGCTCAGGTGATGGAAAGAGAGGAACTGGCTGAAACTGTGCCAGGGGAGGCTGAGGTTGGAGAGGAGGCCAAATGTCTTTGCTGCAGGAGTGGTCAGGGCCTGGCAGAGGCTGCCCAGGGAGCTGCTGGAGTCCCCATGCCTGGAGGTGCTCAGCAACCTGTGGCCATGGCCCTTGGGGCTGAGGTTTGGTGGCCATGGTGGGGCTGGGTTGGTGTTGGCCTGGGTGCTCCTGGAGGCCTTTTCCAGCCCAAACCCTGCTGTGATTCTCAGACAATGACACAAAATGCAGCAGAGAGTCCTCAGCTGCAGGCCAAGGCTGTGGCTCCTGGGCTCTCATCTCCCAGAGTGCTCAGGCAGGAGGTGGAAGCAGGCTCTGGGCTCCAGGTCCTGCCCTCCCAGCACGCTGCAGGCTGCCACCGAGTCACCTGGGATGGGTTGGACACCGAGGTCTCCATTGCCTCCTATAGAAACATCTCCTCCTCCCCACTGAGCATCCAGTGGGTGCCTCAGCACCATCCTGTGTGTGCCTCAGCACCATCCTGTGTGTGCCTCAGCACCATGTCCCCACCACTAATGCTGCTCTGAAGTGCTGCACAGGACTTGCTCAGCCCTAGGCTCAGCCTGCAGGGCAAACCTCACCCCAGAACCACTGCAGGGGTCGTGGGCAGTGTCTCCATGTGGAGAGCAGTGAGGAGTGGGGTTGCCCAGTGGTGAGGGCTGGGACTGGCTGTTTAACCTCCCTGCTGGTGACACTGAGTGTGAGGCAGCCTCAGCAAGCTGCAGGTGACACCAAGTGGTGCAGGTGACACAACTGAGGGACAGGATCCATGCAGAGGGGCCTGGGGAGGCTGGAGAAGTGGAGCCATGAGACCATCAGGAGCCTCAGCAGGGCCAAGTGCAAAGCCCTGCATCAGGTAGCACTGGGTAGCAGCGCAGGCTGGGGGTGGAGGGCTGGAGAGCAGCCCTGAGGAGAAGGACTTGGGGTGGAAAACTGGACAGGAGCTGGCACTGAGCGCTGCCAGCCCAGCCCCAGCCCTGGCCTGGGGGCAGCAGGGGCAGGGAGGGGATTCTGCCCTCTGCTGTGCTCTGCTCAGACCTCCCCTGCAGGGCTGGGGCAGCTCTGGAGCCCTCAGCACAGACAGGGACCTGGGGGAGCAGGGCCAGAGGAGGCCACAGCAGTGCTGGCAGGGCTGGAAGCCCTCTGCTGGGAGCCAGGCTGAGAGAGTTGGCCTTGGGCAGCCTGCAGAAGAGAAGGCTCCAGGGAGAGCTTCTGGTGGCCTTGCAGTGCTTCAAGGGCCCAGCAGAGAGCTGGGGACAGAGCTTTGAGCAGGGCCTTAGGGGCCAGGCCAAGGGGGGATGGTTGGAAAGTGCAAGAGAGCTTGAGAGTGGAGAGAAGGAGAAGTGTTTGGCACTGAGGGTGGGGAGAGCCTGGCCCAGGCTGCCCAGAGAGCTGGGAGCTGCCCCCTGCCTGGCAGCAGTGCAGGGGAGGCTGTCTGGGGCTGGCTGGGGCTGTCCCTGCTGGCTGCAGGGGGTGGCCTGGAGGAGCTTTGGGGGTCCCTTCCCACCCACTCCAGTCTGGACTCCACACCCTGCACTGAGCCCTCACTTCCACAGCCTGGCAGCTGCCTTCTCCCAGTGCTGCCTGAGCCACCACCCCCCGGGGGGGGCACCGGCCCCTGAGGTGCAGAGAGGAAGCTTCTGCCAGGGTCAGCTCCTGTGCATGGCAGCAGGAGGCTCAGCCTCGGGTGCTGTGAGCTGCAGGGATGGCAGCAGCCCCCTGGCTCCCATCGGCCCAGGGCTTCCTCCACCACATTCCATGCCCCAGCCCCGTCCAACACTTGGCCTGAGGGTCACAACTGGAGTGTGGAGCAGAGACCCTCCTGGGAGGCTCCAGGGAAGGCAGCAGAGGGCAGGGCAGGGAGGGAGGTGCCGCAGGGGCCCGCAGGAGCTGCCCCTGCCCTGGGGAGGGGCTGGGGGAGGTGCTGCCAGCAGCCAATTCCCTCCTGCCGCCTGCAGAAAGCGTCCTGGAGGGAGAGCTGGGAGCAGGCTGCAGGCGCGGGGAGGCGGCAAGGGTTAGCCAGCAGGGCCTCAGGAGACACAGCTGCACACAGCTGCACACACAGAGCTGCACACACAGAGCTGCACACAGCTGCACACACAGAGCTGCACACACACAGCTGCACACAGCTGCACAGACAGCCGCACACACAGCGGCACACACAGAGCCGCACACACACAGCCGTGCGCACACAGCCGCACACAGCCGCAGAGCCGCACACAGAGCCGCACACACACAGCCGCGCGCACACAGCCGCACACAGCCGCAGAGCCGCAGAGCCGCACACACACAGCCACACACACACAGCTGCGCACAGCTTCACACAGAGCCGCGCGCGCACAGCCGCACACAGCCGCGCACACTCAGCTGCGCACAGCTGCACACAGAGCCACAAGCACACAGCCGCAGACACACAGCCACACACAGCTGCAGAGCCGCGCGCATACAGCCGCGCACACACAGCCACGCATGCACAGCCGCACACACACAGCTGCACACACACAGCTGCACAAAGAGCTGCACACACAGCCGCAGCCACGCACACACAGCCGCGCAACTGCACACAGCTGCGCACACCCAGCCGCGCGCACCCAGCCGCGAACACACAGCAGCACACAGCTGCACACACAGCTGCACACACACAGCTGCACACAGCTGCATGCACACAGCCGCAACACACAGCCGCAACACACATCTGCAGACACACAGCTGCAGACACACAACCGCAGTCACAGCCGCAAACAGCTGCACACACACAGCCACGGACACACAGCCACACACACACAGCTGCACACACAGCTGCACACGCACAGCTGCACACAGCCGCGCAACCGCACACAGCCGCACGCAGCCGCAACACACAGCTGCAGACACACAACCGCAGTCACAGCCGCAAACAGCTGCACACACAGAGCCGCGCACACACAGCCGTGCACACACAGCTACGCACAGCTACACACAGCCACAACACACAGCCACACGCACACAGCCGTGCACACACAGCAGCACACAGCTGCACGCACAGCTGCACACGCACAGATGCACACAGCTGCACACACACATCCGCACACACACATCCGCAGACACACATCCGCAGACACACATCCGCAGACACACATCCGCAGACACACAACCGCAGTCACAGCCGCAGACAGCTGCACACAGCTGCACACACAAGCAGCCACGCGCACACAGCCACGCGCACACAGCCACACACAGCCGCACACACAGCCACACGCACACAGCCGTGCACACACAGCCACAACAAAGCCGCAACAGAGCCGCAACACACAGCCGCAGACAGCTGCACACACACAGCCGCGCATACACAGCCATGCACACATAGCCACAGACACACAGCCGCACACACAGCCACACACACAGCCGCACCCTCACAGACGCACGCACACAGACGCACGAGCACAGCCGCACACGCACAGCCGCACGCACACAGCCGCAGCACACAGCTGCACGCGCACAGCTGCGCACAGCTGCACACAGAGCCGCACACACAGCCGCAGACGCACAGCTGCACACAGCTGCACGCACACAGCCGCAGCACACAGCCGCACGCGCACAGCCGCACACACAGCCGCACACACAGCCGCAGACACACAGCTGCACACAGCTGCATGCACACAGCTGCAGCACACAGCTGCACGCGAACACAGCTGTGCACAGCTGCGCACAGCTGCGCAGAGCTGCACGCACACAGCCACACACACATCCGCAGACACACAGCCGTGTGCACACAGCCGCACGCATACAGCTGCACACGCACAGCCGCGCACGCACAGCCGCGCACGCACAGCCGCGCTCAGCTGCAGACAGCTGCACGCACACAGCCGCACGCGCACAGCCACACGCGCACATAGCCGCGCACAGAGCCGCAACACACAGCCACACACAGCTGCGCGCACACAGCTGTGCACACACAGCTGCGCACAGCTGCACACACAAGCAGCCACGCGCACACAGCCACGCGCACACAGCCACACACAGCCGCACACACAGCCACACGCACACAGCCGTGCACACACAGCCACAACAGAGCCGCAACAGAGCCGCAACACACAGCCGCAGACAGCTGCACACACACAGCCGCGCATACACAGCCATGCACACATAGCCACAGACACACAGCCGCACACACAGCCACACACACAGCCGCACCCTCACAGACGCACGCACACAGACGCACGAGCACAGCCGCACACGCACAGCCGCACGCACACAGCCGCAGCACACAGCTGCACGCGCACAGCTGCGCACAGCTGCACACAGAGCCGCACACACAGCCGCAGACGCACAGCTGCACACAGCTGCACGCACACAGCCGCACACACAGCTGCACGCGCACAGCTGCACACAGAGCCGCACACACAGCCGCAGACACACAGCTGCACACAGCTGCATGCACACAGCTGCAGCACACAGCTGCACGCGAACACAGCTGTGCACAGCTGCGCACAGCTGCGCAGAGCTGCACGCACACAGCCACAACACACATCCGCAGACACACAGCCGTGTGCACACAGCCGCACGCATACAGCTGCACACGCACAGCCGCGCACGCACAGCCGCGCACGCACAGCCGCGCTCAGCTGCAGACAGCTGCACGCACACAGCCGCACGCGCACAGCCACACGCGCACATAGCCGCGCACAGAGCCGCAACACACAGCCACACACAGCTGCGCGCACACAGCTGTGCACACACAGCTGCGCACAGCTGCACACACACAGCCGCACACAGAGCTGCACACACACAGCCGCACACACAACCACACACAGATACGCGCACACAGCTGTGCACACACAGCCGCGCACAGCTGCACACACAGCTGCACACACAGCTCCACACACACAGCCACACACACAGCTGCACAGCCGCAGACAGCTGCACAAACACAGCTGCACACAGAGCTGCACGCACACAGCTGCACCCACAGCCGCACACAGCCGCACACACACAGCTGCAGACAGCTGCACACACACAGCTGCACAGAGCCGCACACACACAGCTGCACACACACAGCCGCAGACAGCTGCACACAGACAGCTGCACACAGACAGCTGCACACAGAGACACACACACACAGCCGCAGACAGCTGCACACAGACAGCTGCACGCACACACACACACAGCCGCAGACAGCTGCACAGACAGCTGCACACAGACACACACACACACAGCCGCAGACAGCTGCACACAGACAGCTGCACACACACACACACAGCCGCAGACAGCTGCACACAGACAGCTGCACACAGACAGCTGCACACAGAGACACACACACACAGCCGCAGACAGCTGCACACAGACAGCTGCACGCACACACACACACAGCCGCAGACAGCTGCACAGACAGCTGCACACACACACACACAGCCGCAGACAGCTGCACACACACAGCTGCACACAGACAGCTGCACACAGAGACACACACACACAGCCGCAGACAGCTGCACACACACAGCTGCACACAGCTGCAGAGCCGCACACACACAGCCGCGCACAGCCACGCACACAGCTGCGCGCAGCCACACACACAACCGCACACACAACAGCACACAGCTGCACGCACACAGCCATGCACACACAGCCGCACACAGCTGCACACAGAGCCACACACACACACAGCCATGCACACAGCTGCGCGCAGCCGCACACACAACCGCACACACAACAGCACACAGCTGCATGCACACAGCCATGCACACACAGCCGCACACAGCTGCACACAGAGCCACACACAGCCGCACACACACAGACGCACACAGCTGCACACACACAGCCACAGACACACAGCTGCACACACACAGCCACACACACACAGCCGCGCGCACACAGCCATGCGCACACAGCTGCACAGCCGCAGACAGCTGCACACACACAGCTGCAGACACAGCCGCGCACACAGCCGCACACAGCCCCGCGCACACAGCCGCACGCACACAGCTGTGTGCACACAGCTGCACAGCCACAGACAGCTGCACAGCCGCAGACAGCTGCACAGAGCTGCACACACACAGCCACACACAAGCAGCCACGCGCACACAGCTGCAGACACACAGCCGCATGCATACAGCCACACGCGCACTGCCGCGCACGCACAGCTGCACACACAGCTGCACACAGCCACGCGCACACAGCCGCGCACAGCTGCACACACACAGCTGCACACAGCCACACGCACACAGCTGCGCACAGCTGCACGCACAGCTGCACGCACAGCCGCAGACACACAGCCGCACACAGCCGCGCGCACAACAGCACATGGCTGCGTGCACACAGCTGTGTGCACACAGTCCTGCGCGCAGCCGCAGACACACAGCCGCGCCCAGCTGCACACACAGCTGCACACACACAACTGCAAGAGACACACACACAGCCGCACATACAACAGCACACAGCTGCGTGCACACAGCCGCACGCATACAGCTGCACACAGCAGAGCGCACAGCCTCTCACACACAGCCGTGCACAGCTGCGCACACACAGCCTCAGACACACAGCCGCACACACACAGCTGCACACAGATATCTGCGCACAGCTGCACACAGCGCCACACAGCGCCACACAGCCGCGCACAGCCACGCACACACAGCCGCAGACACAGCCGCGCACACACAGCTGCACACACAACCGCAACACAGAACCACAAGACACAGCCCCACACACATAGCCGCACACACAACAGCGCACATCCGCGTGCACACAGCCGGCGCACACAGCCGCAGCACACAGCTGTGCACAGCCATGCACAGCTGCACACACAGCCGCACACAGCTGCACACACACAGCCTCACACACAGCCTCAGACACACAGCCGCGCACACACAGCCGCGCACACACAGCCGCGCACAGCCGCGCGCACACAGCCGCAGACACACAGCCGCGCACACACAGCCGCGCACACACAGCCGCGCACACACAGCCTCAGACACACAGCCGCGCACACACAGCGCGCACAGCTGCGCGCACACAGCCACAGACACACAGCCGCGCACAGCTGCGCACACAGCTGCACACACACAGCCGCGCGCACACAGCTGCACACACACAGCCGCGCACACACAGCGCGCACAGCTGCGCGCACACAGCCGCGCACACACAGCCGTGCAGCTCTGGGGCCTCCTCAGCACTGCAGGGGCAGACAGCTCTGCACGGGGTTGGGGCTGGCCCACAGCTCCTCTCAGACACCTCCCTCAGGGCCAGCTGAGTCCAAGCTGCCCAGGCCGCAGAGTCCAGCCCTGCACAGCTGGGCACCAGTGGGCACCCCTCTGCCTCTCCCTGCCGCCGCACAGCCCTGCCCCAGCAGCACCCCAACTGCTCACTCCTGCCCCCCCAGCAGCCCCCCAGCCCTGCCCCAGCAGCGCCCCAGCTGCTCAGCCCTGCCCCCCCAGCAGCCCCCCAGCCCTGCCCCAGCAGCGCCCCAGCTGCTCAGCCCTGCCCCCCCAGCAGCCCCCCAGCCCTGCCCCAGCAGCACCCCAACTGCTCACTCCTGCCCCCCAGCAACCCCCACAGCCCTGCCCCAGCAGCGCCCCAGCTGCTCAGCCTTGCCCCCCCAGCACCCCCCACAGTCCTGCCCCAGCAGCGCCCCAGCTGCTCAGCCCTGCCCCCCCAGCACCCCTCACACTGCCCTGCCCCAGCAGCGCCCCAGCTGCTCACTCCTGCCCCCCAGCACCCCACACAGCCCTGTCCCAGCAGCACCCCAGCTGCTCACTCCTGCCCCCCCAGCACCCCACACAGCCCTGCCCCAGCAGCCCCGGGATACGGCGGCCCCAGGCCATCGCCAGCCGTTGTGCTGTAGTGACTGGGGGCTGTGCAGGCTCCCAGCTGTTTATTCACCAGCACACTGTGGACAGACACAACGAGGCTCACAGCGAGAGCTGCTGAGCGCTCCCGGGCCGGGAGCAGCAGAGAGGGGAACACAGAAACCCACGAGAGCACAGAGGAGGGGGAGAAGCACCGCGGGGGCTGGCAGGGTCAGCACAACACAACAGCACTGCCGCGGGAAGAGGAACCAGAGCTGCAGGGGGCCTGGGGCACCTCCTCTGGGCCCGGCAGGACGTGGAGCCGCCCTGGGGCCTGGGCTGGGCCCAGCTGCCAGCCCCAGCAGCGCCTCTGTGCAGGGCTGGAAGCCACCAGTGAGCGCCAATGGCTTTGGTCCCCACCTGAGGTATGTTCCAGGCTCACTGGAGTGCGCAGCTGAGGAGCCAGAGGGCAGCGGCCTGCTGCAGGCACTGCCGCCAGCAGCCCAGCGCAGGAGGAGGCTCCGGGGGAGGGACCACAGCAAAGTACAGTCCTTGGTGTCAGTGCAAGAACGTGGCCAGGCTGCCCTGGGCACCTCAGGGCTTGGCTCCAGCCCCAAGGAGGACTCTCAACCTTTGGTAATGAGGAAGGGAAAGGGCTCCAAGGAGGCTCCACCTGCACTGCGCCCAGGAGGAGCTTCCAGGCTGCACTCAGCACCCCTGGAGCTGCTGCAGCGCTCACAGCAGGCTCTGAGGCCTTCAACACAGGATCTGGGAGCTGCCTCTGCTCTCAGCAGCACAGCCCCCTGCTTCCCAGCCCGAACCCCCCCTCTGCCGCGGGGCCACAGGGCAGCTGGATGGAGGAAAGCAGAGGGGACGGCATCTGGGGGCCTGGGGGTGGGCTCTGGCTGCAGGGGGTGGGCTGGCTCAGTGCTGGGTGAGCTGTGGGGTGTTCAGCAGAGCAGGGGAGAGCCTGCAGCTCAGGCTGTGGGGCCAGCAGGGCTTCTCCCCTGCCACAGCAGCTGGCCACAGGGGAGGGTGAGCCTCAGGACCCGCAGGACCTTGCCCCACGCTAAGGCCCGAGGAGGCGGCAGCCTGGCCGGCACGGGGATGGCAGCACAGCCCCAGGGACAGCTGCACAGGACACCAGGAGGCTGCAGGCAGGGAGGGAGGATGCTGCAGGGCACTACACATGCAGAGCCCACGGGGGGGAGGGCAGCACGTCAGGGTGCCAGGGGGTGAGCACGGGGCAGCACGTCAGGGTGCCAGGGGGGTGAGCAGGGGGCAGCACGTCACGGTGCCAGGGGGTGAGCAGAGGGCAGCACGTCACGGTGCCAGGGGGTGAGCACGGGGCAGCACGTCACGGTGCCAGGGGGGTGAGCAGAGGGCAGCACGTCACGGTGCCAGGGGGTGAGCAGGGGGCAGCACGTCACGGTGCCAGGGGGTGAGCAGAGGGCAGCACGTCACGGTGCCAGGGGGTGAGCAGAGGGCAGCACGTCACGGTGCCAGGGGGTGAGCAGAGGGCAGCACGTCACGGTGCCAGGGGGTGAGCAGAGGGCAGCAAAGGCCCCTGGAGCCTGCCCCAGGTCAGCTCTCCCCAGCGGCGGATCCTGCACTTGGTCCTCTTCAGTCCAGGGTAGGGACGCTGGAAGAGAAGCCAAATGCATTAGGAGAGCCACAACAGCCCCACAGCAGCAGGCACAGCCCCACAGCAGCAGGCACTGCCCCACAGCAGCAGGCACAGCCCCACCGCAGCAGGCACACACAGCCCCACCGCAGCAGGCACACACAGCTCCACAGCAGCAGGCACTGCCCCACAGCAGCAGGCACAGCCCCACAGCAGCAGGCACTGCCCCACAGCAGCAGGCACTGCCCCACAGCAGCAGGCACAGCCCCACAGCAGCACGCACTGCCCCACAGCAGCAGGCACACACAGCCCCACAGCAGCACGCACTGCCCCACAGCAGCAGGCACAGCCCCACAGCAGCACGCACTGCCCCACAGCAGCACGCACTGCCCCACAGCAGCAGGCACACACAGCCCCACAGCAGCAGGCACACACAGCCCCACAGCAGCAGGCACACACAGCTCCACAGCAGCAGGTGCCGCCCCACAGCTGCAGGCTCTGCCCCACAGCTGCAGGCACTGCCCACAGCAGCAGGCGCTGCCCCACAGCTGCAGGCTCTGCCCCACAGCTGCAGGCACACACAGCCCCACAGCAGCAGGTGCTGCCCCACAGCTGCAGGCTCCCCCCGGCCACACTCACTGCCTGGGCGCTGCCGCCGGGGCTGGGCTCAGCTACTCCCTGTGGCACCTGCAGGGCAAAGGGCAGGAGCTGCTCCTCAGCACCGCGGCAGCCGCGGCCCACAGCGGCCTCTGGGCGGCGCTGGAGCTCCCGCGGGGCCCCGCAGCCTGCCCTGGGCCGCGGCTGCTCCCGCAGGGGCCGGCAGGACCTCCCCCTCCCCCCGGGCCAGAGGAGAGCTGCTCTGCCACGGCTGTGGAGGACAGGTCAGAGGGACAGAGAGCGAGGCCCGCAGCGGGGGCTGGTACTCACGTGCCCTCCTCCCGCAGCAGCGCCAGGAACTTCCTCACGCGGTACTCGGGGTCCATCTGCGGGCAGAGGGAGCTGCAGCGGCGGCTGCGGGCGGCGGCCCCCAGCGGCGGCCCAGGGAGGGGCTGGAAGGGACCCCCGGGGGCACCCGGCCCAGCACCCCCCCGGCACCCCCCTGGCCCCACGCCTGCCCTGCCTGGGGGTGTCCCTGCTGCCTGCAGCCCCCCTGCACTGCTGCAGCACCCCAGCACTGCTGCAGCACCCCCTGCACTGCTACAGCACCCCCTGCACTGCTACAGCATCCCCTGCGCTGCTGCAGCACCCCAGCACTGCTGCAGCACCCCCTGCGCTGCTGCAGCACCCCCTGCGCTGCTGCAGCACCCCCTGCGCTGCTGCAGCCCCCCTGCGCTGCTGCAGCACCCCCTGCTCTGCTGCAGCACCCCCTGCTCTGCTGCAGCATCCCCTGCACTGCTGCAGCACCCCCTGCTCTGCTGCAGCACCCCCTGCTCTGCTGCAGCACCCCTGCACTGCTGCAGCCCCCCTAGCACTGCTGCAGCCCCCCCCTGCACTGCTGCAGCCCCCCTGCACTGCTGCAGCCCCCCTGCACTGCTGCAGCCCCCCCTGCACTGCTACAGCCCCCCTAGCACTGCTGCAGCCCCCTGCGCTGCTGCAGCACCCCCTGCTCTGCTGCAGCATCCCCTGCTCTGCTGCAGCATCCCCTGCACTGCTGCAGCACCCCCTGCTCTGCTGCAGCACCCCCAGCACTGCTGCAGCCCCCCCTGCACTGCTGCAGCCCCCCAGCACTGCTGCAGCCCCCCCTGCACTGCTGCAGCCCCCTGCACTGCTGCAGCCCCCCCTGCACTGCTGCAGCCCCCCTAGCACTGCTGCAGCCCCCTGCACTGCTGCAGCACCCCCCTGCACTGCTGGCTGCTTGCTGCCTGCAGAGCAGCCATTCCATGGCAGGCTTAGGTCACCCAACCCTCCCTGCTGCCAGAGCTCTTCTCTCTGTGGCTCTGAGCAACCCCTGCCAGGGAGGGCTTCAGGCTCCCCCTGTCCCAGGCCCTGGGGCTGGCTGCACTCAGAGGCTTCCTCCTCCTCTCTGCTCAGTGAGGGCCATGGGGAGGCTCTCACCACACAGCTCAGGAGGAGCCTGCAGAGCAGGAACCTCCCCAGCTGCTCCTCTGCCCCTGTGCCTCCTCCCCGAGGGGATCTGCTCAGTGTCCATACCCCTCTGAAGAGTGGGGGGCAGGGGGCAGCTGCCAGGTTCCTGCCAGTGGGGCCAGGGACAGGAGAAGGAGTAACAGGCACAGGCTGGAACCCAGGAGGTTCCAGCTCAGCATGAGGAGAAGCTTCTTTGGTGTGAGGCTGCTGGAGCCTGGAGCAGGCTGCCCAGAGAGGCTGTGGAGTCTCCAACCCCCCCCGGGGGTGTTCCTGGCTGCCCTGCCCTGGCTGCCCTGCCCTGGCTGGGCTGGATGAGCTCTGAAGGTCCTTCCATGCCCTGAGACTGTGTAAGCTGGGCCAGGGCAGGCCAGGCCAGGCCAGGCTCACCTGCAGGGACATCTCTATCAGCATCAGCAGCTTCTTGATGCCAATCCAGACAGGCTTCCCCTTGACGTTCTGGGCGATGGTGCTGCGCTCCTTGTCCTTGAAGTTGCCCAGCAGCTGGGGGGGAAAGCACAGTCAGAGACACCCCCAGCAGGGGGGCAGCAGGGACACTGCCAGCAGCCCAGCAGCAGGCAGTGAGAGGCTCAAACTGCCTCAGGAGGGAAGGTTGCTGCAGTGCTCCCGGGCAGGGCAAAGCACTCAGCTGCTGGCACTCCACGATGCAGCTGCTGATGGCAGCTGCAGGCCAACAGCTGCTGAGCTCCTGTCACCCACTGCAGCTCCCCTCCAGATGGGGGGCTGGAAGGGCACAGAGCCTCAAGTCCCTCCAGGATCCAGGGCTCAGAGCCTCAGGTCCCTCCAGGATCCAGGACTCAGGGCCTCAGGTCCCACCAGGATCCAGGACTCAGGGCCTCAGGTCCCTCCAGGATCCAGGACTCAGAGCCTCATGTCCCTCCAGGATCCAGGACTCAGGGCCTCAGGTCCCTCCAGGATCCAGGACTCAGGGCCTCAGGTCCCTCCAGGACCCAGAAGGACTCAGAGCCTCAGGTCCCTCCAGGATCCAGGACTCAGGGCCTCAGGTCCCTCCAGGACCCAGAAGGACTCAGAGCCTCAGGTCCCTCCAGGATCCAGGACTCAGTGCCTCAGGTCCCTCCAGGATCCAGGACTCAGTGCCTCAGGTCCCTCCAGGATCCAGGACTCAGTGCCTCAGGTCCCTCCAGGATCCAGGACTCAGAGCCTCAGGTCCCTCCAGGATCCAGGACTCAGAGCCTCAGGTCCCTCCAGGATCCAGGACTCAGAGCCTCAGGTCCCAGTCTGTTTCCAAGGCTGCTGTGGCCATGTCCCTGCCCTTCAGGCTCTGCTGCTGTCAGCACTGGCACAGCTTTGCAAGCCTGCCCCCCAGCTGTGCCTGGTGCTGAGGTTCATGTGCCAGGCTTCAGCTGCCCCCCGTGCCCAGCATGGCACAGAAGCAGCCATGAAGGGCACCAGTGTGCCAACAACCTCTTCAGCTCCCAACACCTGCACCCGATGTTCCAGGCCCCCAGAGCTCAGCAGCCTTCAGGGGCACTCAGCTGAAGTGCCCTAGTTACAGTCCCTCAGTGCCCTAATCCCACTCCTGCCCCACTTGCATGCCCTCAGAGCCTTTCCATGCAGCCCACAAGCTCTCTCCCAGCCCCACTGCCCTCCCCCTGCGCCTCGCTCACTGCAGGACTCCTCTGGGGGGGGTTCGAGGGGCAGAGCCGCTCCCTGCAGCGAGCCCTGAGCCCTCTGCGCCCTGGAGCCCTTCCTCACCTCCAGAGCCTCCATCAGCTGCTCCCCCGTGGCAATGTTGGGCACGTGGATGGTGGTGCTGAAGGCGTGCAGCATCTCCATCTCCTGCAGCACGTCCTTGCGGCTGGTGGTGCCGATGATCAGCAGCTTGCGGCCCTGCCCCGGGGCACAGCAGTCAGCGGGAGAGCTGCCTGGGGAAGCTGCAGCCGACCCCCGGGGAGCAGGAAATGGCCAGGGACCGACAGCACTTGCAATGAAATGCATTAACCCCTCAGCAGCTGCAGCCAGCAGCAGCCACCCAAGACTGGCAGCAGACTGCAGCGAAGGCCACCAAGGGGCTCCAGAATCAGCCACCCAGGGGGCTGCCCACACTCAGCCTTCCTGCCTGAGCTCTGCCCCCAGTCACCACTGTGACCTGCAGGAGCAGGGCCCGAGGAGGGCAACAGAGCTGGGGGGCAAGAGGCTGGGGCCAGACTCTGCTCAGTGGTGCCCAGGGACAGGACAAGGGGCAGGGGGCACAGACTGGAGCCCTGGAGGTTCTGCTTGAACAGGGCTGCCCAGAGGGGTTGTGGAGTCCCCTGGTGTGCAGAGCTTCCAACCCCCCCCGGGCATTGTGCCCCTGGGCAGGCTGCTGTGGGTGCCCTGCTGGAGCAGGCTTGGGCTGGGTGAGCTCCAGAGGTCCCTTCCAGCCCCTCCCTGCTGGGATCCTGTGAGGCAGACTCTTGGTGAGTTGAAGGGAGGCACAGAGAGGTCTGTGAAAGCACTGCTGGTGCAGAGCCAGGGAGGAGGAAACTGCTGCTCCTAGGGCTGAAAAGCAAAGAGCACCTCAGGGAACCCTCAAGCACCAGCTGTAAACCAGGGAAAGGACCTTTGGGCTCCACCCACAGCTAAGCTGAGCCCAAGCAAGCACCACACTAAGCAGGGCACAAGGCTCAGAAGCAGCCAGGGGCAGCTCCAGCAGCAATTCTGTGGCAGGCTGCCCAGGGCAGTGGTAGAGTCCCCAGCCCTGGAGGGGCTTCAAAGCTGTGGAGATGTGGTGCTGAGGGCCAGGGGTTGGTGGTGCTGAGGGCCAGGGGCTGGAGGGGCTGAGGGCCAGGGGCTGGTGGTGCCTTGGCAGTGCTGGTGGTGCTGAGGGCCAGGGCTGGTGGTGCCAGGGCTGGTGATGCAACTGAGCCCCAATGTAGCACAGACTCACAGAAGGGTTTGGGCTGGAAAAGACCTCCAGGAGCAGCCAGGCCAACACCAACCCAGCCCCCCATGGCCACCAAACCACAGCCCCAAGGGCCATGGCCACAGGGCTCTGGAACACCCCCAGGGGTGGGGACTCCAGCAGCTCCCTGGGCAGCCTCTGCCAGGCCTCCCCAGTGCCCAGCCCAGGGGCACCATCCCTGCCCTGCCCCTGCTGCTCCAGCCCAGGCTGCTGCTCTCTAGGCAGTTCTGTATTTGGGAGCTCTTGCCCAGCCCCCAGCACAGGCAACACTCCCACACAGCCCCTCCTGTTCCCAGGGCACTGAAAAAGACCAAAGCATCCAATCCAGGCTGTGCTCCCCTGCTGCCTCCTGCCACCACCTTTCCAGGTTCTCCTGCCACCCAGAGCAGAGCTGCAGTGAGCAGCAGGGAAGGGCTCACAGAGGAGGAGCTCTGTGGGTAACCCAGGGCAAGCCTCACCACCACCTTCCCTTGGCATCTCCTCAAATCTCACCAAGCCAGGCAGGGCAAAGAGGAAGGATCAGTGTGAGAGAGAGGGTCCTCAGCTCTCCTCACCCCTGCACCACCCCCTGAGCACTTCAGGCTCAGCACACCTCAAAGGCCTGGCAGCCACAGCCAGCCCTCACCAGCCACTGCTTCCTAACAGGGAGGGAGCCAGTGGCAGGGCTCAGGAGTCCTCCAGGGCACCAGAAAGCAGCCAGCTTGCATGCTTGAGCTTTCCATGGGGAAGGATAAACTTGTCTCAGCTGCTACCTCCAGGGCTAAGTGCAGCAGAGTCAGCCCCAAGTCATTAGCTAATTGAAGCTGAATCCTTTGTGGCCTCCCAGTGAGGAGCAGCAGGCTGGGATTAGCCTGGCTGGGTCACAGACAAGAGCAGCAACACCACCGGCAGCACAGCAGCTCCCAGCAAGACACAGAGCCCTCCCCTGCCACAGCTGCTCCAGGCAGGGGGCAGCTGGGTGCCCCCTCACCTCCTTACCTGGGGAGGAGCCTTCTTGAGCAGCACCAGCAGGGCCTGCAGGACCAGGTTGGAGAAGCGAGGCCCAATGGGGACATAATCTGCAAGGGACAAAGCACCTCAGTGCCCACGGAGCCCAGTGGGGGAGGAAACCACTGCAGGCTGCCAGGTGGAGGCCTGCAGCTGGAGTGCAGCCTGCAGGACCCCAGCACTGCTGCACAGCCTGGGCCCAGCAGCACAACTCACCCAGCAGCCTCTCGATGTCATCCACCACCACGCAGCTGAGCTGGGACTTGTAGGCATCATCGAAGATCTGGGGAACAGCAAAGGGACTCAGTGGCAGCCCCAGGCTGAGCTGCTGGCAGCCACAGGCACCACTTCTGGGGCCCTCAGGTTAGGAAGGATGTTGAGATGCTGGAAGGTGTCCAGAGGAAGGGCAAGAAAGCTGGGGAGGGGTCTGGAGCACAGCCCTGGGAGGAGAGGCTGAGGGAGCTGGGCTTGCTGAGCCTGCAGAAGAGGAGGCTCAGGGGAGACCTTCTTGCTCTCTGCAACTGCCTGCAGGGAGGTTGTAGCCAGGTGGGGGTTGGTCTCTTCTGCCAGGCAAGCAGCCCCAGAACAAGAGGACACAGTCTCAAGCTGTGCCAGGGGAGGTTCAGGCTGGAGGGGAGGAAGAAATTCTTCCCAGCCAGAGAGATTGGCCACTGGGATGTGCTGCCCAGGGAGGTGGTGGAGTCCCCATCCCTGGAGGTGTTCAGGAAGAGCCTGGATGAGGCCCTTGGAGCCATGGTTGAGTTGCTCAGCTGGTGCTGGGGGAGAGGTTGGACTGGATGATCTCAAAGGTCTCTTCCAACCTGGTTCATTCCATTCCCTTCCCTTCCATTCCATTCCAGTCCATTCCACTCCACTCGGAGGGCTGAGCCCAGAGCTGCAGCAGCAGGGGATGAGGCTCTGCCTGCAGCTGCAGAAGCTGCCACTCCAGAGAGCCTCCTGGGCTCGTTCAGCCACACTGCACAGGGGGCAGCTGCCCTGCCTTGCCCTGGGGGCTCAACATCTCTGCTGTGAGCCCTGGGGCTGTTGAGCCTGGAGAGGAGGAGGCTGAGAGGGATCTGATCAATGTGGGGGGCAGGGGCCAGGCTCTGCTCAGTGGTGCCCAGGGACAGGACAAGGAACAACAGGGACAAGCTGGACCCCAGGAGGTGCCACCTCAACAGGAGGAGAAACTTCTTTGGTGTGAGGCTGCTGGAGGCCTGGAGCAGGCTGCCCAGAGAGGCTGTGGAGGCTCCTGCTCTGGGCACATTCAAAACCTCTCTGGAGGTGCTCCTGGGTGCCCTGGCCTGGGTGACTGCTGGGCAGGGAAGCTGCACTCAGTGATCTCTGGAGCTCCCTTCCAGCCCCTGCCACTCAGTGACTGCAATGGGCACAGCAGAGCAGATCCTCTGCTGCTGGAGCTGGGGCACAAGGTAATGTCACACCACACACAACCCCAGGGAGCTGCTTTTTCACCCAGGCTGGACTCTGCTTGCTGCTCATAGCCACATCTGCAGGCACAGACCCCCTTGGGCACAGCTCCAGCCTGCACAGCACCCTGCACAGCACCCTGCAGAGCTTGGCTGTGCACAGCAGGGGCCCTGAGGAGAGCAGAGGCACTGCTGCCCTGCCTGCAGCATCCAAGTCAAGTCCAAGACTCTTTCTGTAGCCTAACTTGAGGCTGGGCCTCGAGCTCTGAGCTCAGTGCTTAGGAAGGATAGAGCCCAGGAGCAGGCTGAGCCCCCAGCAGCAGCCCGGGCCCCCAGCAGCAGCCCGGCCCCCCGGCAGCAGCCTGAGCCCCCAGCAGCAGCCCGAGCCCCCCAGCAGCAGCCCGAGACCCCCAGCAGCCCCCTGAGCCCCCCAGCAGCAGCCCCGGCCCCCCAGCAGCAGCCTGAGCCCCCCAGCAGCACCCTGAGCCCCCCAGCGGCAGCCCGAGCCCCCAGCAGCAGCCCGAGCCCCCCAGCAGCAGCCTGAGCCCCCCAGCAGCAGCCCGAGCCCCCCAGCAGCAGCCTCGGCCCCCAGCAGCACCCTGAGCCCCCCAGCAGCAGCCTCGGCCCCCAGCAGCAGCCTGAGCCCCCCAGCACAGCCCCGGCCCCCAGCAGCAGCCTGAGCCCCCCAGCAGCAGCCTGAGCCCCCCAGCAGCAGCCTCGGCCCCCAGCAGCACCCTGAGCCCCCCAGCAGCACCCTGAGCCCCCCAGCGGCACCCTGAGCCCCCCAGCAGCAGCCTCGGCCCCCAGCAGCAGCCTGAGCCCCCAGCACAGCCCCGGCCCCAGCAGCAGCCTGAGCCCAGCAGCACCCTGAGCCCCAGCAGCAGCCTGAGCCCCCCAGCAGCACCCTGAGCCCCCCAGCAGCACCCTGAGCCCCCCAGCAGCAGCCTGAGCCCCCCAGCACAGCCCCGGCCCCCAGCAGCAGCCTGAGCCCCCCAGCAGCACCCTGAGCCCCCAGCAGCAGCCTGAGCCCCCCAGCAGCACCCTGAGCCCCCCAGCAGCAGCTCGGCCCCGCAGCACCTGAGCCCCCAGCAGCAGCCTCGGCCCCCAGCAGCATTTCCCTTCAGGCACTCAAGGAATCACCCAGGCTGGGAAAGACCTTCAGGATCACAGAGTCCAACCATCAACCACCAGCCCTCCCCCACCAAGCCCACCACCAAGCCATACTCCCCAGCACCTCTCCAGGGGTGGTGACTCCAGCACAGCCCTGGGCAGCCTGGGCCAGCGCCTGACAGCCCTTCTGGGGGAGGTCCTGTCCCAGTGTCCATGCTAAGCCTGCCCTGGTGCACCGTGAGGCCAGCCCCTCTTGTTCCATCTCTGCCCCAACCCCACCTCACAGCAATCTCCCTCCAGGGAGCTGTGGAGAGCAGTGGAGCACCTCCCACCCCTGGAGGTGTTCAGGAGGGGACTGGCTGTGGCACTTGGCGCCATGGCTGAGTCGTCAGGAGGTGCTGGGTGACAGCTTGGACTTGATAAGCTCGGAGGTCTTTTCCAACCTGGTTGATTCTGTGGTTCTATGAGGGCTGCCCTCAGCCTCCTCCTGCTTCATATAGTTTCAGTTAGGGTTGGAAGGGACCACAAGGATCATCTAGTTCCAACCCCCCTGCCATGGGCAGGGGCACTCTACACTAGAGCAGGCTGCCCAGAGCCTCATCCAGCCTGGGCTTAACCCATCAACCAATCCAACCCACCTAAACAACTAGATCATGGCACCCAGTACCCCAGCAAGTCTCCTCCTGAATACCTCCAATGATGGTGACTCCACCACCTCCCTGGGCAGCACATCCCAATGGGCAATCACTCTCTGTATAGAACTTCTTCCTAACATCCAGCCTAAACCTCCCCTGGCGCAGCCTGAGACTGTGTCCTCTTGTTCTGGTGCTGCCTGCCTGGGAGAAGAGACCAACCTCTGCCTGGCTACAATCTCCCTTCAGGTAGTTGTAGAGAGCAATAAGGTCACCCCTGAGCCTCCTCTTCTGCAGGCTAAGCAACCCCAGCTCCCTCAGCCTCTCCTCACAGGGCTGTCTTCCAAACCCCTCACCAACTTCGTTGCCCTTCTCTGGACACCTTCCAGCAAGTCAACCTCCTTTCTGAGCTGAGGGGCCCAGAACTGGACACAGGACTCCAGGTGTGGCCTAACCAGTGCTGTATACAAGGGCAGAATGACCTCCCTGAAGGGCAGAATGACCTCCCTGTTCAGGCTCAGCAGCCCCAGGCCCCTCAGCTGCTCCTCCCCAGAGTGACTCTGACTTCAGGCTTCCCTTCACTGGAAGACTGTCCCCTCCCTGGAGGTGCTCCAGGCCAGGCCCTGAGCAACCTGGGCTGGTGGAGGTGTCCCTGCCTGTGGCAGGCAGGTTGGAGCAGGATGACCTTGAAGGTCCCTTCCAAGCCAGCCCAGCCTGTGACTCCATGAGTAAGTGCTGGCTTGCCTCAGCGCAGGAGACCTCCCCCTGCCTTGCCCCTGGCTGCTGGAGATGATTCAGGATGCTCACCCTGTTGGCACTGCCCCTGCTCCTCAGGCTGTTGGTTGGCTCCTCTTTACCTCCACAGTACCACCCCCAGACTGCTCCTATACTCCCTGAGGCAGGACCAGTCCTTCCCAAGCACAGCCCTCAGCCCTTCCTGCCCTCCCCTCTGCAGGCAGGGCTCAGGCCTGGCCCACCTCAGGGCAGGTGGCTCAGTCAGGATGGAGCACCAGATCCAGCTGGGACAGAGCCCTGGGATTTCCCCTGAGGCACTCGAGTGGCAGTGCCACAGCAGCATCCACCCAGCCCTGCACTGCAGCCATGCACAGGCTCCCAGGAGCTGCCAGGGAAGGCACTCTGAGCCCACTGGAGAGCACAGAGCGAGGAGGAGAAGAGGCCACAGGTACCTTCTTCATGGCCTGGCACTTGGCTGTCTCTGAGAACCCAATCATCTTGTCAGGAGAGCAGATCTTGATGAAGGGGAAGTTGGACTCCTCTGCTATCTTTGCTGCCAGAGCAGTCTTCCCACTGTGGGGGGGACCTGGAACAAAGGCAAAGAAGGAAGGGAATGATCCCCCTCAGCACAGTCAGACCCTGGGATCAGCTCCCAGGGGCAGGGGTGGGTTCTGGGCACTGGGCAGTGCTCAGCCCCAGCCTGGCAGGGTGCTGAGCCAGCTCAGTCCAACTCCACCAGCACCCAGCAAGGTTGCAGCAGGTGAGCCCTGGGGTCCCTCCCCAGCTGGCACTCTGGGGTCCTGAGAATGCAGAACTCTGGGCTCAGGTGCTGTGCCAGGGGGGGTGGTGTGGGCAGCAGGGGCAGGGCAGGGATGGTGCCCTGGGCTGGGCACTGGGGAGGCCACAGCTGGAATCCTGGGCTCAGGTTTGGGCTCCTGAGTCCAAGAAGGACCTTGAGAGGCTGGAGCAGGGCCAGAGGAGGGCAACAGAGCTGGGGAAGGGTCTGGAGAGCAGGGCTGGGGAGGAGCAGTGAGGGAGCTGGGGGTGTTCAGCCTGGAGCAGAGGAGGCTGAGGGAGACCTCCTTGCTCTCTGCAGCTCTGAGAGGAGGCTGCAGCCAGGGGGGGGTTGGGCTCTGCTCCCCAGGCTCAGGGGAGAGAAGGAGAGGAACTGGCTGAAACTGTGCCAGGGGAGGCTGAGGTTGGAGAGGAGGCCAAATGTCTTTGCTGCAGGAGTGGTCAGGGCCTGGCAGAGGCTGCCCAGGGAGCTGCTGGAGTCCCCATGCCTGGAGGTGCTCAGCAACCTGTGGCCATGGCCCTCGGGGCTGTGGTTTGGTGGCCATGGGGGGTGGGTTGGTGTTGGCCTGGCTGCTCCTGGAGGCCTTTTCCAGCCCAAACCTTCTGTGAGTCTGTGCTATGTTGGGGCTCAGTTGCTGTGCCCCAGGCCCTGAGGCTGCCCTGCTCTCAGCCTGGGCCACTCAAGATCTTTCCCAGTGAGCTTCCAGTGCCTGTGGAGACTCTGATGTGAGCCTTGGGTGCAGCTCTCCCCTGGGTGGGAAGAGAGGAGCTGCTGTGGGACAGCACAGCCCCTGGGAGTGTCAGGACCTCACACTGCCCTGAGCAGCCTGGGCTGCTGGAGCTGTCCCTGCCCAGGGCAGGGGGCTGGAACTGGGTGGTCCTGAAGGTCCCTTCCAAGCCAACTCTTCTGTGGCCCTGGGAATAATCACTGCCCTGCTGCTGGCTGCTTGCCCAGCCCCAGGGGCTGAGTGCTTGCATGAGGCAGGGAGGGGAATCACAGCTGGATTTGCAGAGGACCTGAGCACCTTGACCTGACCACCTCAGCACTCTGGAGGGCTGGGAGCAGCCCTGGCAGGGCTCTGTCTGGGCAGCATCTGGAGGATGTTGTATCTCACTCAGAGCTCTCTGCACTTGGAGATGTCCTCTGCCTCTCCTTGCAGAAGGGTCACAGCAGCTCCTGCTGCAGTCCAGCCCTCCAGCTGAAGGAAGTGAAACAGCTTTGGAGCAGGTGCAGACTGGTTTGCCATGGAGGCAGCAGCACAGCAGAGGTCACAGTGGGGCCAGGGCTGTGGCCAGGTCTGGCCTCCCCAGTCCAGGGACAGGGAAATACTGCACAGTGTCCAGTGGAGGCTACAAGGCTGCTGCAGGGACTGAAACACCTCTGTGATGAGGAAAGGCTGAGTGCCTTGGGCCTGGGGAAGAGGCTGAGAGGGGATCTGATCAATGCCTAACAATATCTGAGGGGTAGGGGGCAAGAGGCTGGGGCCAGGCTCTGCTTGGTGGTGCCCAAGGACAGGACATGGGACAGAGGACACAAACTGGAACCCAGGAGGTTCCACCTCAGGAGAAGGTTCAGAGGTGACCTCATTGTGGCCTTCCAGGATCTGAAGGGGGCTCCAGGAAGGCTGGGGAGGGACTGCTCAGGCTCTCAGGGAGTGACAGGACTAGGGGGAATGGACTGAAGCTGGAGGTGGGGAGATTGAGGCAGGAGGGGAGGAGGAAGTTCTTCCCCAGGAGAGTGGTGAAGCCCTGGGATGGGTTGTGCAGGGAGGTGGTTGAGGCCCTGTCCCTGGAGGGGTTTCAGCCCAGGCTGGATGAGGCTCTGGGCAGCCTGCTCTAGTGTGGGGTGTCCCTGCCCATGGCAGGGGGGTTGGAACTGGCTGATCCTTGTGGTCCCTTCCAACCCTGACTGAGTCTATGATACTATGAGGAGAAACTTGTTTGGTGTGAGGCTGCTGGAGGCCTGGAGCAGGCTGCCCAGAGAGGCTGTGGAGTCTCCTGCTCTGGAGGCTTTCCAGGTGCATCTGGACACTTTCCTGTGTGCCCTGGCTGACCCTGCCTGGCAGGGGCTTGGACTGGATGAATACAGAATACAGAATGAACCAGGTTGGAAGAGACCTTTGAGATCATCCAGTCCAACCTCTCCCCCAGCACCATCTGAGCAACTCAACCATGGCACCAAGGGCCTCAGCCAGGCTCCTCCTAAGCACCTCCAGGGATGGGGACTCCACCACCTCCCTGGGCAGCACATCCCAGTGGCCAATCTCTTGCTGGGAAGAACTTTCTCCTCACCTCCAGCCTAAACCTCCCCTGGCACAGCTTGAGACTGTGTCCTCTTGTTTCTGCTGGGGGCTGGCAGAAGAGACCAACCCCCACCTGGCTACAACCTCCCTGCAGGGAGTTGCAGAGAGCAAGAAGGTCTCCCCTGAGCCTCCTCTTCTGCAGGCTAAGCAAGCCCAGCTCCCTCAGCCTCTCCTCCCAGGGCTGTGCTCCAGACCCCTCCCCAGCTCTGTTGCCCTTCTCTGGACACTTCCAGCAGCTCAACAGCTTTCCTGACCTGAGGGGCCAGAGCTGGACACAGGACTCCAGGGGTGGCCTCAGCAGTGCTGAGCACAGGGCACAAGGACTTCCCTGCTGCTGCTGGCCACACTCTTCCTGCTGCAGGCCAGGATGCCCTTGGCCTTCTTGGCCCCTGGGCACACTGCTGGCTGCTGTTCAGCTGCTGTGGCCCAGCCCCCCAGGAGCCCCCTGGCTGGGGCTGCTGTACCTTCCAGCAGCACGCTGACCAGCGGCGTGCGGTCGCTGTTCTTCGCCTGCTGCACCAGCAGCTCCCCGTCGTCCAGCACCCTGGTCACTGGGTCCCCCCACTTGATGATGCCATTCATGATGTAGCTGGCATAGTCCTCCTGGTTGGTTCCAAAGGCCTGGGGCAGGGCAAAGGACATTTTAGTTCAGCAAGAAGTTTTGCATCCTGGCAGAAAAAGGTGAACCAAGGAAGCTTCTTCCTCACAGCCAAGCTCAATCTCCCCACTTCCAGTTCTGCTCCATCCCCCCCAGTCCTATCCCTCCCTGACACCCTCACAAGTCCCTCCCCAGCTTTCCTGGAGCCCCCTGCAGATCCTGGAAGGCCACAATGAGGTCTCCTGGGAGCCTTCTCCTCTCCAGCCTGCACAGCCCCAACTCCCTCAGGCTGTCCTCACAGCAGAGCAGCTCCAGCCCTCTGCTCCTCCTCGGGGCCCTGCTCTGGACACCTTCCAGCCCCTCCAGAGCCCTCCTGGCACAGAGGCTCCAGACCTGGACCCAGAGCTGCAGCTGTGCTCTCAGCAGAGTGGAGCAGAGGGGCAGAATCCCCTCCCTGGCCCTGCTGGCCACACTTCTCTTGCTGCAGCCCAGGCTCTGCTTGGCTCTCTGGGCTGCAAGTGCTCCCTGCTGGCTCCTGCTCAGCTTCTCCTCCCCCAGCCCCCCAAGGCCTTTCCTTTGGGGCTGCTCTGCAGCCAGTCCCTGCCCAGCCTGGATCAGTGCCTGGGATTGCCCTGCCCCAGCTGCAGGACCTTGCCCTTGGCCTTGTTGAACCTCCTGAGGCTGTCCTGGGCCCAGCTCTGCAGCCTGCCCAGGTCCCTCTGGATGGATCCTTCCCCCCAGCTGTCAGCAGCACCACACAGCTGGGTGTCAGCAACCCTGCTGAGGCAGCCTCAGTGCCAGCCCTGGCACCAACAGAGATGTTCACCAAGCCTGGTCCCAGTGCTGGTCCCTGAGGGACTCCACTTGGCCCTGGGCCATTGCCAGCCACCCTCTGGGTGCAGCCATCAAGGCAGTTCTGTGTCCACTGAATGCTCCTTCCCTGGAACCCTTCCTGCCCCAGCTTGTCCCATCAGAGCTGTCCTGGAGGCCACCAGAAGCAGCCCAGGGGCCCCAGCTGCCACTCACTGGTTTGATGTCGTTCTCCAGCGAAGCAAAGAAGTCTCCCCGGGTGACCCTCAGGCTCTCTGCCTTCTCCATGTCCACCTCCACCTTGTTGCTGGCCTGTGGAGGCAACCAGACCCTGAGGGACAGCAGGAGCAGCCCCCCAGCTGCCCCCATCCAGGGATCCAGCCCTGCTCTGCAGCAAAACAAATGTGCTCCTGAACAGGACCCCTGCTGCAGCCCAGGGCTGCCCCATCCCCCTCCCACAGCCACAGCTGCAGCCCAGGGCTGCCCCCATCCCCCTCCCACAGCCACAGCTGCACCCCAGGGCTGCCCCCATCCCCCTCCCACAGCCACAGCTGCACCCCAGGGCTGCCCCCATCCCCCTCCCAGAGGCACAGCTGGAGCCCAGGGCTGCCCCCATCCCCCTCCCACAGCCACAGCTGCACCCCAGGGCTGCCCCCATCCCCCTCCCAGAGGCACAGCTGGAGCCCAGGGCTGCCCCCATCCCCCTCCCAGAGGCACAGCTGGAGCCCAGTGCAGTACCCATCCCCCTCCCAGAGGCACAGCTGGAGCCCAGTGCAGCACCCATCCCCCTCCCAGAGCCTGTCCCTGCAGGCCTCTGGGAGCAGTCCCTCTGCAGCCTGCCTGTAGCCCTCTGCAGAGACTGAAATGCAGCTCTGAGGCCTCCCTGCAGCCTTCTCAGCACCCCCAGCCCCCTCAGCCTGTCCCCCAGCAGAGGGTCTGCAGCCCTCTGAGCCTCTTGGTGGCCTCCTCTGGACCCTCTTGTGTTGGGGGCCCCACAGCTGGCCCCAGCCCTGCAGGTGAGGTCTCCCCAGAGCAGAGCAGAGGGGCAGGATCCTCTCTCAACCTCTCTGGCAATGGGCACTGGCAGCACAGGAGGCCAAGGGCAGCCCAAGGCTGTGCTGCCAGTGCCCACTGCTGGCTCCTGCCCAGCTTCTATCCCCTCCTCCCCCAGCACTTCCCTGTAAGCATCCTCTGTCCTCCCATCCCAGCCCAAGCTCCTCTCTTCCTTCCCAGAAGTGCTGTGGAGGAGCTGTGGGAGGCTCAGCTCTGCAGCCAGTGCCACCAGCTCCTGGCCAGGCCAGCAGAGGGGGGGACGGGGGGGGCAGGGCTGTGCCTCTCAGCCTCCCCTCCTTCACCACCTCCTCATCTCCTGTTTCAACAGCCCTCAATACTGGGCTGTGCAGTTGGGCTGATAGGAGCTGACATTTCAGGGTCAGCTAGAGCCTCCCTGGCCTCCCCTCAGCAGCCAAGAGCAGCAAATCACAGTCACAGAAGGTCAGGGCTTGGAAGGCACCTCCAGAGCTCAGCCAGCCAGGGCAGGGCACCCAGAACACATCCAGGGGGGTTGGAAGCTCTCCAGAGCAGCAGACTCCACAACCCTGAGGTCCTTCTTGAGCTCAAGGGCCCAGGACTGGACACAGCACCCCAGATGTGACTCACAGAGTGTGAGGGGTTGGAAGGGACCTGCAGAGCTCAGCCAGCCCCTGCCAGGGCAGGGCACCCAGGGCAGGGCACCCAGGACACATCCAGGGGGGTTGGAAGCTCTCCAGAGCAGGAGCCTCCACAGCCTCTCTGGGCAGCCTGCTCCAGGGCTCTGCACCCTCACAGGGACAAAGTTTCCCCTCCTGGTCCCCTGGCAGCTCCTCTGCTGCAGCTTGCCCCCAGTGCCCCTTGTGCTGTGCTTGGCCAGCCCTGGGCAGAGCCTGGCTCCTGCCCTGCACATCCCCAGCAGTGAGGGCAGCCCTCAGGCTGCTCTGCTCCCAGCCCCAGCTCCCTCATCCCCTGGGGTGCTGTGCCACCAGCCTGCCTGCTGTGTGCTCTGGGCTGGACTCTCTCCAGCAGTTCCCTGAGGTCCTTCTTGAGCTCAAGGCCCAGGACTGGACACAAGATTCCAGATGTGAGTCACAGAGTGTCAAGGGTTGGAAGGGACCTCCAGAGCTCTGCCAGCCTCAGGGCAGGGCACCCAGGAACACATCCAGGGGGGTTGGAAGTCTCCAGAGAAGGAGACTCCACCACCTCAGTCCCCCTGTGTCCTTGTCCAGCAGGTGATCCATCCCTCCAGTCCCTGTGTCCCCACCCCAGAGACAAGGATGTCCTGCAGGACAGTGTCCAAGGCCCTGCTCAAGGCCAGGCAGATGTCCTCAGCTGCTCTCTCCATATCCAGCAGAGCTGCAACTCTGCTGTAGAAGGCCACCAGATCCACCAGGTAGGACCTGCCCTTTGTCAAGCCCTGTGCACAGCTCACAGGATGTCAGGGGGTGGAAGGGACCTCTGGAGATTGAGTCCAACCTCTGCCAGAGCAGGAGCAGAGAATCCAGCACAGGTCCCACAGGAACACATCCAGACTGGGGAAGGCTCCAGGGAAGGAGACTCCACAACCCCTCTGGGCAGCCTGCTCCAGGGCTCTGGGACCCTCACAGGGCAGAAGTTCCTCCTCGTGTTGAGGTGGAGCCTCCTGTGCTGGAGTTTATATCCATTACCTCTCAGGGTGCAGCTGAGCAGAGCCTGTCCCTGTCCCCTCCCTCCTGCCCCCCAGTATTGCATTGATAAACATCGATCAAGTCCCCTCTCAGTCTTCTCCTCTCCAGACTAAGCACCCCCAGGGCTCTCACAGGGCAGGGCTCCAGTCCCTCAGTCACCCTGGCAGCCCTCCCTGGGACTCTCTGGAGTCACACACCACCTCCCCAGGGGCCTCAGCACAGAGACCAGCAGAAGCACACAGAAGCAGGGTGAGAAGGTGGTGTCCACAGGAAGGTGACCTCCTGAGGCAGGCTGAGCTGCCATGAGCCACAGAGCAGCACTGCAGAGCAGGCTGCAGGCAGCAGCCTGGGCAGGGGCAGCAGCCCTGGGCAGGGGCAGCAGCAGCGCTGGGCAGGGGCAGCAGCAGCGCTGGGCAGGGGCAGCAGCAGCGCTGGGCAGGGGCAGCAGGCTGGGCAGGGGCAGCAGCTAGGGCAGGGGCAGCAGCCCTGGGCAGGGGCTGGGCGGGGGCAGCAGCTCGGGCAGGGGCAGCAGCCCTGGGCAGGGGCTGGGCAGGGGCAGCAGCTCGGGCAGGGGCAGCAGCCCTGGGCAGGGGCTGGGCAGGGGCTGGGCAGGGGCAGCAGCCCTGGGCAGGGGCAGCAGCTCGGGCAGGGGCAGCAGCTCGGGCAGGGGCAGCAGCACTGACCTTGATGTGCCTGTTCATGGCAGTGGACTGAGCAGCCCGCACCAGCCCCTCCAGCTCAGCCCCGCTGAAGTTCTTGGTCTCCACGGCCAGCTCTGCAATGTCCACATCCTCGGCCAGCAGCTGGTGCTCCCTCATCCTCACCGTGTGGATGTGCAGGATCTGGAAGCGACCCTTCTCGTCCGGCAGCCCTGCGGCGCGGAGCGCGGCTCAGGCCCTGCCCCGGGGACCCTGCCCCCCAGGCCGCTCCCCAGGGAGAGCTCCTGGCAGGGCCTTGCTCCTGGCAGGGCCTTGCTCCTGGCAGGGCCTTGCTCCTGGCAGGGCCTTGCTGGCACCCCCAGGGAAGGGCAGAGCACAGGCAGAAGGGTCTGTGGCTCCCCTGCAGGCTGCTCTGAGCCGGCTGCCCTCCGGCCTGCGCCCCGCAGCTCAGCTCACACCGAGGCAGCCAGGGCAGGCCCCTGGCACCCCACACCCGGCTCCCACCTTGCAGGCACCACGAGGGTGGAATGGCCTGGGGTGGGACTTGGAACACTTAGGGCACCTCCTGCTGCTGCCATGGGCTGGCCCACCTCCCCCCAGAGCCCACCCGGCCCGGCCTGGCACACCCCCGGCAGGGGCAGCCGCAGCCTCCCTGGGCAGCCTGTGCCAGCCTCACTGAAAACATCCCCTGCTTACACTCAGGGCCCTGGGAAGCATCTTGCTGGGTGCCCTGGTCCTGTGTGCATGCTCAGGTTCCTCGGGTGGTCTCAGAACTGACCTCCTCTTCCAGCAGGAGGGACTTTATGTGCCCAGCCTCTGCCCTCAGGCTCAGGGGCCTGGGCGGGCTGGGCAGAGCGACTGGCAGTGGGCACTGAGGGGAAAAGCTGCTGAACAGCCCTGGCCACCTTGGTTCCACCCAGCCTCCCCTCTCACCTGCCAGGGAGGGATGGGGACCCTCATTTCCCATCACCTTCCTGGCCTGGCCAAGGCCCCTGAGAGGCCCTCACCAGCTTCACATCCCCTGCCAAGCTCAGCTCCAGCTGTGCCTGAGCCCTCCCAGTGCCACCCCTGCAGACCCAGGCAGTGTCCCTGCTCCCTGCCCAGCTTCCCCTGCCTCTGCATTTCCTGCTCACTCTGCAGCTGCACCAGCAGGCTCCCACTGAGCTGTGCTGATCTCCTGTCCCCCTTGCTCCGTGCCTGTGGGCATGAAGAGCTCCTGTGTGCTCCTCACACAGCTGCCAGCTCTGATCTGCTCCTTCAGCCCTGAGGGCTGAATGGGTTGGGTTGGAAGGGACCTTAAAGCTCCTGCAGCTCCAGCCCCCAGCCATGGGCAGGGACACGTCCAGGTTGCTCAGGGCCTCATCCAGCCTGGCCTTGAACATCCTCAGGCAGGAGGCAGCCACAGCCTCCCTGGGCAGCCTGTGCCAGAGCCTCCCCAGCCTCACTCTCAAGAACTTCTTCCTCCTCTCCAGTCCCAGTCTCCTCTCTCCCAGCTCAAAGCCACCGTTCCTCAGCCTGGCACTCTTTCCCAGGGGACTCATCCACTACTTCCTTAACTGCAAGTTCTCTCTCCCAGAGTTCAGGATCTTCTCTTCACCCTCTCAACCCTGCCCCCACTCACTGGGGCCTGAGCTGATGCCTTCCCAGCCTGCCCCTCAGCAAGCTGCCCCCTGCCCTGCAGGTGATGTGCAGCCAGGCCAGCCCTGCCTGAGGCCACCTCCCAGGCTGCACTTGGTGCTCCTGGGGCTGCTCTCCTGCTCACTTCCAGCCAGGCCCTGGCAGCGAGCTCTGCCTGCTGCTCGTGCTGAGGGGGTGGCAAAGGCCCCCTGAAGTGTGCAGGGACCCTGCAGTGCTGAGGCCTCACCACACCTGCACTCCAGGGCTGCCTTGCTCAGCCTCTCTCCAGCTGGAGGTGGAGGCACAGCAGCTGCAGGACCTTCTGCTCAGTGTCCAGCACCAGCTGCTGGCAGGCAGCTGGTTCCTGCTGTCAGCTATGAGATTGCTCAGGGCTGACTGTCCCTGGGGCTGCACTTCTCCTGCCCCAACCCACCCTGGGTGACTGCATCTTCCCTCCAGCTCCCTGCAGCTGGGCTGGCTTCAAAGGTTGTGCCTGCCACAGGTCCTGGCAGTGCCAGCTGCTTCCATCAGCCTGGCTCTGAGCATTCCCCACCCACTGCATGTCCCTGTGCCACCTCCTTTCTGTGCACCACAGAGCCATGCTGGCTGGCAAACCTCCTTCAGATCAGCAGTCCAAGCCTTACCCAGCACTGCCAGGGCACCACCAACCCCTGGCCCTCTGCACCACCTCTCCAGGGCTCTGGAACCCCTCCAGGCATGGGGACTCCACCACTGCCCTGGGCAGCCTGGGCCAGGCCTTGACAGCCCTCAAGGGGAAGAAATTGTTCCACAAGTCCAACCTAAACCTCTCCTGGGGCAGCCTGAGGCTGTTTCCTCCTGTCCTATCCCTTGTTCCTTGGGAGAAGTGACCAACTTCTGTCTGGCTGCAGCCTCCTCTCAGGAGCTGCAGAGAGCAAGGAGGTCTCCCTCAGCCTCCTCTGCTCCAGGCTGAACACCCCCAGCTCCCTCAGCTGCTCCTCCCCAGCCCTGCTCTCCAGACCCTTCCCCAGCTCTGTTGCCCTTCTCTGGCCCTGCCCCAGCCTCTCAATGTCCCTCTTGCAGTGAGAGGCCCAAACCTGAGCCCAGGACCTGCCAGGCCAATGCCTCTCCACTCTGCTGGGCAGAAGCTGCCATCAGGTCAGTGCCTCATCAGTGGGGCAGTCTGAACTGCTGCTTTAATTGGCTAATTAAGTTTCCATGTCACAGCATGGGGGAGCTGCAGGGAGCTGAGCCACCCTGCCACCCTGCCTGACTGTTCCCAGGACAGCACTGACTGGCTTTGAGCTGATGCAGGCTGCTTACCAATCTCCATCTTCACCTCCAGCTTCCCAGGTCTCAGCAGGGCCTCATCAATCAGGTCAGGCCTGTTGGTCATTCCTAAAGTCAAAGGCACAAACAAAAGCAGCAGCAGCTGAGCTTCCCAAGTGGGTCTCCAGCTCCTGCATGCAGCCCCCAGAGATGAGAAGATAGCTCAGAGAGGCTCGAGAGAACAGAGCAAAGATCCTCAGGACCATTGGTGAAGTCATGCCCTGAAGTAGAGTCAGGGCAAGGGAGCTTCAGCTGGCTCCTGTGGCTGCTCTGCAGGGCTCCTGCAGCAGGACAAGCACAGCACCCAGCCAGGGGGGCTCCACTGCCCCCCACGCCAGCACAGCACTGCACACCACTCCCGGCAGGCTCCCTCAGGCTGGGGAACACTTGTGAGCAACAGCAGGGGGAGGAAAGGGCTGAATGCAGCAGCAGCACAGAGCCCAGCATGGGGGTAGTGTGGAAAGCAGCTTCATGGTGGGAAGGGCAACACCAGAGCTCCCCAGCAGGGAGGGGTGGGAAGGGACCTCTGCATCCAGCCCAAGCCCTGCTCCAGCAGGGCACC
>JAAWVA010000042.1:3875433-3983356 GCA_015227895.2 Colaptes auratus | reverse complement strand
CCCCAGAAAGCAACTGCAGGCCTCAAACTGGGCCCCAGAAAGCAACTGCAGGCCTCAAACAGGGCCCCAGAACGGAGGAGGCAGACCCCAGGCAGGGCCCCAGAAAGCAACAGCAGGAGTCAGACTCCAGGCAGGGACCCTGAAATCAACAGCAGCAGTTAAACAGGGACCCTGAAATCAACAGCAGGAGTCAAACAGGGACCCTGAAATCAACAGCAGCAGTCAAACAGGGACCCTGAAATCAACAGCAGGAGTCAAACAGGGACCCTGAAATCAACAGCAGGAGTCAAACAGGGACCCTGAAATCAACAGCAGGAGTCAAACAGGGACCCTGAAAGCAACAGCAGGAGTCAGAAAGGGACACAAAAAGAACAGCAGGAGTCAGACTCCAGGCAGGGAGCCACAAAGAGGAACAGCAGGGGTCAGAGGGACACAAAAAGGAATAGCAGGAGTCAGACTGCAGGTAGGGAGCCTAAAAGCAACAGCAGGAGTCAGACAGGGAACCTGAAAGCAACAGGAGTCAGGCTGCAGGCAGGGCCCCACCATGCACCAGACACAGCCCAGGGCTGGCAGAGCAGCTGCTGCCGGTCTGAGGGAGGGATGAAATGGATCCACTCCTCCTGGCAGGCTCCAGCCTCTCCTGCACACACCAGCAGGCACAGCAAATCCCTCCAGGAAAATCTAACCATGGATAACCTCTCCCTGGGAAAACCTCTCCCTGGGAAACTTGTCCATGGACAAAGCTCTGTTGAGTTGCTGTTCAGCCTGGAGCCCCCAGCTCAGCTGTTGGGAGCCCCCTGCAGGGGAGCTGCTGCTGCCTTACCGTCGATCTCCTGGCCGATGGAGAGCCCAGCCCACTTCCTCTGTGGAGAGAAGAGAAACACTTCAGTCAGCTGCCCCTGGGCAGACCAAAGCCCCCTCAGCTCCAGCAGCCTCTCAGAACAGCTCCACAGCATCACAGGTTGTCAGAGCCCTCCCCAGCTTTCTTGCCCTTCTCTGGACACCTTCCAGCAGCTCAACAGCTTTCCTGAGCTGAGGAGCCCAGAGCTGGACACAGGACTCCAGGGGTGGCCTCAGCAGTGCTGAGCACAGGGCACAAGGACTTCCCTGCTCCTGCTGGCCACACTCTTCCTGCTGCAGGCCAGGATGCCCTTGGCCTTCTTGGCCCCCTGGGCACACTGCTGGCTCCTGTTCAGCTGCTGTCCACCAGCACCCCCAGGTCCCTCTCTGCCTGGCTGCTCTCAGCCACTCTGCCCCCAGCCTGTAGCACTGCCTGGGGTTGCTGTGGCCTATGTGCAGCACCTGGCACTTGGATGTGTTCAGTCTCCCCCAGGCAGAAGCTCTCCTCAGCCCTGGCCCCACAGAGGCTGTGCTGCTCCTGCAGGGAGAGGCACTCCTCAGTACCCACCTGGGGCAAGCTGAAGGCGATGCTGCCTGGAACCACCGAGGGATGAGTCCTGAGGGTGAAGATGTACTTGTGGTTGGGAGAGGTCTTCACAACGACATGTCTGCAAGAGAGAGCAGAAGGGGACCTCAGCACACACCCAGCAGGGCTTTGCACTGCTCCTGCTGCCCTGAGCAGCTTCCATCTGCTGCTAGGAAGGAAAAGCCTCGAGCTTTAGAGCAGCAGCACAGTGCAGGCTGGTGGAGCCCAGCCCCTGCAGAGGGGCAACCAAAACAGCAGAGGCCACAGAGCTGCCGAGGGGCCTGGAGCAGCTCTGTGAGGAGCAAAGGCTGAGAGCCCTGGGGCTGAGAGCCTGGAGCAGAGCAGCCCCAGAGGGCAGCTGAGCAATGCTCAGCAAGAGCTAAAGGCTGGGGGGCAAGAGGCTGGGGCCAGGCTCTGCTCAGCAGTGCCCAGGGACAGGGCAATGAGCACAAACTGGAACCCAGGAGCCTGCATCTGAACAGGAGGATAAAGTTGTTTGGTGTGAGGCTGCTGGAGGCCTGGAGCAGGCTGCCCAGAGAGGTTGTGGAGTCTCCTGGTGTGGAGAGCTTCCAACCCCCCCCTGGGCATTGTGCCCCTGGGCAGGCTGCTGTGGGTGCCCTGATGGAGCAGGGGCTGGTCTGGATGATCACCAGAGGTCCTCTCCACCCCCCACCATGCTGGGACTCTGGTTGCTGGGGAGGTGGTGGAACAGGTTTCACATCCTCACAGCTGCCTGAACCTTCACTACCCACAGGGTACCTGAGGCCACCCACTCCTGAGGTGCTGCCCCCAGCTCTCACCTATGGTCCGAAGCTCAGGGCTGGCTGAAGCATGACAACAGCCCAGGCCCAGGCTGCTGCCCACAGTCCCTGCCTGGCAGTGGCTGCCTCAGCTCCCTGTGCTCTGCACAGTGAGCTCAGCCCCACGCAGCAGCAGCTCTGCATGGGCTCCCCCCAGGGCCCAGCACAGCCTCAGCCACAGGCTGGGAGTGGACTCAGCCCTTGGGGACAGAGGGAACGTGGGGCCTGCACAGCCTGGAACACCAGCCAGGACCAGCTACCCCCCAGCAGTGCAGGGAGCCAGCAAAACCCTTCCAGCAGCTTCTGGGGCCTGGTGGCAGGGGGGCTGAGCAGGCTTTAGCCACATCTCTCTTCTCCAGTGCAGCTCTGCTTGGACTCTCTGTGGGATCTGGCCACAAATCACCCAGTAGCCACCCAGAGCTCCAGCTGCAGGATGTGCTTCTTCCCTCTCCATCTCCTCCTGCCCCAGGGGTCCTGCACTTGGGTCACAACAACCCCAGGGATGCTCCAGGCTGGGGGCAGAGTGGATGGAAACTGCCTGTGCAAAAGGACCGGGTGGGGTTTGTCAGCAGCAGCTGGAGCTGAGGCAGCAGTGCCCAGGGGCCAAGAAGGCCTCCAGCAGCCTGGGCTGGAGAGCAGGGTGTGGGCAGCAGGGGCAGGGCAGGGATGGTGCCCTGGGCTGGGCACGGGGGAGCCACACCTGGAATCCTGGGCTCAGATTTGGGCCTCTCACTGCAAGAAGGACATTGAGAGGCTGGAGCAGGGCCAGAGGAGGGCAACAGAGCTGGGGAAGGGTCTGGAGAGGAGGGCTGGGGAAGAGCAGCTGAGGGAGCTGGGGTTGGTTAGTGTGGAGTGAAGGAGGCTGAGGGAGACCTCCTTGCTCTCTGCAGCTCCCTGCAGGGAGGTTGCAGTGAGGAGGGGACAGCCCTGCTCCTTGGTGCCAAGGGACAGGAGCAGAGCAGTGAGTGGTTGCAAGCTGCCCCAGGGTAGGCTCAGGCTGGAGCTCAGGAAATGTTTCTGCCCTGGAAGGGATCTCAGCCATTGGAAGAGGCTGCCCAGGGCAGTGCTGGAGTCACCTTGCCTGGGGGTGTGCAAGCAGCAGGGCCCTGGTGCTTAGGGCCATGGTTTGGTGCTGAACCTGCAGTGCTGGGTGGAGCCTTGGGCTGGGTGAGCTTGGAGCTCTCTTCCACCCAAAGCCACTCTGTGACTGTGGCTCCAACAGGCTGCAAGCTCAGTGTTCAGAATGCTTAAAACCAGGCAGCAGCAGGAAAACCTGAAAGCATTTTCAGCAGGAAGGAGCCTGGAAAGCTCAGGGAGACACATGGGGGAACGCTCAACCTCATTAACAGCTTCTGCTCATAAATAATTAAAGGCAGAATGAGTCACCAGGGCCAGGAATGCCCCAGGAGCTCCAGCAGATGAGGCTGCTGCTCCTGGGTGTTGTGAAGAGCGACTGAAACCACCAGAACCCCAGCAGGGCTGTGGTGCCGGATCGTCAGCAGGGCTCCAGCCTGGGAGCAGGAAGCTGTCAGCTGAGGAGGCCGCAGGCCAGGCTGGAGCAGCTGGGCCGCCGGCAGGGACCTGTCTGTGCCCCGAGCGGTGAGCACAGGGCCCGCAAGGCCAGCGAGCCCCCGGGCAGCACAGGCAGCTCTTCCTCTGGGGCATGTCTGCAGCCCCTGCAAGCTACTCAGCGAGGCTCCTGACGGCTTCCTCAGGTAACAGCCGGCAGGGGGATGCTGGAAAAGCTGTGAGTGGTTACCGAGGGCTCAGGGAGGGGAAGGATCCTGCTCTGGCAGGGGGCTGGACTGGATGACCTCTGGAGGTCCCTTCCAACCCCTACCACTGTGACTGTGTGCGAGAGGACCCGGCCGGGCTGCCTCCCAGCCTGCCAGCCCCTTCAGCCTGCTCTCAGCAGGGATCTCTCTGCCCAAGGCACGCTGGGAGGCCTCGGGGTGGAAGGAGGTCAGAGCACGGTGAGGTGCTGCAGCTCCCCAGGCCAGCCCCACAGCCCTGCAGCCCCTTCAGCCTGCTCTCAGCAGGGATCTCTCTGCCCAAGGCACGCTGGGAGGCCTCGGGGTGGAAGGAGGTCAGAGCACGGTGAGGTGCTGCAGCTCCAGGCCAGCCCCACAGCCCTGCAGCACATCTCCTGCGTCACAGGGCAGCGACTCAGCCTCCCGCGGCTGGCAGCCTGCAAACCCAAGCAGACAAGAGCCTGCTGCAGCAGCCTGGGCTTCAGCTCCTGACCACGAGCACCCAGTGGCAGTGTCACAGCACAGCTCTCTGCTTTGCAGGCAGTGGTGGTGATGGCAGAACCCAGCCTGCTGCCTGCCCCACGCTGCACAGGAGCGCAGGGCACGGGCAGGGGAGCGCGGGGCGAGCACAGCCCCGGCAGCAGGGCTGGGCAGGGCAGGGCTGGGCAGGGCAGGGCTGGGCAGGGCAGGGCTGGGCAGCTAATTATCTGCCTTGGTTTATTGGAACCCAGCCCCTGTGTGCTGAGCTGGAGCTCCAGTGCCTGCTGCCTCGCCCCCAGCACTGCCATTAGAATCCAAATCGTTGTGCCCACACCCTGGCTGCCTTCCCCTTCTGCTCTGGTGCAGGAAACCCCCCAGAACATGAGAGAGCTTCCACTGAATGCTCAGCACCCCAGCAGGATGTGAACATGAGAAGATGCCCCCAGAAACACAACTAATGACTCAAACCTGACAGCTCCAACATCCAACTCTGTGACAGCTAAGCCAGCACAGGCCTTGAGCAGCTCACAGGAAGCCTCCAGTCCTTCACTAGCACAGTGATTGTAATTAGGTCACAGAGAGTCAGAGAATCACTTCAGTTGGGAAGGGCCTTTAAGATCCCCCAGACCAACCATTCTCTAACTCTGCCAGGCCTGGTGCCAAGCCATGGTCCCCAGCACCACAGCTCTGCCTCCAGGGATGGGCACTCAGCCACCTCCCCGGGCAGCTGTGGAGCTTTGAGAATCCCCTGAGTGCAGAAGTTCCACAGAACATGGGGGGCTGAAGAGTACCAAGTCCAACCCCCTGCCAGAGCAGGGCACAAAGGAACACACCCAGGTGGGGTTTGAATCTCTCCAGAGCAGGAGACTCCACAGCCTCTCTGGGCAGCCTGCTCCAGGGCTCTGCACCCTCACAGGGACAAAGTCTCTCCTCATGTTCCCATTGACCCTCCTCTGCTCCAGCTTGCCTCCCCTGCCCCTTGCCCCATCCTTGGACATCACTGAGAAGTTTCTTCTAAAGCCCAACTTAAACCTCCCTTGGTGCAACTTGAGGCCACTGCCTCTTGTCCTGTCCCTTGTTCCTTGGGGAGCAGAGCCCAACCCCCACCCAGCTGCAGCCTCCTCTCAGGGAGCTGCAGAGAGCAAGGAGCTCTCCCTCAGCCTGCTCCACACGGAACAACCCCGGCTCCCTCAGCTGCCCCTCCCCAGCCCCCTCTCCCCCTTTGCTGCCCTCCTCCCCAGCAGATCCAGCCCCCAGGGCACAGATGCTCGAGAGGAAATGCCACTGCTCAGCGTCTCCAGCTGCGAGCAAGAGGCCCAGGCAGCCTCTCGGCCTCCAGGGGCAGCAGCCTTGGGAACGAACCTTCGGCTGCCCCTTCCCGAGCGCCAGCGCCGCGGCCAGCCCCGGCAGACACTTACTGCCCGGAGGGGAAGTCCTTCTCGTTCACCACTGCACAGTTGGTCAGGGACAGCTCATCTGTAGGACACCTTGCAGCTTGCATAGGCTGGGGGAAAGGAAGAGGACAGCACATCACACACAGCTCTCCCCCCACCAAGACAGCCCCAACGCTCCTGCAAGCCACAGCTGGCCCGGGGAGGGGCCTGGGGTCCCAAGCCTGCACAGATCCAAGGCCAGGCTCAGCAGGGCTCTGGGCAACCTGATCTGGGGGAGGTCAAGGGAGGGGATTCTGCCCCTCTGCTCCACTCTGCTGAGACCACAGCTGCAGCTCTGGGGCCAGCTCTGGAGCCTCTGTGCCAGGAAGGATCTGGAGGGGCTGGAAGGTGTCCAGAGAAGGGCCACGAGAAGGAGCAGAGGGCTGGAGCTGCTCTGCTGTGAGGACAGCCTGAGGGAGTTGGGGTTGTGCAGGCTGGAGAGGAGAAGGCTCCCAGGAGACCTCATTGTGGCCTTCCAGGATCTGCAGGGGGCTCCAAGACAGCTGGGGAGGGACTTGTGAGGGTGTCAGGGAGGGATAGGACTGGGGGTGATGGAGCAGAACTAGAAGTGGGGAGATTGAGATTGGCTGTGAGGAAGAAGTTGTTCCCCAGGAGGGTGGTGAGAGCCTGTCCCAGGCTGCCCAGGGAGGTGGTGGCAGCCTCCTGCCTGGAGGTGTTTGCAGCCAGGCTGGAGGTGGCTGTGAGCAAGCTGCTGTGGTGTGAGGTGTCCCTGCCCATGGCCCATGGTGCTGGGTGCCTGGCAGAAGAGACCAACCCCCACCTGGCTCCAACCTCCCTGCAGGGAGTTGCTAGGGGTGCTAGAGAGAAGAGGCCAACCCCTTCCTGGCTACAACCACCCTTCAGGTAGTTGTAGAGAGCAATGAGGTCTCCCGTGAGCCTCCTCTTCTGCAGGCTAAGCAACCCCAGCTCCCTCAGCCTCTCCTCACAGGGCTGCTGGAACATCCTCCCCAAGTAATGCTCAGTGGCCCCTGACACGTGCCAGAGGGACTGCACTGCCAGCCCTGCACTGCCAGCCCTGCACTGCCAGCCCTGCACCCTCCCCTCCCCTCCCTGGCTGTGCAGTGCAGCAGGAGGCTCCAGGACCCATCCCTGCCCTCGGCGCCGGGAGCACAGCTCTGTGCCCCGCTGAGCGCACAGCCTGCCGCGGAGCCTGCCCACCCAGGGGCACGTCCCTGGGGCCTGGCTCCTGCCCCACTGCCAGGGCCAGCCCGGGCAGGGCACGCCCTGCTGAAGGCATTAGGAGGCTATTTGTGGAGCAGGGACTTGCTGGATTAAGCCTTTCCTAGCTGCGGGTTTAATCCTCCCTGGGAAGCTGCTTCCCACGCAGCGCCCGGCGGAGCTGCCAGCCCCTCCTGCCCTGCCTGCCCGTGCCCAGCAAGCTGCCAGCCCCTCCTGCCCTGACTGCCCGTGCCCAGCAAGCTGCCAGCCCCTCCTGCCCTGACTGCCCGTGCCCAGCAAGCTGCCAGCCCCTCCTGCCCTGCCTGCCCGTGCCCAGCAAGCTGCCAGCCCCTCCTGCCCTGCCTGCCCGCGCCCAGCAAGCTGCCAGCCCCTCCTGCCCTGCCTGCCCATGCCCAGCAAGCTGCCAGCCCCTCCTGCCCTGCCTGCCCATGCCCAGCAAGCTGCCAGCCCCTCCTGCCCGTGCCCAGCAAGCTGCCAGCCCCTCCTGCCCTGCCTGCCCGTGCCCAGCAAGCTGCCAGCCCCTCCTGCCCTGCCTGCTCGTGCCCAGCAAGCTGCCAGCCCCTCCTGCCCGTGCCCAGCAAGCTGCCAGCCCCTTCTGCCCTGCCTGCCCGTGCCCAGCAAGCTGCCAGCTCTGCTCTCAGCGGGCCTCAAACCCTGCACCGAGGGCTCCTGCTGCAAGCCCCAGCACAGCACAGACAAAGCCTCCCTGGCTGGCTGACACCTGAGGTGAGACTGCAGCCCCTGCAGCAGCACTGCTGTGCCAGCAGCCCCACAGCCTGCCTCACCCTGCTCCTGGGGGGGCCTGGCAGGGGCCCAGCTGCCCCCTGGCAGTGCCCAACACTTCAGGCTGCCCCTGAAAGGCTGCCCCTGAGAGCCTGCAGTGCTCCCAGCTCTGCAGGCTGGGCCCTGCTCAAGCTGCAGGGCCCTGCAGGACCTTGGGACATCAGCAGCATCAGAAGTGTTTACAGAGTACCACAGAAGGGTTTGGGCTGGAAAAGGCCTCCAGGAGCACCCAGGCCAACACCAACCCAGCCCCCATGGCCACCAAACCACAGCCCCAAGGGCCATGGCCACAGGTTGCTGAGCACCTCCAGGCATGGGGACTCCAGCAGCTCCCTGGGCAGCCTCTGCCAGGCCCTGACCACTCCTGCAGCAAAGACATTTTGCCTCCTCTCCAACCTCAGCCTCCCCTGGCACAGTTTCAGCCAGTTCCTCTCCTTCTCTCCCCTGAGCCTGGGGAGCAGAGCCCAACCCCCACCTGGCTGCAGCCTCCTCTCAGAGCTGCAGGGAGCAAGGAGGTCTCCCTCAGCCTCCTCTGCTCCAGGCTGAACACCCCCAGCTCCCTCACTGCTCCTCCCCAGCCCTGCTCTCCAGACCCTTCCCCAGCTCTGTTGCCCTCCTCTGGCCCTGCTCCAGCCTCTCAAGGTCCTTCTTGCAGTGGGAGACCCAAACCTGAGCCCAGGATTCCAGGTGTGGCCTCCCCAGTGCCCAGCCCAGGGGCACCATCCCTGCCCTGCTGTGTTTGGAACATCACAACTGTGGTGCAAGGAAAGGTCACTGGATGGGCACAGGGCATGTGAGGGACAACCTGAGGTCATGCACAAGGTGATGATGTCTGGAGAGAATCCAGGCCAGGAGGAGCAGCACACTGCTGCCCTCTCCTCAAGCCAGAGCTGGCATCCCCAGCACTGCTGCCCACAGCCATGGCTGGCTGGCAGCCAGGGTCTGGGCACTGCCTGCTCCTGAGTCGGTTGCTGTGGCATGAACAGCCCAGTGCAGAGCTGTGACAGCAGAGCCTGCCTGGGCTGGGCCTGCTGAGGAGCACTTCAAGCTCTTGCATTTGGGAGTCCAGCTGCCCAGGAGAGCCAGAGCCCTGCACCCTCTTCCCTCTCTGCCTGCCCTTGCACACACAGGTCAGGGGCAGAGGACACAATCCTGAGGAGTGTTTCTAAGGAACCTTCCAGAAGGTCCCCAGAGCTCATCTGAAGCTGTCTGGCAGGGCACTGCCAGCAGCCAGGCAAGGCAGAGCCGAGCTCTGCAGGGCAGCAGAGCGGCTCCGGGGCTGCCAGCAGGAGCCATCTGCTGCAGTGACTCTGCTGTCACACCCAGCCTGAGGGTGACCCAGACACATCTGCACTGGCAGGCTGGGCTTCAGGCAGCAGAAGTCCTCCCTCCTCCAGGCCTTGCTCTGGTCTCTGCAAGGAGGAGACTCCAAGGACAGGGAAGTGCTGGAGAGGTGACTCCACAGGGCAGCCAGCACCCCCCGGGGGCAGCCGCCAGCACCCCCCCCGGGGCAGCCCCAGCTGCAGGCAGCTGCCAGCACCCCCCCGGGGCAGCCCCAGCTGCAGGCAGCTGCCAGCACCCATGCAGCACCCACTGCTAAACCTGAGTCCATGTAGGGCCTGCCCTGAAGCTCCTCCTGTGCTCCAGGAGGGAGAGAGCACACAAGGCACTGCTCAACCTCATGCTGCAAGACAAGGGCTAAGGACCCCAGCTCTGGGTCTATCAGAGAATGGTTTAGCTTGGAAGGGACCTTGGAGACCACCCAGTCCCCACCCCCTGCCATGGGCAGGGACAGCTCCCACTGGAGCAGCTGCCTCCACCCCTGCTGCTGAGCTGCTGCCCAGCGGGAGACCCCCATGCCAGGAGGCTCAGTGGGGCTGACCTGCACTGACGAGGTGGAAGTCACCCTGGAGGACAAAGAGCTTCTGCACAGCACTGCCCAGCACCTCAGCTCTCCCAGACCTCTCCTCCCAAAGCTGCATGGACTGAGGTCTCCCTGCACAGAACCATCAGCCTGAGCTGCTCTGGCACTCAGGGGAGGGCAGCTCAGAGCAGCGCTGCCTCCTCGGGGTGTTTTCACACACCCCCAGCCTCACCTCTCCTCCTCCTCACCTTCAAACCAAGCAAAGCACTGCTGGGGCAAAGGGGGAGCAGTGAACACTGAGCTGCTCCAGTGAACTCTGGCTGCTCCAGAGCTGGGCAGGCTGCTGGCAGAGGAGCTGGGGAGAGACAGCTCTGCACCCCAGGGGATGAGGGAGCTGGGGCTGGGAGCAGAGCAGCCTGAGGGCTGCCCTCACTGCTGGGGATGTGCAGGGCTGGAGCCAGGCTCTGCTCAGGGCTGGCCAAGCACAGCACAAGGGGCACTGGGGGCAAGCTGCAGCAGAGGAGCTGCCAGGGGACCAGGAGGGGAAACTTTGTCCCTGTGAGGGTGCAGAGCCCTGGAGCAGGCTGCCCAGAGAGGCTGTGGAGTCTGCTGCTTTGGAGAGCTTCCAACCCCCCTGGATGTGTTCTGGGTGCCCTGCCCTGGCAGGGCCTGGGCTGGCTGAGCTCTGGAGGTCCCCTCCAACCCCTCACACTCTGTGATGCTATGATCTTGGGAGCCCCACTCCAGAAAGTATCTCAGCTCTACTCCAACCACTAATTCCAGAGCCTCACCAAGAGCCTGCTCAGGAGGTAGCCTGAGGGAGAAAGTTTGGTTCCTGCTCAGCAGGGGCCACAGCTGTGTGCTGCAGCATGGCCGTCCCAAAGGTGTGCAGCTCACACTCCCTCCCTGCAGATGGAATCAAGTTTGAATGCTGCAAGGAAGATGTGTGGTGCTAGAAGGAGCTCTGGAGATAAACAGGGAGCTGAGATGATGACAGGCAGCCATGATCCAGGACCACAGAATCAGCAAGGCTGGAAAAGCCCTCTGGGGTCAAGCCCAGCCTTCTGCCCAGCACCTCCCTGACCACTAAACCATGACCCCCAGTGCCACATCCACTCACCTCTTGAACACCTCCAGGGGACTCCCCCACCTCCTGGGCAGCCTCTGCCAATCCCTGACCACTCCTCCAGCCAAGGAATTTCTCCTGATCTCCAACCTAACCTCCCCTGGGGCAACTTGAGGCCATGTCCTCTTGCCCTGTCATCAGTCACTTGGGGGAGGAGGCCAACACCAGCCTCACTCCTGCCTCCTTTCAGGGAGGGGTAGAGAGCCAGAAGATCTCTCCTGAGCCTCCTCTTCTCCAGGCTGAACACCCCCAGCTGCCTCAGCCTCTCCTCACCAGCCCTGCTCTGCACACCCCTCAGCAGCTTCGTTGCCCTCCTCTGGAGCTGCTCCAGGTCGAGCTTGAGGCACTGCCCAGCCCAGCCTGGGCCCAGAGCTCCACCACACCGAGCGCCAACAGAACCTGAAGCTCAGAGCTGTGAACACAAGGAGCCTGCTGCCCACAGCTGACAGCCACCAGCACACTGAGAGCTGAGCTGCAGGGAGCTGGGTCAGCAGCAGCCTGGGAGCAGGAGCCACATCCAGCTCAGTGCAGGAAAGCCTGAGGAGGAGGAGGATGCCTGCCTTCCTCTGCAGGCACACATGCACCATGGAGCTGAATGGTGGGGAGAAAAACCTGCTCTGCACTGAAGGACAGAAGGCATCAATCAGCAGCACTGCTGGCACACAGCACTTAAGTATGGGTCCCAGCCAGCTGAGGAAGCTGGCACTGCCATGGCTGCAGAGGGGAACAGCAGAGACAGCAGCAGAGCAGAGCTCCTTGGGCAGCCTGCAGCGATGGTTATGAAAGGAGCAGCAGGGCCCAGGCTCAGCCACAGCAGCCACAGCAGCCACAGCAGCCACAGCAGCCACAGCAGCCACAGCAGCCACAGCAGCCACAGCAGCCACAGCAGCCACAGCAGCCACAGCAGCCACAGCAGCCACAGCAGCCACAGCAGCCACCCAGCTGCTGGCTCCTGGCTTGCAGAAGGCTCTTCTGGGCACCTCAACAATAGCTGAGCAAAGCTCCCAGAGCTCTGCAGCCACAAGAAGAAATGAAACAGAACTCTGTGGAGAGCAGGCTTGGCCAGGCAGGCTTCAGCTACACACCTACAGCTGCTCAGGGAGCCCTGCTGTGCCCAGCAGGTCGAGGGCACTGCCCCCAGGCCAGGCAGCCCCCTGCCCCCAGGCCAGGCAGCCCCCTGCCCCCAGGCCTGGCCCTTCCATCAGCTCCCTCTGACCTCAGGTTGACTTTGCTGGAAGCTCTTCTCCTGCCCAGAAGGAGCTCTCCTGCAAACAAGCTCACAAATACCAATCTTCCTCTCCCAGAGCAGAGGAACACATTAGGGAAGCTAAAATGTCAGAACTAATATTCAGAGGTTAGTCAAAGCTTGCAGCAAGCCAGCACCAAGACAGCCTCGAGACAGAGAGCTCAGGCAAGGAGAGAGGAGATGGCAGCCTCCCCCCACACCACCCACACTCTGCAGCACAAAGCAGCTCCTGCTGCTGGCTCAGGCAGCCCAGGAGGCATCAAGGCAAGAGGAGGAGCAGGGCCACCTACACAGCAGCTGCTGGCCACGGCAGAGCCCACAGCCAGAAAGAGAGAGGAAGAGTCATGACAGAGCCATGGAATAGGGTAGGAAGGGACCTGTGAAGCTCACCCAGTCCAAGCCCTGCAGCCAGCAGGGACAGCCCCAGCCAGGGCAGGCTGCTCCCAGCCCCAGACAGCCTCCCCTGCACTGCTGCCAGGCAGGGGGCAGCTCCCAGCTCTCTGGGCAGCCTGGGCCAGGCTCTCCCCACCCTCAGTGCCAAACACTTCTCCTTCTCTCCACTCTCAAGCTCCCTCTTGCACTTTCCAACCATCCCCCCTTGGCCTGGCCCATCAGGCCCTGCTCAAAGCTCTGTCCCCAGCTCTCTGCTGGGCCCTTGAAGCACTGCAAGGCCACCAGAAGCTCTCCCTGGAGCCTTCTCTTCTGCAGGCTGCCCAAGGCCAACTCTCTTAGCCTGGCTCCCAGCAGAGGGCTTCCAGCCCTGCCAGCACTGCTGTGGCCTCCTCTGGCCCTGCTCCCCCAGCTCCCTGGCTGTGCTGAGGGCTCCAGAGCTGCCCCAGCCCTGCAGGGAGGTCTGAGCAGAGCACAGCAGAGGGCAGAATCCCCTCCCTGCCCCTGCTGCCCACCCTGCTGGGGCTCAGCCCAGGCCAGGCTGGGGCTGGGCTGGCAGTGCCCGGTGCCAGCTCGTGGCCATCTTCTCACCTACCAGCACCCCCCAAGTCATTCTCCACAGGGTGCTCCCCAGCTCTTCATCCCCAGCCTGGGCTGGCACAGCAGGTAGCAGGACCTGGCAGCTGCCACCTCCCAGCACCGCTCTGACCCAGCAGCACTTTCCCCCAGGCTGCTTCGTGCCGGCACCGCCGGCGACTTCCTCTTCCTCAACTGATAAGAGAGATCCCTGCAGCGGCAGAGGAGCTGAAGCCCAGCTGGCAGTGGGGGTCAGAGTGCAGAGCCAGCTCCACACACAGCAGACTCTTCCCACAGCTCCACTTTCTCCCCCCAAAGGCAGCCTGTGGGGCTGGGCAGCGCCACAGAGCCTCCTGCCGCGGCAGGGGCAGGTCTCTCTCAGGGCAGGGCAGTGCCTGCCCCGGGCAGAGGGCACTGATTCTCAGGGTGGTGCCAGCTCTTCAGCTTGCAGAGTTCACAGCCAGAGGAGCTCTGCAGCCCCAGCAGAGTCTCCCCCAGCAGAGTTTAGATGAAGGTGGCTCTGGGAGCCTGGCTGTGCTGACTCCATTGCTTTGCAGCCCCACCAGCAGCGGCTGGCAGCTCCAGGAGCGAGGGCTGGCCCGAGCTGAAAGAGCAAAAGGAGCAAGGGCAGTGCAGGAGAGCTGCCCCGGCCTGCCAGCCCCAGCCAGCACCTCTGCTGTCACTGACAGGGGGCTGTGCTCAGAGATGTCACTGCCAAGAGCAGCTCTTCACAAGCTGGTCACTGAAGGGACTTCAGGACAGAGAATCCCAGAATGGGTTGGGTTGGAAGGGACCTTAAGGCTCAATCAGCTCCAGCCCCCTGCCATGGGCAGGACACCTCCCAGCAGCACAGGCTGCTCAGGGCCTCATCCAGCCTGGCCTGGAACACCTCCAGGCAGGGGACAGCCACAGGGCAACCTGTTCCAGTGTCTCATCAGCCTCATTCTCAACAATTCCTTCCTCCTCTCCACTCTCAGTCTCTCCTCTCCCAGCTCCAAGCCATTGTTCCTCAGCCTGTCCCTCCCAGCCCTTGTCCAATGTCCCTCCCCAGCTCTCCTGCAGCCCTTCAGGTGCTGGAAGGCTGCTCTGAGGTTGCCTGGAGCCTTCTCTTCTCCAGGCTGAACAGCCCCAACTCTCCCAGCCTGTCCCCACAGGGGAGGTTCTGCAGCCTCTGCTCATCTCTGTGGCCTCCTCTGGAGCCTCTCCAGCAGCTCCAGGTCCTTCTTGTGCTGGGGGCCCCAGAGCTGGAGGCAGTGCTGCAGGTGGGGGCAGAGCAGAGAAGAGCAGAGAACAGAATCCCCTCCCTGGACCTGTGCTGCTGGGCCACAGGAGCAGGAAGCTGTCTCCTCACAGCTCAGCACCAGCATCAACTCCACCTTCTAATTAAGCAGCAAGGACTCAGACTACCTGCATCTGTAATTAACACATCCAGCTCTGCACTGGGTGTTCCCTCACATCCTTCTGAGCCAAGCTGAACAACAATTTAATCACAGGGAGCTGCTCCTTGCTCTGCTTCATCCAAACCTCCTCACCCTTAGAGGAATGAAGCACCACACAGGCAGGTCCAGGAGGAGAGCCTGGGCTGCTGGGGACACCCAATGGGTGCTGATTGCTTCAGCTAGACAGGGAGGTCACCCAGCAGCAACAGGGCTCAAAATCCCTCCTGGGAGATGGATCTTGCCTTGGGAAAGGCTGAGGCTGCTGTCCCTGCACAACCAGAGATCCTCTGACCGGTTTTGCTTGCAAAGCACCTTCAAAATCATCCAGTGCCAGCCCCTGCCATGGGCAGGACACCTCCCCCAGCCCAGGCTGCTCAGGGCCTTGTCCAGCCTGGCCTTGGACAGCTCCAGGCAGGAGGCAGCCACAGCCTCCCTGGGCAGCCTGTGCCAGAGTCTCCCCAGCCTCACTCTGAACAATTTCTTCCTCATCTCAGTCTCAATCTCTCCTCTCCCAGCTCAAAGCCATTGAGCTGTGGAGGTCCCTCCCAACCCAGAGCATTCTGTGCTGGTTGCAGCCTGGCACAGCAGGGTGCTGGGGCTGCAGGGCAGCACTGCTCAGCCCCTGGAGAGGAACTGTCTGTGATTCTTCTCTCAAACAGCCCAGAGGGGCAGAAGCTTGTGCAGGCTCACAGATGGTTTGAGATGGAAGGGACCTTGAAGCTCATCCAGTGCCAGCCCCTGCCATGGGCAGGGACACCTCCCCCAGCCCAGGCTGCTCAGGGCCTCATCCAGCCTGGCCTGGAACACCTCCAGGCAGGAGGCAGCCACAGCCTCCCTGGGCAGCCTGTGCCAGAGGCTCCCCAGCCTGACTCCAAAGAATGTCTTCCTCATCTCCAGTCTCTCCTCTCCCAGCTCAAAGCCATTGCTCCTCAGCCTGGCACTCCCAGCCCTTGTCCAATGTCCCTCCCCAGCTCTGCTGGAGCCCTTCAGGTACTGGAAGGCTGCTCTGAGGTCCCCCTGGAGCCTTCTGTGCAGCCAAGGGGCTGCATCTGGCACCAGGCTCCTCCAGGACCTTGACTAACGCCCCAAGCAGTACCCAGCTAGAAGAGGTTCAAGACACACCACCTGCAAGTGTGTCTGTGCTTCCTGCAGAGAAGGCAAGCAGCAAGACACATCCCAGGGCATCAGTGGCTCCAGACTGTGGATTGCTTCATTGCAGCCCAGGAGACTGGAGGAGAATGCTGAATCCTCTTGTGCTGCAAACCTTCCCCAGCAACTATCTGCCAGGGAGCCAGGGCTGGGCAAAGCAGGGCAGCAGCAGGGGCAGAGAGCACCTGAACACCACCAGGGCTGCCTTGACCTCAGGAGCACAGCTCTGAGCAGTTGGCTCAGGCCCAGGAGAGAGCACTGAGAGCTCTTCCATTAACTGTGGCATCTCTGCTCCTGGGTGGATTCTGCTGCTCACATTCTCCAGCACAACCTGCCAGCTCCTGGAAGCCAAAACAGCTTCTAGAGATAGGCAACATGGAAATGAGTCACAAGACTCTGGTCTCTGCCAGAGAGCTTCCCTGACTGGAGGCAGCACCCTGGCAGGTATGGGAATGACTGTGCTGCTGAGAAACCCTGCAAGTGCTGGGACAGCTCTGGAGCCCCCAGCACAGCCAGGGAGCTGGGGGAGCAGGGCCAGAGGAGGCCACAGCAGTGCTGGCAGGGCTGGAAGCCCTCTGCTGGGAGCCAGGCTGAGAGAGTTGGCCTTGGGCAGCCTGCAGAAGAGAAGGCTCCAGGGAGAGCTTCTGGTGGCCTTGCAGTGCTTCAAGGGCCCAGCAGAGAGCTGGGGACAGAGCTTTGAGCAGGGCCTGATGGGCCAGGCCAAGGGGGGATGGTTGGAAAGTGCAAGAGGGAGCTTGAGAGTGGAGAGAAGGAGAAGTGTTTGGCACTGAGGGTGGGGAGAGCCTGGCCCAGGCTGCCCAGAGAGCTGGGAGCTGCCCCCTGCCTGGCAGCAGTGCAGGGGAGGCTGTCTGGGGCTGGGAGCAGCCTGCTCTGGCTGGGGCTGTCCCTGCTGGCTGCAGGGCTTGGACTGGGTGAGCTTCACAGGTCCCTTCCAACTCTAACCATTGTGATTCTATGACTGCACCACCTGGAGAGCACACTCTGAACCTCAAGCTTCCAGAAGTGCTGCAGTGATCAGACCCTGCCCAAGGCTCCACAGCTCAGGGGGCAGCTGGCACTGCCTCAAGCTTGTCCCTTCACACTTGTGAGGGTACTTGGACAGTGCCCATCACTGCTGGGTCAAGAAGAGACCAGAGGCTGACATGAACAGTCAGGGCTCTGCAGGTGGCCAGGTGAAGCAGGGCATCAGTGGTGACCTCACTGCACTGGGAGCCATGCCCTGCCTGTGGGGACTGAGCCAGCAGCAGCACTGCTCCCTCAGCACTGAGCTCTCAGTGCACTCAGATCTGGTCTGATGGCAGCACAGCCTCCAAACTCCGAGCTGGGGCATCCCCCAGACCCCAGGGCCTTTCCTGAGCCACCTCTGGGCTTTGAAGGCACAGGGCACAGAAGAGAGAAGGTAAATAGCCAGGACTATCAAATTCCCTCTTGAAATGCTCCTCAAAGGGCTCTGGGGGGCTTGAAGATTTGTTTTTTCACATTCTAAGGAAAACTGTTAATACAAATGCAGTCAGTCAGTCAGTCAGTCAGCCTCTCCATGGGGAGAGAAGAGCTGTGACCCCCCAGCACCCCTGACACCTCCCAGAGCTGCCTGGGGCCACACTGCCTTGGCAGCACTACACCAAGCAACAACCTGCAGCTACCCAGAGACCTCAGGTCTGCCCTGGGCACAATCACTCACGGGGTCATGGACTGGTGGGGGTTGGAAGGGCCCCCTGGAGCTCACCCACTCCACCCCCCTGCCCCAGCAGGGCACCCACAGCATCCTGCCCAGCAGCACAATGCCCAGGGGGGTTTGGAAGCTCTCCACACAAGGAGACTCCACAACCCCTCTGGGCAGCCTGCTCCAGGCCTCCAGCAGCCTCACACCAAAGAATTTTCTCCTCCTGCTCAGGTGGAACCTCCTGGGGTGCAGTTTGTGCCCCCTGTCCCTTGGCCTGAGCACAGCTGTCAGAATTTCATCCTGAAGAATTTAGTGTGGGTTTTACTAACACAGAAGTGCTGTAGGAAGGACACAGCCTGCCTGGGACAGCCTCACTGACAGCTGGCAGCTGCACAGAACCTGAGGGGCTGGAGGGGACCTCTGGAGCTCACCCAGTCCAAGCCCCTGCCAGAGCAGGGGCACCCAGGGCAGGGCACACAGGAAGCAGACCTTGAAAGTCTCCAGAGACAGCCTCCAACACGTCTCTGGGCAGCCTGTTCCAAAGCTCTGCCACCCCTGCAGCCCTCCAGTTCCTCCTCCTGTTCAGATGGAGCTGCCTGTGACCAAGTTTCTGCTCACTGCTGCTTGCCCTGTCACTGGGGACCGCTGGGAAGAGCCTGGCCCCATCCTCCTGACACCCACCCTGAGAGATCTGTAAGCACTGATCAGATGCCCCTCAGCTTCCTCCAGGCTGAGCAGCCCCAGCTCTCTCAGCCTCTGCTCAGCTGAGAGCTGTTCCAGGGCCCTCAGCACCTCACTTCTGAGAAGTGACCTCAGAAGCAGGGATTCAGCTTTAGCTTCCTCCCATTTCCTCACTCCTTCCTCATGGTACCCATCAGGAAGCACTACTGCTAGGAGGATCAGCCCCACAGTGGCAGGAGGAGCCAGGCTGATTCACAAACGTTTCTCTAGCTGCCTGGCACCTGCAGCCCTGCAGCTCTGCAGCCCTGCAGCTCTGCAGCCCTGCAGCCTGACTCCATCTGGCAGCACAGACCAGCCTGTGCAGCTCTAACCACACACACACCACCCAGCCCTCCTTACTTCAGTGTCTCTGCAGCCTAAACCCGCCCTGGGATGAAGTGCAAGCAGCAGAGGAGAGCACAGGGGAGAGCAGGGAAGCCATCAGCCCCGTGGGACACCGCGGGCTACATCCTGCCCTCCCCCCCCGCATCTGACAGCCCAAGAGGCGCTGGGCAGCCATCCTCTGCTGCAGGCACAGCACCATCCTGTGAGGGAAAGCATCTGCTAGGGCCTGGCAGGAACCAAACCCATCTCCCAGCCAGGCCAGGCAGGAATCCCTGCTGAGAAGCCAGGAGGTGAGAGTCTGCTGCCACTGGGCCAGCAGCAGCAGTGGGCACTGAAGGTGACAGCACACCCCCCCAGCCACTGCCCCTGCTCACCAGGGGCTGCTGCAGAATGCTCACAGGCCTGGCAGCCCTGCCATGGGAGCAGAGGCTGGGCTGGGTCAGCCTTGAGGAGGCTGAGGGGACCCCTCACTGCCATGGACCAGGACATAAGGGGTGGCTACCAGGAGGATGGAGATTGCCTCCTTCCAAGCAGTCCCATGGAAGACAAGAGGTGGTGAGCACAGGCCCCTGCTGGGCCATTCCCCCGGGCTGCAGAAGGCAGTGTCTCACTGGGAGCAGTCAGACCCTGGGATCAGCTCCAGGGGCAGTGGTGGGCACTGGGCAGGGTGCTGAGCCAGCTCAGTCCAGCTCCACCAGCACCCAGCAAGGTTGGAGCAGGTGATCCTCGGGGTCCCTTCCAAGCTGGCACTCTGGGGTTCTGTGATACAGGAGCTTCAACATTCCTTCCAGAGCACACCCCAGTCCCCCTGCCAGGACCACCACCACCACCCACAGCACTCAGCCACCACCCAGCACCTGAGACTGCCCCTCTGAAGGAAGGCAGAGCTCCTGCCAGCTCGCAGGCTGCAGCCACACAGCCCTGCTGCATCTCCCACACCAGCTCCCTGGGCAGCTCTGCAGCCTGGCACAGACACAAGCAGAAGCAGAGCTTGCTCTGCATCCACAGCTGGATGCTGGCTGTGTTGTCCCAGCTCTGGGCTCTTTACCTGGTGTGCAAAGACCAACAGACAGAGTGGAGATGTTTGTGCTCCTCCAGCTCTGCACAGAACAGGGAGCCAGCTGGCAGCTCCACAGCTCAACCTGGCAAGTGCCACACACTTACCCAAGCCTGGCTACAGAATCCCAGACTCATCTGGCGTGGAAAAGCCCTTCCAGACCCTGGGCACCCTTTCTCCAACCCCCCCAAGGCTGAAGCAAAGCCATGGCCCTCAGTATCACAGCTCAGCCTCTTTGAAACACCTCCAGGGGTGGGCATTCAACGACCTCCCCAGACAGCCTGTGCCAGGCTTTGAGAATCACAGCATCACAGAGCTGGCAGGGCTGGAAGGGACCTCAAGGCTCAGCCAGCCCCAACCCCCTGCCATGGGCAGGGACACCTCACACCACAGCAGCTTGCTCACAGCCACCTCCAGCCTGGCTGCAAACACCTCCAGGCAGGAGGCTGCCACCACCTCCCTGGGCAGCCTGTGCCAGGCTCTCACCACCCTCTTGGGGAACAACTTCTTCCTCACAGCCAATCAACACAGCTGGGGAGGGGTCTGGAGCACAGCCCTGGGAGGAGAGGCTGAGGGAGCTGGGCTTGCTTAGCCTGCAGAAGAGGAGGCTCAGGGGAGACCTTCTTGCTCTCTGCAGCTCCCTGCAGGGAAGTTGTAGCCAGCTGGGGGTTGGTCTCTTCTGCCAGGCACCCAGCACCAGAACAAGAGGACACAGTCTCAAGCTGTGCCAGGGGAGGTTCAGGCTGGAGGTGAGGAAGAAATTCTTCCCAGCAAGAGAGATTGGCCACTGGGATGTGCTGCCCAGGGAGGTGGTGGAGTCCCCATCCCTGGAGGTGTTTAGGAGGAGCCTGGCTGAGGCCCTTGGTGCCAGGGTTGAGTTGCTCAGATGGTGCTGGGGGAGAGGTTGGACTCAATGACCTTAAAAGCCTTTTCCAACCTGGTTAATTCTATTCTATTCATTTCCCTTTCAGAGGAGAACTTTCTTCTCATGTCCAACCTAAACCAGCCCTGGTGCATCCCCCTCCTACCTGTGCAGATCTACTGCCCTCCCCCTGGCCTGGGTTACAGCTTCTTGGCCTCCAATTGAAGCAAGAACAGCCACAAAATGAACAGTGCAGCTCTGGGGGGTGGGCCTGCAGGCAGGGGGCTCGGCAGCTCAAGGGGGGCAGGGCTGCTTCAGCAGTACAGAGACAACTGAATGAGTGAAGCTGCTCATTGGGAACAGATGTTGCAGGAGTTTTGCATCTCCAGGGTTTGCTGATGCTGCTCCTGTTGACAAGAAGTTCTTGTTGCCTAAGGTGCTGATGTCCTTGGTGTCTGCTGACAGCCTTTTGGTTTGCTCTGGAGGGAATCCCCAGCCAGACAACACTCAGATAACAGCTGGGACAAGGCAGAAATCATCTGGCCCTTCTACACCCCTTTGAGAACTAATCCCCAACGAGGTTCAAGCCAACCACCTCCGGCAGCTACCTTCCAGAGGGCCACTCTTGGGGCACGGGATCTGTAACCAACCCTGGGCACAGCCAGGCAGCTCTGCACCTTTCCCTCCCTGCAGCAGAGGCTGGCAGGGCTCAGTGCCCTGCGCCCAGAGAGACAGCAACCCCGGCCGGCAGCCGCCACGGCTCCTGCTCAGCACCAGCTGCTTGCCCCGGGCTCGGTCACTGCTCACCACCGGCCCTGCCCCAGCGCAGGGAGCGATGCCCCAGCAGGCAAGGAACCAGGCTGGCTCGGCAGCTGCCCAGCGCCGCTCCCGGGGCAAGGCTCTGCCTCTGCCCCCCCGGAGCCGCTCCTCTGCCTCACCAGGGCACACACGGGCCCAGGCACACAGGCCCATGCACACCAGCCCCATAGGGGCCCAGCCCCACACAGGCCCATGCACACCAGCCCCATGCAGACCCACTCACGCCAGCACTGCAGGGACCCACGCACACCAGCCCCAGGCACACCAGAGCCAGGCAGACCCACGCACCCTGGCAGCCCCACGGGGCAGTCTGGCCGGCCAGCAGCAGCAGCGCCTGAAGCCTTCCCCGCGCAGGCTGCAGGGGAGGCAGCCCCAGAGGCGCCGAGGGCAGCGCAGCGGCAGCGCCGCAGCACACCGGCTGGACCTCCATCCTCCCACCGCCGGCTCCCGAGCCGCAGGGCAGCGCCCGCAGCAGCTCCGGGCTCGCATCCCGCACGGGAGCTGCTGCCTGCCCCCCGCGACCCTCCCCTCGGAGCCGCCGGGAGCAGCCTGTCTGTAGTGAGCGCTGGAGATCTGACAGGCTGCAGGACTGAGTCCGGCTCAGAAAATGGCACCCAGCACTTGCCGGGGAGCTCTCCTCACAGCATGACATGATTTGCTCGTTCTGCACCAGTGCTGCTCCCAGGGAAGAGACGGAGGGGTAAGAAGCTTCCTGGGAACCCAAGGAGAGCATCACCCTCTGGAACTGCCCCACTGAGAGGCAATCGGCCTCCCATCCTCCCTTAATCTCCACAAATCCTCCCCTTCCCCCACCAGCCTTCCAAGCTGCTCACAGAAAGGCACTTTGGTTGGTTTTTGCAGGTGTGAGCAGCAGGAAGGCGCTGGGGCTGATTCCCCTCCTTCCTCCCCACATCCTCAGTCACCTCCTGCAGCACTCGGGGCACTCAGCAGCACCTTGCAGCACACAGAGCAGCTGAGAACTGGCTCAGGCTACACAGAGAGGTTTCTCCATCCACTTTGCATCAGGAAAGCCTCAGGGGAGCATTGAGGAGGGGGCAAGGCAAGACCACTGCAGCCAGACTGGTTTAGGCTACAAGGAGCCTCAGAACAGTGTTCCCTGTGGCTAAAATGATCCTACCCCTAGAGGAGGCTCTGGGCTCCTGCTTCTGGCAGCAGAGCTGGGGAGACAGTCAAGGCAGGCAGGTTCCTCTTGGGTTGGCAGCAAAGGGTGAGGGGAAGGAAAAAGGTGCAAGGAGGAAAGTGAGACCACGTATCAGGGGCAGAAGAAAAAGGTCCTCACAAGAGACCACAGAGCATGCAAGCCTTTTCTCAGCTCACCAGCAGGGCTTCGGAGGTGGCACTCGGGGAATGTCCTCCCCTGTGCCAAGCTCCCCACCACTGCTCCAGCCCCCACTGCTCTGCACCACTGCACTGCACCACCTGCCCTTGCATCCACCAGGCACACCACCAGCAAACCTATCCCCCGAGATCTCAGCTGCTGCATTGCTTGGCCAAGATGGAAGATTTCAGCCTGGGGCAGCCAGAGAAGAATGTGACTTCCACGGGCTGATGGCCAGCACAGCCTGAGGGAGCTCCTGCAACCTCAGCTGCATCTTGCAGCACTTGAGAGGGACACCTGGAAACAGAGGGGACCTCAAGGCAGTGCAGGAGTGATCTGACAAACCAGCCTGTTCCTTCACCGTTCAAAGGGCTTTCTGGCCACTTCTGCTGTTCTCTGGACCATCACCAGTGAGGCTTTTTCGGTGTATCACACCAGCAGGGAATAAAACCACTGCACAGCCCTCACAGTGCTCCAGCACCACCCAGCCTGGACCCACAGCACAGCGTCTGCCTGGTGCCCACAGGGCAGAGTCTGTATGGCCTTCCAGGACCCTGAAACCTGCCCCAGCCCCCTCGGGGGGGCTCTCAAATCCTGCCACACACCCCCTGGTGACAGAGGTCACCCAAGCCCCGTGGAGGCCCTCAGGGAACCCCACATCCCAGGGCACTCTCACAGCATCCCTGGGGGACCCTGTCCCACAGCCCATAGGGCACCAGAGCCCCACAGCCCCCCCAGGGCACCCTTTGGTCCTGCCCTGCTCCTCACGGGGCCTGACCCTTCGGGGACCCTCAGCGCCGACAGCAGCACCAAGGGGTCACTAAGGCTTCACAGAGCTCTACCTGGGGACCCCCCAGTCCTGCCTCACACCCCCCGGGGCAGGACCCACCTCGGCCTCTCAGTGCTTCTGGGGGCACCCCACGGTCCTGTCCCACATGCCACATCAGCAAGGGGGCACCTCGGCTTCACAGCACCCCGGGGCACCCTACAGCCCAGGCCCGCAGGGAGATGGTCATCGCAGCACCCCCGGGATGCCCACAGCACCGTGGGGGTCACCACAGCCCCACAGCACCCCCAGGGGACCCCACATCCGCCCCAGGGCTCAACGACCACCGCAAGAAGCGTGGCTGCGAGAAGCCACCGAACCACCCCGGCGCCCAGCGAGGAGCAGAAGCGGAGGGGCGTTAGCGGAGGAGGGGGTTAGCGACGGGGCCAGGCAGGGCGGGCAGGGTCGGTCCCCGTTCCCCCCCCACTTACCCGCCCCGCCATCTTGCCGCTGCGCCCGGCCCGCAGCGCCGCGCCGCCTGACAGCCGCGCCGCACCGACGGTCCCGCCCCGCGGCCGCCAGGGGGCGGTGCAACGCAGGCGCTGCGACGGGATTGGGCGGGCCTCCGAGGACCGCGGGGGCGGTGACGCCCCCTTGCAGCGACAGCGGCCCCGGATTGGCCGTTCCGCGCAGGCGCTGACGGGCACCTCCGGTGCCGCTAGGCCATTGGCTGAGGGACGGGAGGGGAGGGCATTCTGCGGGAGAGCTGCTGCGATTGGCCGGCGCGCCGTGCGCGGGGCCGCGGCTCTCCGTAGTGCGGGCTGCGCGCTCCGGGCCCCGGGAGCGGCCGCGGCGCCGTGAGGGAGCTCCCGGCGGCGTCAGGCGCGGCTGGTGCCGCTGTGCCCGCGGCCTGAGGGCGGGCAGGGTCCCTGAGGCAAGGGGTGGTGGGCAGCCGCGGCTCAGCCGCCCGGTGAGAACCCTGCCCGCTGAGAACCTTGCCCGCTGCAGGAGTGGCGTCGGCAGGACGCCTCTCGGGGCCCGGGGGCATCGCCGAGCCCTCACCCGCGTTCCCTGAGCTGGGCAGTCTTCGGGAGGGAAAGGACAAAACCTGTCAAACTGCGCCACGTGGGCAGCACGTCAATATAGTGGCTACAGTGGAGGGATGCTGGGGCCTCCTCCCAAAGGTTCCCTTGCTTCGTGATGTTGTTTTCAGTCACAGGATCCCGGAGTGGTTTGGGTCAGAAGGGACCTTGGAGATCATCTGTGCCAAGCCCCTGCCGCTGGCAGGGACACCTTCCACGGAGCAGGGATTCACCTGCACTAGATTCAGCTGGGCAAGCACCCGGCTTGTGCTAGCAGCACAGGTCTTCTCCAGCCTAAACGGCTCCATGATTCCATGTTTTCAGGCTTTTTGCTGCGCGTCAGAGGTGTGTGCAAGCCTGAAAGGTAGATGATGGAAGCTTAGAGCTGCTGCTCTGGCTCAGTGCATGGCTAAGCCTGGGATTAACCTTCACCTTTGGTGAGGAGGGCTTGGGACTGTTAATAGGCACTCACTCATTGATGTCTTCTGCTCCTTGCAGCTCTTCCTTCTACCTGGAGCCTGGTCCTGCTTGAGCACCTACTGAATGTTTGCAGCAGACTTCTGGATATGGATCTGTATGGAGGCCATCTCCTGGGATTTGGTTGAGCTAGGGCAGCAGGTCACAGTGGATCAGCTCTGTCATGCTGAGATGACAAAGGCTTGTTCTCAGAGCAGTGTCCTCTGTGTGAGGCTCTGTGTGATGAGATTCCATTTATGGTCTTGGTCTTGGATTTGGTTTGAGAGAGGGAGGTGGTGACCACTTGGATTCCAAAGGCAGGTTCAGTACTGTGTCCAAAGCCAACCTCAGCAGCCTGGAAATCAATCCAGGGAGCAAGCTGCAGTGTGTTAACAACCTGTCACAGCAGCAGCAGCTTCCTGCAGGGCTTGGACAACATCATCAAATATTAATACTGATTGGAACTGCTGCTTTGCTGCCACAAACAGGTAACAGTGTCAGCAGGGACTGGAAGGGAGTGGCAAGCTCATGGAAACCTGAGGGGCAGCACTTAAATGCAGTGGTTGATATGTGGGACCACAGATGTGCCTCAGTGCCTCTGAAACAGCACTTTTAGAAGTCCTCTGTCTGGCCTGAGGGGTGGCCCCTGAAGGGTCTGCTGCAACTGCTCCCCCAGCTATGAATTCTGGCTGAATGATTTCATTTTGGGGAGATTCTCACTGCTCTGAGCTTCCCCAGTCTCTGCTGTGTGGCTCTGAAGGAACCTTCTGCAGAAGCAAACGCAGGGAAAAAGATCTCTGAACTGTTAGGGAAATGGTTGGGATGGTAGGGTGGGGTGGTTGCACTGCCCAGCATTTCACCATTTCCAAGAGGAGAGGAAAGCAAAGCAAAGCTCCCCAAACCACACAGGGGGCACTGGGTCTGAGTGGAGACCTGGGACCATAGGAGACCCCAGCCCACCCCTGCTGGGTCCTGAGCTCCAGCCGTGACTTGTCCCTCAGGGTGACAGGACTGCACCTCGAGGAGCTTTGGGCACACAGGGTTCTGAGCTAGGGCATGGTCCAGAGCCCTGCCCCAAAGCCCTGCCCCACAGCCAGCCCTTCCCTGGGGCAGGGAGTGAGGGGCAAAGCAGCTGGGAGAGCACACATCATGGAGCCAGCACTCACAGCTGCCCCTTCCACACAGCTGGGATCTGTTGGAAGCCAGAGGCTTCGCTCCAGACACATCTGGCCTGGGCTCCCTGGGTGGGCTTAGGAAAGCACTGGGCAGGATCCAGCCCCCCAGGCTCACCCCACTAACCTCCCTGTGAACCCAGTGGCTGGCAGCATGCTGAGGGGAGCAGGAAGGCTGGAGGGGAGGCAGCAGCAGGGAATGTGAGAGATGGAGCACAGCACAGGTGCCCTCCATTCATAAAAATCACGCTGCCTGCCTTGTCAGCAAGTCGGCAGTGTGCTGCCTCTGTCTGCCCAAGCAGAGACAGCAGCAAAAACTGTCCCTGGACTCCTTATAAATAGCTTGAGAGCTGTAGCAAAACAGCTTGAGAGCTGAAAACAAGAGTGTGGCTTGACCTCAGGGCTTTGGGGCTTTCCTTGGTGGTTCAGCGTGAAGCCAGCTACACTCTCACCCTTGGTGGAGCATCTAAAGCAGCTGCAGGGAGGAGAGGGGCAAGGAAACAAGGGGCTCTCCCTGCCACCTTGTCTCCTGTGGTTTCACCTTCCAGCCCAGGGCTCTGGGGCACCCTCAGCTGCTGACCCCCAGCAGGGAGCCGTGCTGTGGGGGCAGGACTGTCACTGGTGATGGGGAGCAGGGGGCTCCTCGTGCTGTGGTGGGCGATGGCAGAGTCACCGCAGCAGTCTGGTCCCAAGCAGGGCTGTCCTGGCATGGAGCTGAGGTGGCAGCAGCTGAGGGCAGCCTGGCTGGCAGCACCAGGGGTAAGAGCCCTGAGGGGGTGGCAGGAGAATCTAGGAGTGGTCAGGGGTTGGCCGAGGCTGCCCAGGGAGGTGGTGGAGTCCCCATCCCTGGAGGGGTTCCACCTGTGGCCGTGGCGCCTGGGGCCATGGCTCGGTGGCCACGGTGGGGCTGGGTTGCTGGTTGGAGCAGGTGAACTTGGAGGCCAACTGAAGCAATTCTGTGATTCTATGGCCTGGGGGCTGCCAGGGGCTGGAGTTGACAGGACCTGAGGGGTGACAGTGTCACCCCCAAAGCAGGGGCATTTGCCCAGCAGAGCAGAGCTACTTCATCAGGGATTTGTGCAGAGCCAGGGCCCAGGTGGGACCTGCACAGAGCTCAGCTGCATTGCAAAGTTTCACAACACCCCCTGCTACCCCTCATACCCATCCTCACTCTGCTCCTGCACTGCTTCGCAGCCTCTCAGCCTTCCATTAAAGCAGCAGTATCTACAGCACTGCTGATGCTCTGGGAGGGGGGGTCTTGCAGGCCAGGGAGGGGTGGTGTGGTATTATAATGATATGCTAATGACTGCAGCCATTAGGAATGGATGTTGCAACAGTTTTACCTCTGGAGGCTTTGCTGATGTTGCTTCTGTTGACAGCAAGCTCTTGTTTCCTTGGGTATTGATGTCCTTGGTGTTTCTGACAGCCTTTTGGAATGGAATAGGAATGGAATGGAATGGAATGGACCAGGTTGGAAAAGACGTTGAGATCATCAAGTCCAACCTCTCACCCAGCACCATCTGATCAACTCAACCATGGCTCCAAGTGCTACATAAAATCCCCTCTTGAACACCTCCAGGGATGGGGACTCCGCCACCTCCCTGGGCAGCACATTCCCATGGCCAATCTCTCTTTCTCTGAAGAACTTCATTCCAACATCCAGCCTAAACCTCCCCTGGCACAGCTTGAGACTGTGTCCTCTTGTTCTGGTGCTGGGGGCCTGGCAGAAGAGACCAACCCCCACCTGGCTACAACCTCCCTGCAGGGAGTTGCAGAGAGCAAGAAGGTCTCCCCTGAGCCTCCTCTTCTGCAGGCTAAGCAAGCCCAGCTCCCTCAGCCTCTCCTCCCAGGGCTGTGCTCCAGACCCTTCCCCAGCTTTCTTGCCCTTCTCTGGACACCTTCCAGGTTTTGCTTTAATTTGGAGGGCATTCACAGCACAAGACAGACAGCAGCAGTCTCTGGGCTCCTCTCCAGGGCAGGCTGTGGTTGTTCAAACCAGATCTGCACCACGAAGCCCCTGGCAGAGGTCCTCCTTAGAAGACCAGTGCAGCACAGTCAGCCCTAACTCAAAGAGCATCACTGTAGTTTGGGCTTTTCCTCCATGGTTTTGCTTAGGTAACAACAGTGCCAGGCCTCAGCGGGGTGACAAGGCTCAGAGCAGGCAGGGCCCGTGGGTGGCAGGGCCCGAGGGAGTGCTTCAGGCTGTGGAAGGGTGGCTGTGAGGGGGCAGCTCTCCTGCTGGGGGCAGGCCTCGGGGGCAGGGCAGCAGGCGGGGGCGGGGGGGGGGGCGGGGCCGGAGGCTGTGAGCGGCGTTGCCGTCTCGGGGTTGGCGGGAGGCGATTTTTCATTGGCTGGATGTCGGCGGAAGGAGCCAATAGCAATGACGCTCTGTTGCCAAGGGCCGGGCCGCCGCTCTTCCCTGCCGAGTAGCCGCGTGGAAAACACCGCGGGTCACGCGGCGCGGGGAGTTGCGAGGGGGCTGAGCGGCTCCTCATTGGCTGCGCGGCTCAGGGGCTGACCAATCCCCGGCAGCGCGCGGGTCGGGCAGCGGTTGGCCCAGTACGAGGCTAACGGCCGGGGCCGCCGCAGCCCGCCCGTTAGAGGCGCGCGCCGCCAGTAACCGCCTCTGGCAACCTTCTCTGGCCGCGATGGAGGTGAGGGACGGGGGTGCGGGGAGGCTGAGCTGTGCAGCTCCAGCAGCCCAGCTGAGGGCTGGAGCCGTCCCGAGGCTCGGGTTTTGCCTGGGCGCCGGTCACCGAGCAGGGCTGAGAGTGGCTTTGGTTCTTGCCCTTTCCCCCTTGTGTGGCCGCGCCCGGGCCTGCCTCAGTGCCCTGACACCCTCCCGTGTGGGGCTGTCCGGGGCCGTCTGGGCCTGGACCTGGGCCTTATGGCTGCTGGGAAAGTGAGTTTGGCGCCGCGGGGAAGGCTGTTGGGTGCCCTGGGAACGTTGCGGTGGGCAGCGTGTGGGGCTGGGTGAGGCCTGCCACGGCCGCGGGCCCCTACCGGCACACGGCAGGACAGGGGGTGAGGGCACAACCGGGAACAGAGCCTGGTCCGTTGAAGTCCGAGGAGCAACTTCCTCGCTGTGAGGCTGCTGGAGCAGGCTGCCCAGAGGGGTGGTGGAGTCCCCTCTGGGCTCATTCCAAAGCCATCTGGACAGTGTGCTCCTGGGCACGCTGCTGTGGGTGCCCTGCTTTAGCCAGGGGGTTGGACTGGTTGATCTCCAGAGGTCCCCTCCAACCCCTGCCGACCTGTGGCTCTGTCACATCCTCACTGAGGTCACAGGCTGGGGGCTAACAGGACAAGTCAGAAACTGACAGGACCTTTCCCGGTCAGTGTAAGCCATGGAGCTGAGCCCCTTGCTGCTGCCGGCTTCATGGCTTCATGTTTGTGAAGCATGCCTGAGGAAAGAGAGTGTGTTGATGCTGTTCAGCCTGGAGAGGAGAAGGCTCCCAGAGACCTTCTTGTGGCCTTCCAGGATCTGCCAGGGGCTCCAAGCAAGCTGGGGAGGGACTTGTGAGGGTGTCAGGGAGGGATAGGACTGGGGGGGATGGAGCAAAACTAGAAGTGGGGAGATTCAGGTTGGGTGTTAGGAAGAAGTTGTTGTTCCCCAGGAGGGTGGTGAGAGCCTGGCACAGGCTGCCCAGGGAGGTGGTGGAAGCCTCCTGCCTGCCTGGAGGTGGCTGTGAGCAACCTGCTGTGGTGTGAGGTGTCCCTGCCCATGGCAGGGGGGTTGGAACTGGCTGAGCTTTGAGGTCCCTTCCAGCCCTGACAATTCTATACTGCAGTGCAGCTGCAGGGGGAACTAGAATGTAGCTCATGACGTCCACCTGCACCTGAGGTGCAGAATCTGTTTCCATCCTCAGGTGGCTGTAGAATAACTTTGAGAGAGGAGCTCTTAATTAGGGTGCTGGCAGAGCACTACCCTGTGCAACCTGAACTCTGCATGTCGTGGTCAGTGTTTCATATGTGCTGCCATGGAATACTTTAAGCATTAGGCAAACAGCTTTCTTTCATTTGTGAGCTGCAGGGCTGTTGGTTGGGGTTGGGTTTTTTTTTTTTTTTTGCTTTATTTTAACTTAAAATTGTCCTTGTATGCCTCACCTTCTGAGGAAGGGAAGGAAAGATGCCCCACTTCCTTGTGTTCTTTTGGTTTAGAATGACAGAATGGTTTGGGTTGGAAGGGACCTTTAGAGGTCATCTCGTTGCAGCCCCCCCCCCCCGAGTGAGCAGGGACATCTGCAACTAGAGCAGGTTGCTCAGGTTTTCATTTCTTGCTCCCCTTGGTCCCTTGTTTGAGTGCTTCCAGGCTGGTGACAGGGACCAGGGATCTTCTTAGGTGGAAGGTGTTGCTCCCAGAGCTGCAGACTGGGGCAAGGTTCCCCACAGTGTCTATACTTAAGTGCAAGATGCCGGCTCCTGAAGCCCAAAGATGCACATTTGTGTGATGGAAGTGATGAAATAGGAGCAGTGGTGAAAGGACCAGCGGTGTCCATCAAGGTGCAGAAGGCTAAATGGCTCTTGGTGGAAGAGATGGTTATTCTCCCACTCCTGTATCTGTTGTTCTTCTGTGGTGATTCAGCCCTTTGGAAGCTCATTATGAGCCCAGGCTTGGGGAATGATGAGAGTCAGAACGGCCCTGCAGAAAAGGGCTTGGAGGTGCTGGTGGATGAAGCTGGGCAGGAGCCAGCAATGGGCACTGGCAGCACAGAAGGCCAAGGGCAGCCTGGGCTGCATCCAAAGCAGAGTGGCCAGAGCTGGAGAGAGAGGATCCTTTCCCTCTGCTCTGGGGACACCTCAGCTGCAGGGCTGGGTTCATTTCTGTTGCCCCAGCACAAGATGGACATGGAGCTGCTGGAGCAGGTTCAGAAGAGGCCACAGAGATGATCAGGGGCTGGAGAACCTCCCCTGTGGAGATGGGGTGGGGGAGTTGGGGCTGTTCAGCCTGGAGAAGGCTCCTTAGATCCTAGAGCAGCATTTCAGATCTGCAAGGGACCTGCAGGCAGCTGGGGAGGGACTGCTCAGAAGGGCTGTGGGGATGGTGTGAGGGGCAGTGGTTTGAAACCGGAGCGGGGCAGGTTTAGGTTCAGGAGGAGCACTGAGGGTGGTGAAATACTGGAACAGGTTGCCCAGGCATGTGGTTGTGGCCCAGTCCCTGGAGACATTCAAGGTCAAACTTGTGTCCCTGAGCAGCCTGACCTAGTTGGAGGTGTCCCTGCTCACTGCATGGGTTTGGACAAAATGACCTTTGAGGGTCACTTCCAAACTGATGAACCCAGCTGATGCAGAGCAAGTCTGCAGGTTTCCTCTGCTCTGGACCTCCTCCAGACACTTCTCCTGGTCTGTTGGCTTAAGCTTTTCTCTCAGGGTAAATATGGAAGTCTTCTAATCATAGACTGAATAAGGTTGGAAAAGACCTCAAAGATCGTCAAGTCCAAGCTGTCACCCTGCACCTCCTGACAGCTAACCCATGGCTCCAAGTGCCACATCCTCTTGAACACCTCCAGGGATGGGGACTCCACCACCTCCCTGGGCAGCACAGCCCAGTGGCCAATCTCTCTTGCTGGGAAGAATTTCTTCCTCACCTCCAGCCTGAACCTCCCCTGGCACAGCTTGAGACTGTGTCCTCCTGTTCTGGTGCTGGGTGCCTGGCAGAAGAGACCAACCCCCAGCTGGCTACAACCTCCCTGCAGGCAGTTGCAGAGAGCAAGAAGGTCTCCCCTGAGCCTCCTCTTCTGCAGGCTAAGCAAGCCCAGCTCCCTCAGCCTCTCCTCCCAGGGCTGTGCTCCAGACCCCTCCCCAGCTTTCTTGCCCTTCTCTGGACACCTTCCAGGTTTTGCTTTACTTTGGAGGGCATTCACAGCACAAGACAGACAGCAGCAGTCTCTGGGCTCCTCTCCAGGGCAGGCTGTGGTTGTTCAAACCAGATCTGCACCACGAAGCCCCTGGCAGAGGTCCTCCTTAGAAGACCAGTGCAGCACAGTCAGCCCTAACTCAAAGAGCATCACTGTAGTTTGGGCTTTTCCTCCATGGTTTTACTTAGGTAACAACAGTGCCAGGCCTCAGCGGGGTGACAAGGCTCAGAGCAGGCAGGGCCCGTGGGTGGCAGGGCCCGAGGGAGTGCTTCAGGCTGTGGAAGGGTGGCTGTGAGGGGGCAGCTCTCCTGCTGGGGGCAGGCCTCGGGGGCAGGGCAGCAGGCGGGGGCGGGGGGGGGGCGGGGCCGGAGGCTGTGAGCGGCGTTGCCGTCTCGGGGTTGGCGGAGGCGATTTTTCATTGGCTGGATGTCGGCGGAAGGAGCCAATAGCAATGACGCTCTGTTGCCAAGGGCCGGGCCGCCGCTCTTCCCTGCCGAGTAGCCGCGTGGAAAACACCGCGGGTCACGCGGCGCGGGGAGTTGCGAGGGGGCTGAGCGGCTCCTCATTGGCTGCGCGGCTCAGGGGCTGACCAATCCCCGGCAGCGCGCGGGTCGGGCGGCGGTTGGCCCAGTACGAGGCTAACGGCCGGGGCCGCCGCAGCCCGCCCGTTAGAGGCGCGCGCCGCCAGTAACCGCCTCCGGCAACCTTCTCCGGCCGCGATGGAGGTGAGGGACGGGGGTGTGGAGAGGCTGGGGCTGTGCAGCTCCAGCAGCCCAGCTGAGGGCTGGAGCCGTCCCGAGGCTCGGGTTTTGCCTGGGCGCCGGTCACCGAGCAGGACTGAGGGTGGGCTTGGTTCTCGCCCTTTCCCCCTTGTATGGCCGCGCCCGGGCCTGCCTCAGTGCCCTGACACCCTCCCGTGTGGGGCTGTCCGGGGCCGTCTGGGCCTGGACCTGGGCCTTATGGCTGCTGGGAAAGTGAGTTTGGCGCCGCGGGGAAGGCTGTTGGGTGCCCTGGGAACGTTGCGGTGGGCAGCGTGTGGGGCTGGGTGAGGCCTGCCACGGCCGCGGGCCCCTACCGGCACACGGCAGGACAGGGGGTGAGGGCACAACCGGGAACAGAGCCCGGTCCGTTGAAGTCCGAGGAGCAACTTCCTCGCTGTGAGGCTGCTGGAGCAGGCTGCCCAGAGGGGTGGTGGAGTCCCCTCTGGGGCTCATTCCAAAGCCATCTGGACAGTGTGCTCCTGGGCACGCTGCTGTGGGTCCCCTGCTTTAGCCAGGGGGTTGGACTGGTTGATCTCCAGAGGTCCCCTCCAACCCCTGGCGACCTGTGGCTCTGTCACATCCTCACTGAGGTCACAGGCTGGGGGCTAACAGGACAAGTCAGAAACTGACAGGACCTTTCCCGGCCAGTGTAAGCCATGGAGCTGAGCCCCTTGCTGCTGCCGGCTTCATGGCTTCATGTTTGTGAAGCATGCCTGAGGAAAGAGAGTGTGTTGATGCTGTTCAGCCTGGAGAGGAGAAGGCTCCCAAGAGACCTTCTTGTGGCCTTCCAGGATCTGCCAGGGGCTCCAAGCAAGCTGGGGAGGGACTTGTGAGGGTGTCAGGGAGGGATAGGACTGGGGGGGATGGAGCAAAACTAGAAGTGGGGAGATTGAGATTGGGTGTTAGGAAGAAGTTGTTGTTCCCAGGAGGGTGGTGAGAGCCTGGCACAGGCTGCCCAGGGAGGTGGTGGAAGCCTCCTGCCTGCCTGGAGGTGGCTGTGAGCAACCTGCTGTGGTGTGAGGTGTCCCTGCCCATGGCAGGGGGGTTGGAACTGGCTGAGCTTTGAGGTCCCTTCCAGCCCTGACAATTCTATACTGCAGTGCAGCTGCAGGGGGAACTAGAATGTAGCTCATGATGTCCACCTGCACCTGAGGTGCAGAATCTGTTTCCATCCTCAGGTGGCTGTAGAATAACTTTGAGAGAGGAGCTCTTAATTAGGGTGCTGGCAGAGCACTACCCTGTGCAACCTGAACTCTGCATGTCGTGGTCTGTTTTAAACACTCTCCACGCCAATCGAGAGTTTAAGTATAAGAAATTTTATTGTGGGTAAAATAAGCCAAAGCAGCGCTGGGTGGCTGGGAGTCTCCTGCTCCACAACAGCACACACCGAATAAGGATCCACTCTCTTCTTTTAAGGTGGAGGTATGTGGCAACCGTGACAGCCAATTCCTCATGCATAGAATGCACCCTTCTGGCTGTGCAAGTGTGAGTTCCTGATAGGGATCAACATCCTGGTCTGGAGTCTCTTGTGAAGATGTTGATAGTCTTCCTTATCTTAACCTTGTTTCTGGCAGGCTCAGTGGGTGTCGATCCAGCTGCCCAACTTCTGTAGATTTCTGCCTAACAAGCTTAAAACTAAGTACATACTGCTCAAAACAGGATGTTACATGGTCTTATCATTGAGTGGCATTGTCTGACTTGATCACGACTCCAGCATTGATCATTTATATGGTTAACAAATAATTCATCCCTTTATTTATTACAATTCCTCCCTTTTCCTTTTTGCTCATTTATTTGTTATCCATACTAAGATGTCTCAAAACGGGATAAGGCATCTGAGGCTGCTTTGAGGACCACACTGGAGTTTGAGGTAGACTCAGTATCCTGGATAATAATTAATTTGACTTTTTTCCATTTTTTTTTTTTGGCTTACAAATGATATTAACCAATTAAGTATACAGGGACCAAAGGTTAAAATCAATATTATCATTATTAATGGTCCCATGAAGGTTGACACTACAGTAGTCAACCAAGGGGATTGATTGAACCATCCTTCATACCAAGATTGATTATTTGCTCGCTCTCTTTTTCTTTTCTCCAGCCCTTCCCGGACCTTTGCCATGAGTCTCTTACCACTCCTGTGTGAGCTGCATAAAAGCCACACTCCTCTCCCAGGGCAGCACATAGGCCTCCAGCCTGTAAAAACAATAGGTCCAGACCTCGTCTGTTTTGTAGAGCTACTTCAGATAACGATGTTAGTGATTTTTCTAAGTATGAGATGGATTTTTCAATGCTCTCCAAGTCTTCATCCACAGCTGCCCTAAGAGATGATAACCCCTATTTTGCTGTACTAGCCAGGCTGCTCCTGCTGCTGTCCCGGCAATACCCAATCCCATCAAAGGAGCGAGGGTAACTGCGGCAATGGGTTCTCTTTTAACAGTTCTATGGTTGCTGCTTTCCCAATGTACAAACATAGATTCTTCATTGTGGTATAAAATTCGTGGCAAGATTATTGCTAATATACAATATTCTTTCTGCTCATTTACAATCTTGTTTGATACACATGGAGTCAGCCCTGTCTTTGAACAAATCCATTTAGTTCCATTTGGGCTATAGTCCATAATGAGTTTAGGTTCCTTCTTCCCTTGCCTATACAAAAATTCTTCTTGACATTAGCAGGTACATGCCCTAAACATTTACCCTTGCCCTTAATTTCTTGTACAGTTACTCCTCTCTTATAATTGTCCCAATTACATCCAGGAGGATTACTTTGATTACTCTTTTGGCACGTCTCATTCATTCCCACAGCTTCATAGAATGGAGGTTTTACATCATAACATAACCAGCAATGTTCAGTTTTGTTGGGATCAGTATAATTTAGAGCAGTGTAAGAGGCTTGAATCATATCCCAGAATGGGTCGGTATTGACTCTAGTATTTTCTTCCGGTAAAGGTACGGTGGTAGGACTAATATGCTTTTGCACATTCTTACTGTTTTCAATTTCCCTTGTCAATATTCAATTAGGTCCTAATGCTTGAGACAAAGTTATTATTTCCTTTTTTATTAATGTCAAATTTAAGCACAATAGTATTCATTTGGCTGGTTACGATATGTTTTCCCAGGGTTTGAACTGGGACATAGATAACAAGGTTTCTGAATTAAACAGGGTTCCATTTGAACCAAGTCACACAAAGTTGGTTGGAAGTTTGGAGCTCCAGGTGTTATTTCTTCATCCATCACCTTCTGATCCCTCCATTGCATGAGTGAGCATTTATGAGGTCGGTGTAATTTATTGGATAACACGATATTTAGGGCTAGGCATATCATAAACTCTTTATGAGGCTCATTTCGGGTCTCCACTTTAGCATAGCTCTCTGCCTTCCCACCGCCTACGCTTGTGCACAGCGCAGCGGGGTGTTAGGTCTTCTTGGCAGCAGAAGATACTCTTCAGGGACCTTTTAGTTGTAGCCTTTTAAGCCTCTCCTCCACTTGCTCTATAAGGGGATTGGGCCTTTTGGATACTTTGGAGAGTTTCCACTCTTCCTCACTTACCTCTTGTTCAATTATGACAACACCTATTTAATATTCGAGAGCTCCTAACTCCCCTACATGATTTACCAGTCTTTGCAGTTCCCACATTCGGATTATCAATTCCTGATTATTATTTTTTTTCTTTATTATATCCCAGATTTCTATCTATCCTTCCTTCAGGAATTCCCTGTTAATCTGTCCAGTGAGATTCAAATGCCCTCACCACATGTTGTTCCAAGTTCTCAAATTGGTACTGATCCCAACAACTTGAACATATTCCCCTTAAGATAACAAACACCCTATTTGCCTGATATATAAATTCACATCTCCCACAACAAAATTTTACCCATTAAGTACAATTCACACAATAAAATTTTTACCCATTAAGTACAATTCTTATCCCCACAATCACAATTTTTTCTCTAACTTTTTATGAACATATCTATTTTTCATAAACTGATTATCATGTATAAGTAAATCATCAACAATTTCTATAATGTCTTGAGTCCATAAGGGAGGGTTTATCACCTCCCCGATGAGTCCAATGGCAGTAACACCCTGCGGTGGCGATGACTGGTGCCTCGATGCTCCTCATAGCCGTTAGCTGTATCGAGTTCATTCAGATTGATGCTCGAGAGAATGTTAATTTTAGAGGATCATCGTTGGTAGAGACCTTCCACTTTCCAGAGCTCACTGGACCTTTGCCCCTGCTGATGTGGGTCCACCCTCTTTCAGCAGTACGAATTGCCGACTCTGTGGTGAGCAATACAAGAAAAGGGCCTTCCCATTTGGGGGTTAACGTTGATTCTTTCCATACCTTGATTAACACATTATCTCCCGGTTGAAGGCTATGGGTAGCCAGATCCAAAGGTGGTCTCTGGGCTACCATCCCCTTCTTCCTTAATTCCTGCCTCCTTTTCATGAGAGTTATTATAAATTCCTCTAAAACTTTATCCTTGACCTTTGGGTGGTCTAAAGGGATTTCAAAGTCCTATGGCATTCCATACAGCATTTCAAAAGGAGACACCCCAACATCTACTCTTGGTTGAGTTCTAATGTACAATAAGGCTAGTGGTAAACACTTTACCCAACTCATTTTTGTTTCCATCATTAATTTGGTTAGGTGTTTCTTGATTTCTCCATTCATACGTTCAACTTTACCAGAGCTTTGGGGATGCCAGGGGGTGTGATATTCCCACTTAATTCCTAAGGCTTCCATTACTTCTCTGATAACTTTAGAGGTAAAGTGGGATCCTCTATCAGAATCTATGGTTACAACCAATCCATAACGGGGAATGATTTCCTCTAACAATATTTTTACTACTGTCCTAGCATTTGCCCTGGCTACTGGAAATGCTTCCACAAAGTGGGTTAAATGGTCTACCAATACCAGTAAATGTTGGTATCTTCCTACCTTAGGTAGGTCAGTAAAATCAGCTTGTATCCTTTCAAAGGGCCTTTTTGCTAATTCTCTCCCACCAGATACTCGTTCTCTCAATTGCCTCTTATTAACTCGCTGACAGGTTAGACATCCTTCTATCATTTTCTTTACTCTTCCATATATTCCTATACAGGCATATTTAGACTCAAATTGGTCCACCAAAGCCTGTACTCCCCAGTGGGTTTGACTATGTAATTTTCCTGTTATGCCCCTTGCTAATCCTTTTCTATGTACTACTGCTATTTGCTTTGGTTCCCTCAAGGCTGACCATATTTCTTTTATGAGTGCCTCATGTATCAACCCTTTTCCTTGGCTGTTTAGAAGCCCTCTTTCCTCCCAGATTTTCCCAAAGGTATGCACTATCCCATCTGCATACTTAGAATCAGTATAGATTGTTCCTACCTTATCTTTTAGCAACAATAACGCCCTTAATAGAGCCTACAATTCGCATGCCTGGGCTGACCATTGCTTACTCAGAGGTGCAGATTCCATCACCTGGGAGGTTTTTCCATTTATGATGGCATAGCCTGACTTGCGCTTTCCTTCTATTACTCTAGAAGATCCATCTAGATATAGTTTTTCCCCTTCAGGCAACTCTTCTTCCTCCAAATCCTCCCTTACCTTAGCCTGTCTTCTACCAGACGAATACAATCATGAGTAAGATTTAAATCAGGCTCCCCATACAGAAATTGAGCAGGATTCAATGCCCCTGTGGTTTGCAATGTTAGTTTAGGAGAGTGTATTAAAATTCTCTCATACTTCAAGAGTCTACTATCTGTTAGCCATTGATCAGCCTTCTGGTTTAATATTCCCCTAAGATCATGGGGGGTATATACTATTAGTTCTCCCCTAAAGTGACCTTTTTGGCCTCTGCTATTAATAATGCTGTGGATACCACAGCTTGCAAACAGGTAGGCCATCCTCTACTAACAGGATCTAATAGTTTTGAGTAGTAGCCCACAGGTTTCTTATGTCCTGCCCAATCTTGGGTTAAAACTCCATCAGCAGTTCCTTCATCAGGGTTAACATACAAAAAGAATGGTTTCTTTACATCTGGCAAATTCAGTACCGGGGCTTCGGTAAGGTCAGATTTAAGGGTTTTTAGCCTGTTATCATCCTCCAGACTCCACTTTAATAATCCATCTTTTGTTAGTTTTTCATACAAAATGTTACCTTTTTACTGTAGTTTTCAATCCACTGCCTGCAGTACCCCAGTAAGCCCAAAAGCTGCCGAATCTGTCTCTTAGTTCTCGGGGGTGGCAAGTCCAATATCCCTTGCACCCGTTGAGGGTCTAATAAGTTTTCCCCCTTGTCTAGCCAATGACCCAAATATTTAACCTTTTCCTCGGTAAACTAATTCAGACTTTGAGACTTTCAATCCCTTAAGGCTAAGAAAATTTAGCAATTTAATACTGGCTTTTCTTACTTTTTCTTGTTCTTTTCTTGCTATCAATAAATCACCTACATGCTGCAAAAGAGTTGTTTCAGGGTCCACCTCAAAGTCCTGCAACTTTTGTTCCAGGGCTTGCTCAAAAAGGTTCGGAGATTCCTTAATTGTTGTGTTCTCCGGGCATCCACGTTTTCCCATTCAAATGCAAAACAGTCTCTACTTTCTTGTTTTAAGGGGCAAGCCCAAAAGGCGTCCTTCAGGTCAATTACACTGTACCAAGTATATTCTGGAGATAGCTTGCTTAGCAAGGTATAAGGATTCGCCACCACTGGAAAACGGGTGAGGGTTCTTTGATTTACGGCCCTCAAATCTTGCACTAATCGATAGGTTCCATCTGACCTTTTAACAGGTAGTATAGGAGTATTATGAGGGGACAGGCAGGGTTCTAATAGTCATTGTGCTAACAATCTGTCAATTACAGATTGTAATCCCCTCTTTGCCTCTTGCGAAATGGGATATTGTCGTATCCGTAGTGGTTCAGAGGGATTCTTAATTGTGATTTCAAATGGTTCAATGTCAAATTTTCCTACATACCTCAGGATTTTTTTTTTTTCTTTTTCATCTTCTACTGTTAAGGCATATAATTTAATCTTTATGCCTTGTTTATCACTTTCCAAATTGATCCCTAATTCTACCATCAAATCTCGTCCTAATAGGTTGTATTCAGCTTCTGGGACCAGCAAAAAGCTTCCTAAAGAAAATTTAGTAGGGGACTCAATTTCTACTTCTTTAATAAGGGATACCTTAAATGGTTCTCCTTTTGCTCCAATTACCCCTATTTTCTCCATTGATTCCTTACATCCCGTCGGGATGTTTTGTATGGTGGACCTTTCTGCTCCTGAATCCACCAAAAAGGTAAATTCTTGTCGCTGGGGACCCAATTTTAATGTTATCAAGGGCTCTTGAATGTTGTGAGTCCCCAGCAGGTAGAGCCCCTGACCTCCCTAATCCTCCTGAAACATTTTCTCTTCTTGTATTCTTTTGCGACAGTTGTGCTTCAGATGGCCCTTTCCCTGACAATAATACCACACTACCTCTTTTCTGGCCTCTGTGTCCCTTGGAGGGGTTTGGCCATTTCTCCTCTTCTACAATAAACAAAATTCTTAGAATAGCCTGTAGTTCATCCCAGGTATAGATAGAGGGTCCTAGGAACTGATCAAGCCTCTCGGCTACTCCCAAAGGAAATCTCTACCATCCCCTGAGCTTAAAGGAACAGACACAAATCCTACACCTAATTGAGGCCCGCCCATGGCAAGCTCCCTTAAGGGATATTGCAACACCTCCTCCCTTTTAGTCTGGCTTCTAGTCACGGGTCGGCGGATATTCACTTCATCTGGGCCAGGCAAGTCCTCAGGGGGTATCTCAGGAGCCCCTTTGGAGGAGCTGTTGGTGGCTCCTGTCCCTGGGGTCCCGCATATGGAGGAGGAGAAACATCACCATACTCAATTTCCTCCTTTTTCTTTTTGTCAGTGTCCTTTTTCTCCTCTTTTATGGTAAATACCTTAAATAGCTGTTGGTCAGTTAACCATAAATACGCATATTCACTTTCCTCTTTATTAAAAGGCATCTTGTCATTAACATAAATACCAAGGTTTGACATACCCAATCTTCAAAAGTGCCAAATACTGGCCAATAAGTCCCCTGCCTAATCTCTTTTCCTCCCCAAACCTCTATACAATAGTGTATCATCTTTTCTTTAGGTTTTCCCCTTGGGGAGGGGGGTCCGTCCAATTTCTAATCATAATTCCTAAAGGGCTATCACGGGGGTATCAGGGAGCTTGACACCTTTCTTGTTTTTGTCTGTCTTACTAGCAGACTTTAAAGTACTCTGCCCCATTTCATCTGGAGTGCTCCGTCACACACACACACACACGCTCCCCTTGTTCGCGACTCAAACTCTCGCGAGTAATGAGAACTGCGCTACTGAAGGCTCCGCACTCGCTTCGTCCTTAATTGGACGTCTCTTACATCAGCACTTCCAGGAATCCACAAACCCCAACCAAGCAGTACCCGCAGCAAACCGCAATATACTCACGTACTCCTGACCATAGGAGTCTTTGCCTGGTCTTCGTGCACAAATTTTACGGGGTCCTTCCTTTTACTTATTTTACCCTTGTTCGGATATCCTGAGTCTGAGTCAGAGAGTAGAACCCAGGGACCGTTGTAAAACGGAGGCGCCTTTCCCTGAGTTATAGTTCTGACCCAGAGTACCGGGATCCGAGTCACGGCACCAAATTTGTTACAAACACTCTCCACGCCAATCGAGAGTTTAAGAAATTTTATTGCGGGTAAAATAAGCCAAAGCAGCGTGCTGGGTGGCTGGGGGCCTCCTGCTCCACAACAGCACACACCGAATAAGGATCCACTCTCTTAAGGTGGAGGTATGTCGCAACCGTGACAGCCAATTCCTCATGCATAGAATGCACCCTTCTGGCTGTGCCAGTGTGAGTTCCTGATAGGGATCAACATCCTGGTCTGGAGTCTCTTGTGAGGATGTTGATAGTCTTCCTTATCTTTAACCTGGTTTCTGGCAGGCTCAGTGGGTGTCGATCCAGCTGCCCAACTTCTGTAGATTTCTGCCTAACAAGCTTAAAACTAAGTACATACTGCTCAAAACAGGATGTTACATGGTCTTATCATTGAATGGCATTGTCTGACTTGATCACGACTCCAGCATTGATCATTTATATGGTTAACAAATAATTCATCCCTTTATTTATTACAACAGTCAGCCCTAACTCAAAGAGCATCACTGTAGTTTGGGCTTTTCCTCCATGGTTTTACTTAGGTAACAACAGTGCCAGGCCTCAGCGGGGTGACAAGGCTCAGAGCAGGCAGGGCCCGTGGGTGGCAGGGCCCGAGGGAGTGCTTCAGGCTGTGGAAGGGTGGCTGTGAGGGGGCAGCTCTCCTGCTGGGGGCAGGCCTCGGGGGCAGGGCAGCAGGCGGGGGCGGGGGTGGGGCGGGGCCGGAGGCTGTGAGCGGCGTTGCCGTCTCGGGGTTGGCGGGAGGCGATTTTTCATTGGCTGGATGTCGGCGGAAGGAGCCAATAGCAATGACGCTCTGTTGCCAAGGGCCGGGCCGCCGCCCTTCCCTGCCGAGTAGCCGCGTGGAAAACTCCGCGGGTCACGCGGCGCGGGGAGTTGCGAGGGGGCTGAGCGGCTCCTCATTGGCTGCGCGGCTCAGGGGCTGACCAATCCCCGGCAGCGCGCGGGTCGGGCGGCGGTTGGCCCAGTACGAGGCTAACGGCCGGGGCCGCCGCAGCCCGCCCGTTAGAGGCGCGCGCCACCAGTAACCGCCTCCGGCAACCTTCTCCGGCCGCGATGGAGGTGAGGGACGGGGGTGCGGAGAGGCTGGGCTGTGCAGCTCCAGCAGCCCAGCTGAGGGCTGGAGCCGTCCCGAGGCTCGGGTTTTGCCTGGGCGCCGGTCACCGAGCAGGGCTGAGGGTGGGCTTGGTTCTCGCCCTTTCCCCCTTGTGTGGCCGCGCCCGGGCCTGCCTCAGTGCTCTGACACCCTCCCGTGTGGGGCTGTCCGGGGCCGTCTGGGCCTGGACCTGGGCCTTATGGCTGCTGGGAAAGTGAGTTTGGCGCCGCGGGGAAGGCTGTTGGGTGCCCTGGGAACGTTGCGGTGGGCAGCGTGTGGGGCTGGGTGAGGCCTGCCACGGCCGCGGGCCCCTACCGGCACACGGCAGGACAGGGGGTGAGGGCACAACCGGGAACAGAGCCCGGTCCGTTGAAGTCCGAGGAGCAACTTCCTCGCTGTGAGGCTGCTGGAGCAGGCTGCCCAGAGGGGTGGTGGAGTCCCCTCTGGGCTCATTCCAAAGCCATCTGGACAGTGTGCTCCTGGGCACGCTGCTGTGGGTGCCCTGCTTTAGCCAGGGGCTTGGACTGGTTGATCTCCAGAGGTCCCCTCCAACCCCTGCCGACCTGTGGCTCTGTCACATCCTCACTGAGGTCACAGGCTGGGGGCTAACAGGACAAGTCAGAAACTGACAGGACCTTTCCCGGTCAGTGTAAGCCATGGAGCTGAGCCCCTTGCTGCTGCCGGCTTCATGGCTTCATGTTTGTGAAGCATGCCTGAGGAAAGAGAGTGTGTTGATGCTGTTCAGCCTGGAGAGGAGAAGGCTCCCAAGAGACCTTCTTGTGGCCTTCCAGGATCTGCCAGGGGCTCCAAGCAAGCTGGGGAGGGACTTGTGAGGGTGTCAGGGAGGGATAGGACTGGGGGGGATGGAGCAAAACTAGAAGTGGGGAGATTCAGGTTGGGTGTTAGGAAGAAGTTGTTGTTGCCCAGGAGGGTGGTGAGAGCCTGGCACAGGCTGCCCAGGGAGGTGGTGGAAGCCTCCTGCCTGCCTGGAGGTGGCTGTGAGCAACCTGCTGTGGTGTGAGGTGTCCCTGCCCATGGCAGGGGGGTTGGAACTGGCTGAGCTTTGAGGTCCCTTCCAGCCCTGACAATTCTATACTGCAGTGCAGCTGCAGGGGGAACTAGAATGTAGCTCATGATGTCCACCTGCACCTGAGGTGCAGAATCTGTTTCCATCCTCAGGTGGCTGTAGAATAACTTTGAGAGAGGAGCTCTTATTAGGGTGCTGGCAGAGCACTACCCTGTGCAACCTGAACTCTGCATGTCGTGGTCAGTGTTTCATATGTGCTGCCATGGAATACTTTAAGCATTAGGCAAACAGCTTTCTTTCATTTGTGAGCTGCAGGGCTGTTGGTTGGGTTGGTTTTTTTTTTTTTTTGCTTTCTTTTAACTTAAAATTGTCCTTGTATGCCTCACCTTCTGAGGAAGGGAAGGAAAGATGCCCCACTTCCTTGTGTTCTTTTGGTTTAGAATGACAGAATGGTTTGGGTTGGAAGGGACCTTTAGAGGTCATCTCGTTGCAGCCCCCCCCCCCGAGTGAGCAGGGACATCTGCAACTAGAGCAGGTTGCTCAGGTTTTCATTTCTTGCTCCCCTTGGTCCCTTGTTTGAGTGCTTCCAGGCTGGTGACAGGGACCAGGGATCTTCTTAGGTGGAAGCTGTTGCTCCCAGAGCTGCAGACTGGGGCAAGGTTCCCCACAGTGTCTATACTTAAGTGCAAGATACCGGCTCCTGAAGCCCAAAGATGCACATTTGTGTGATGGAAGTGATGAAATAGGAGCAGTGGTGAAAGGACCAGAGGTGTCCATCAAGGTGCAGAAGGCTAAATGGCTCTTGGTGGAAGAGATGGTTATTCTCCCACTCCTGTATCTGTTGTTCTTCTGTGGTGATTCAGCCCTTTGGAAGCTCATTATGAGCCCAGGCTTGGGGAATGATGAGAGTCAGAACGGCCCTGCAGAAAAGGGCTTGGAGGTGCTGGTGGATGAAGCTGGGCAGGAGCCAGCAATGGGCACTGGCAGCACAGAAGGCCAAGGGCAGCCTGGGCTGCATCCAAAGCAGAGTGGCCAGAGCTGGAGAGAGAGGATCCTTTCCCTCTGCTCTGGGGACACCTCAGCTGCAGGGCTGGGTTCATTTCTGTTGCCCCAGCACAAGATGGACATGGAGCTGCTGGAGCAGGTTCAGAAGAGGCCACAGAGATGATCAGGGGCTGGAGAACCTCCCCTGTGGAGATGGGGTGGGGGAGTTGGGGCTGTTCAGCCTGGAGAAGGCTCCTTAGATCCTAGAGCAGCATTTCAGATCTGCAAGGGACCTGCAGGCAGCTGGGGAGGGACTGCTCAGAAGGGCTGTGGGATGGTGTGAGGGGCAGTGGTTTGAAACCGGAGCGGGGCAGGTTTAGGTTCAGGAGGAGCACTGAGGGTGGTGAAATACTGGAACAGGTTGCCCAGGCATGTGGTTGTGGCCCAGTCCCTGGAGACATTCAAGGTCAAACTTGTTTCCCTGAGCAGCCTGACCTAGTTGGAGGTGTCCCTGCTCACTGCATGGGTTTGGACAAAATGACCTTTGAGGGTCACTTCCAACCTGATGAAACCCAGCTGATGCAGAGCAAGTCTGCAGGTTGCCTCTGCTCTGGACCTCCTCCAGACACTTCTCCTGGTCTGTTGGCTTAAGCTTTTCTCTCAGGGTAAATATGGAAGTCTTCTAATCATAGGGCTGAATAAGGTTGGAAAAGACCTCAAAGATCGTCAAGTCCAAGCTGTCACCCTGCACCTCCTGACAGCTAACCCATGGCTCCAAGTGCCACATCCTCTTGAACACCTCCAGGGATGGGGACTCCACCACCTCCCTGGGCAGCACATTCCAATGGCCAATCTCTCTTGCTGGGAAGAATTTCTTCCTCACCTCCAGCCTAAACCTCCCCTGGCACAGCTTGAGACTGTGTCCTCTTGTTCTGGTGCTGGGGGCCTGGCAGAAGAGACCAACCCCCACCTGGCTACAACCTCCCTGCAGGGAGTTGCAGAGAGCAAGAAGGTCTCCCCTGAGCCTCCTCTTCTGCAGGCTAAGCAAGCCCAGCTCCCTCAGCCTCTCCTCCCAGGGCTGTGCTCCAGACCCCTCCCCAGCTTTCTTGCCCTTCTCTGGACACCTTCCAGGTTTTGCTTTACTTTGGAGGGCATTCACAGCACAAGACAGACAGCAGCAGTCTCTGGGCTCCCCTCCAGGGCAGGCTGTGGTTGTTCAAACCAGATCTGCACCACGAAGCCCCTGGCAGAGGTCCTCCTTAGAAGACCAGTGCAGCACAGTTGTTAAAAACACTCTCCACGCCAATCGAGAGTTTAAGTATAAGAAATTTTATTGCGGGTAAAATAAGCCAAAGCAGCGCGCTGGGTGGCTGGGGGCCTCCTGCTCCACAACAGCACACATCGAATAAGATTCCCCTCTCTTCTTTTAAGGTGGAGGTATGTCGCAACCGTGACAGCCAATTCCTCATGCATAGAATGCACCCTTCTGGCTGTGCCAGTGTGAGTTCCTGATAGGGATCAACATCCTGGTCTGGAGTCTCTTGTGAGGATGTTGATAGTCTTCCTTATCTTTAACCTGGTTTCTGGCAGGCTCAGTGGGTGTCGATCCAGCTGCCCAACTTCTGTAGATTTCTGCCTAACAAGCTGCAAACTAAGTACATACTGCTCAAAACAGGATGTTACATGGTCTTGTCATTGAATGGCATTGTCTGACTTGATCACGACTCCAGCATTGATCATTTATATGGTTAACAAAATTCATCCCTTTATTTATTACAATTCCTCCCTTTTCCTTTTTGCTCATTTATTTGTTATCCATACTAAGATGTCTCAAAACGGGATAAGGCATCTGAGGCTGCTTTGAGGACCACACTGGAGTTTGAGGTAGACTCAGTATCCTGGATAATAATTAATTTGACTTTTTTCCATTTTTTTTTTTTGGCTTACAAATGATATTAACCAATTAAGTATACAGGGACCAAAGGTTAAAATCAATATTATCATTATTAATGGTCCCATGAAGGTTGACACTACAGTAGTCACCAAGGGATTGATTGAACCATCCTTCATACCAAGGTTGATTATTTGCTCGCTCTCTTTTTCTTTTCTCCAGCCCTTCCCGGACCTTTGCCGTGAGTCTCTTACCACTCCTGTGTGAGCTGCATAAAAGCCACACTCCTCTCCCAGGGCAGCACATAGGCCTCCAGCCTGTAAAACAATAGGTCCAGACCTCGTCTGTTTTGTAGAGCTACTTCAGATAACGATGTTAGTGATTTTTCTAAGTATGAGATGGATTTTTCAATGCTCTCCAAGTCTTCATCCACAGCTGCCCTAAGAGATGATAACCCCTATTTTGCTGTACTAGCCAGGCTGCTCCTGCTGCTGTCCCGGCAATACCCAATCCCATCAAAGGAGCGAGGGGAATTGCGGCAATGGGTTCTCTTTTAACAGTTCTATGGTTGCCGTTTTCCCAATGTACAAACAGAGATTCTTCATTGTGGTATAAAATTCGTGGCAAGATTATTGCTAATATACAATATTCTTTCTGCTCATTTACAATCTTGTTTGATACACATGGAGTCAGCCCTGTCTTTGAACAAATCCATTTAGTTCCATTTGGGGCTATAGTCCATGATGAGTTTAGGTTCCTTCTTCCCTTGCCTATACAAAAATTCTTCTTGACATTAGCAGGTACATGCCCTAAACATTTACCCTTGCCCTTAATTTCTTGTACAGTTACTCCTCTCTTATCATTGTCCCAATTACATCCAGGAGGATTACTTTGATTACTCTTTTGGTACGTCTCATTCATTCCCACAGCTTCATAGAATGGAGGTTTTACATCATAACATAACCAGCAATGTTCAGTTTTGTTGGGATCAGTATAATTTAGAGCAGTGTAAGAGGCTTGAATCATATCCCAGAATGGGTCGGTATTGACTCTAGTATTTTCTTCCGGTAAAGGTACGGTGGTAGGACTAATATGCTTTTGCACATTCTTACTGTTTTCAATTTCCCTTGTCAATATTCAATTAGGTCCTAATGCTTGAGACAAAGTTATTATTTCCTTTTTTATTAATGTCAATTTAAGCACAATAGTATTCATTTGGCTGGTTACGATATGTTTTCCCAGGGTTTGAACTGGGACATAGATAACAAGGTTTCTGAATTAAACAGGGTTCCATTTGAACCAAGTCACACAAAGTTGGTTGGAAGTTTGGAGCTCCAGGTGTTATTTCTTCATCCAACACCTTCTGATCCCTCCATTGCATGAGTGACCATTTATGAGGTCGGTGTAATTTATTGGATAACACAACATTTAGGGCTAGGCATATCATAAACTCTTTATGAGGCTCATTTCGGGTCTCCACTTTAGCATAGCTCTCTGCCTTCCCACCGCCTACGCTTGTGCACAGCGCAGCGGGGTGTTAGGTCTTCTTGGCAGCAGAAGATACTCTTCGGGGACCTTTTAGTTGTAGCCTTTTAAGCCTCTCCTCCACTTGCTCTATAAGGGGATTGGCCTTTTGGATACTTTGGAGAGTTTCCACTCTTCCTCACTTACCTCTTGTTCATTATGACAACACCTATTTAATATTCGAGAGCTCCTAACTCCCCTACATGATTTACCAGTCTTGCAGTTCCCACATTCGGATTATCAATTCCTGATTATTATTTTTTTCTTTATTATATCCCAGATTTCTATCTATCCTTCCTTCAGGAATTCCCTGTTAATCTGTCCAGTGAGATTCAAATGCCCTCACCACATGTTGTTCCAAGTTCTCAATTGGTACTGATCCCACAACTTGAACATATTCCCCTTAAGATAACAAACACCCTATTTGCCTGATATATAAATTCACATCTCCCACAACAAAATTTTACCCATTAAGTACAATTCACACAATAAAATTTTACCCATTAAGTACAATTCTTATCCCCACAATCACAATTTTTTCTCTAACTTTTTATGTACATATCTATTTTTCATAAACTGATTATCATGTATAAGTAAATCATCAACAATTTCTATAATGTCTTGAGTCCATAAGGGAGGGTTTATCACCTCCCCAATGAGTCCAATGGAAGTAACACCCTGCGGTGGCGATGACTGGTGCCTCGATGCTCCTCAGTAGCCGTTAGCTGTATCGAGTTCATTCAGATTGATGCTCGAGAGAATGTTAATTTTAGAGGATCATCGTTGGTAGAGACCTTCCACTTTCCAGAGCTCACCGGACCTTTGACCCTGCTGATGTGGGTCCACCCTCTTTCAGCAGTACGAATTGCCGACTCTGTGGTGAGCAATACAAGAAAAGGGCCTTCCCATTTGGGGGTTAACGTTGATTCTTTCCATACCTTGATTAACACATTATCTCCCGGTTGAAGGTTATGGGTAGCCAGATCCAAAGGTGGTCTCTGGGCTACCATCCCCTTCTTCCTTAATTCCTGCCTCCTTTTCATGAGAGTTATTATAAATTCCTCTAAAACTTTATCCTTGACCTTTGGGTGGTCTAAAGGGATTTCAAAGTCCTATGGCATTCCATACAGCATTTCAAAAGGAGACACCCCAACAGCTACTCTTGGTTGAGTTCTAATATATAATAAAGCTAGTGGTAAACACTTTACCCAACTCATTTTTGTTTCCATCATTAATTTGGTTAGATGTTTCTTGATTTCTCCATTCATACGTTCAACTTTACCAGAGCTTTGGGGATGCCAGGGGGTGTGATATTCCCACTTAATCCCTAAGGCTTCCATTACTTCTCTGATAACTTTAGAGGTAAAGTGGGATCCTCTATCAGAATCTATGGTTACAACCAATCCATAACGGGGAATGATTTCCTCTAACAATATTTTTACTACTGTCCTAGCATTTGCCCTGGCTACTGGAAGTGCTTCCACAAAGTGGGTTAAATGGTCTACCAATACCAGTAAATGTTGGTATCTTCCTACCTTAGGTAGGTCAGTAAAATCAGCTTGTATCCTTTCAAAGGGCCTTTTTGCTAATTCTCTCCCACCAGATACTCGTTCTCTCAATTGCCTCTTATTAACTCGCTGACAGGTTAGACATCCTTCTATCATTTTCTTTACTCTTCCATATATTCCTATACAGGCATATTTAGACTCAAATTGGTCCACCAAAGCCTGTACTCCCCAGTGGTTTGACTATGTAATTTCCTATTATGCCCCTTGCTAATCCTTTTCTATGTACTACTGCTACTTGCTTTGGTTCCCTCAAGGCTGACAATATTTCTTTTATGAGTGCCTCATGTATCAACCCTTTTCCTCGGCTGTTTAGAAGCCCTCTTTCCTCCCAGATTTTCCCAAAGGTATGCACTATCCCATCTGCATACTTAGAATCAGTATAGATTGTTCCTACCTTATCTTTTAGCAACAATAACGCCCTTAATAGAGCCTACAATTCGCATGCCTGGGCTGACCATTGCTTACTCAGAGGTGCAGATTCCATCACCTGGGAGGTTTTTCCATTTATGATGGCATAGCCTGACTTGCGCTTTCCTTCTATTACTCTAGAAGATCCATCTAGATATAGTTTTTCCCCTTCAGGCAACTCTTCTTCCTCCAAATCCTCCCTTACCTTAGCCTGTCTTCTACCAGACGAATACAATCATGAGTAAGATTTAAATCAGGCTCCCCATACAGAAATTGAGCAGGATTCAATGCCCCTGTGGTTTGCAATGTTAGTTTAGGAGAGTGTATTAAAATTCTCTCATACTTCAAGAGTCTACTATCTGTTAGCCATTGATCAGCCTTCTGGTTTAATATTCCCCTAAGATCATGGGGGGTATATACTATTAGTTCTCCCCCTAAAGTGACCTTTTTGGCCTCTGCTATTAATAATGCTGTGGATACCACAGCTTGCAAACAGGTAGGCCATCCTCTACTAACAGGATCTAATAGTTTTGAGTAGTAGCCCACAGGTTTCTTATGTCCTGCCCAATCTTGGGTTAAAACTCCATCAGCAGTTCCTTCATCAGGGTTAACATACAAAAAGAATGGTTTCTTTACATCTGGCAAATTCAGTACCGGGGCTTCGGTAAGGTCAGACTGAAGGGTTTTTAGCCTGTTATCATCCTCTGGACTCCACTTTAATAATCCATCTTTTGTTAGTTTTTCATACAAAAATGTTACCTTTTTACTGTAGTTTTCAATCCACTGCCTGCAGTACCCCAGTAAGCCCAAAAGCTGCCGAATCTGTCTCTTAGTTCTCGGGGGTGGCAAGTCCAATATCCCTTGCACCCGTTGAGGGTCTAATAAGTTTTCCCCTTGTCTAGCCAATGACCCAAATATTTAACCTTTTCCTCCGTAAACTAATTCAGACTTTGAGACTTTCAATCCCTTAAGGCTAAGAAAATTTAGCAATTAATACTGGCTTTTCTTACTTTTTCTTGTTCTTTTCTTGCTATCAATAAATCACCTACATACTGCAAAAGAGTTGTTTCAGGGTCCACCTCAAAGTCCTGCAACATTTGTTCCAGGGCTTGCTCAAAAAGGTTCCTTAATTGTTGTGTTCTCCGGGCATCCACGTTTTCCCATTCAAATGCAAAACAGTCTCTACTTTCTTGTTTTAAGGGGCAAGCCCAAAAGGCGTCCTTCAGGTCAATTACTCTGTACCAAGTATGTTCTGGAGATAGCTTGCTTAGCAAGGTATAAGGATTCGCCACCACTGGAAAACGGGTGAGGGTTCTTTGATTTACGGCCCTCAAATCTTGCACTAATCGATAGGTTCCATCTGACCTTTTAACAGGTAGTATAGGAGTATTATGAGGGGACAGGCAGGGTTCTAATAGTCATTGTGCTAACAATCTGTCAATTACAGATTGTAATCCCCTCTTTGCCTCTTGCGAAATGGGATATTGTCGTATCCGTAGTGGTTCAGAGGGATTCTTAATTGTGATTTCAAATGGTTCAATGTCAAATTTTCCTACATACCTCAGGATTTTTTTTTTTTTCTTTTTCATCTTCTACTGTTAAGGCATATAATTTAATCTTTATGCCTGGTTTATCACTTTCCAAATGATCCCTAATTCTACCATCAAATCTCGTCCTAATAGGTTGTATTCAGCTTCTGGGACCAGCAAAAAGCTTCCTAAAGAAAATTTAGTAGGGGACTCAATTTCTACTTCTTTAATAAGGGATACCTTAAATGGTTCTCCTTTTGCTCCAATTACCCCTATTTTCTCCATTGATTCCTTACATCCCGTCGGGATGTTTTGTATGGTGGACCTTTCTGCTCCTGAATCCACCAAAAAGGTAAATTCTTGTCGCTGGGTGGCTGGGAGTCTCCTGCTCCACAACAGCACACCCCGAATAAGATTCCCCTCTCTTCTTTTAAGGTGGAGGTATGTCGCAACCGTGACAGCCAATTCCTCATGCATAGAATGCACCCTTCTGGCTGTGCAAGTGTGAGTTCCTGATAGGGATCAACATCCTGGTCTGGAGTCTCTTGTGAAGATGTTGATAGTCTTCCTTATCTTAACCTTGTTTCTGGCAGGCTCAGTGGGTGTCGATCCAGCTGCCCAACTTCTGTAGATTTCTGCCTAACAAGCTTAAAACTAAGTACATACTGCTCAAAACAGGATGTTACATGGTCTTATCATTGAATGGCATTGTCTGACTTGATCACGACTCCAGCATTGATCATTTATATGGTTAACAAATAATGCATCCCTTTACTTATTACATGGTCAGTGTTTCATATGTGCTGCCATGGAATACTTTAAGCATTAGGCAAACAGCTTTCTTTCATTTGTGAGCTGCAGGGCTGTTGGTTGGGGTTGGGTTGGGGATTTTTTTTTGGCTTTATTTTAACTTAAAATTGTCCTTGTATGCCTCACCTTCTGAGGAAGGGAAGGAAAGATGCCCCACTTCCTTGTGTTCTTTTGGTTTAGAATGACAGAATGGTTTGGGTTGGAGGGGACCTTTAGAGGTCATCTCGTTGCAGCCCCCCCCGAGTGAGCAGGGACATCTGCAACTAGAGCAGGTTGCTCAGGTTTTCATTTCTTGCTCCCCTTGGTCCCTTGTTTTGAGTGCTTCCAGGCTGGTGACAGGGACCAGGGATCTTCTTAGGTGGAAGCTGTTGCTCCCAGAGCTGCAGACTGGGGCAAGGTTCCCCACAGTGTCTATACTTAAGTGCAAGATACCGGCTCCTGAAGCCCAAAGATGCACATTTGTGTGATGGAAGTGATGAAATAGGAGCAGTGTGAAAGGACCAGAGGTGTCCATCAAGGTGCAGAAGGCTAAATGGCTCTTGGTGGAAGAGATGGTTATTCTCCCACTCCTGTATCTGTTGTTCTTCTGTGGTGATTCAGCCCTTTGGAAGCTCATTATGAGCCCAGGCTTGGGGAATGATGAGAGTCAGAACGGCCCTGCAGAAAAGGGCTTGGAGGTGCTGGTGGATGAAGCTGGGCAGGAGCCAGCAATGGGCACTGGCAGCACAGAAGGCCAAGGGCAGCCTGGGCTGCATCCAAAGCAGAGTGGCCAGAGCTGGAGAGAGAGGATCCTTTCCCTCTGCTCTGGGGACACCTCAGCTGCAGGGCTGGGTTCATTTCTGTTGCCCAGCACAAGATGGACATGGAGCTGCTGGAGCAGGTTCAGAAGAGGCCACAGAGATGATCAGGGGCTGGAGAACCTCCCCTGTGGAGATGGGGTGGGGGAGTTGGTGCTGTTCAGCCTGGAGAAGGCTCCTTAGATCCTAGAGCAGCATTTCAGATCTGCAAGGGACCTGCAGGCAGCTGGGGAGGGACTGCTCAGAAGGGCTGTGGGGATGGTGTGAGGGGCAGTGGTTTGAAACCGGAGCGGGGCAGGTTTAGGTTCAGGAGGAGCACTGAGGGTGGTGAAATACTGGAACAGGTTGCCCAGGCATGTGGTTGTGGCCCAGTCCCTGGAGACATTCAAGGTCAAACTTGTGTCCCTGAGCAGCCTGACCTAGTTGGAGGTGTCCCTGCTCACTGCATGGGTTTGGACAAAATGACCTTTGAGGGTCACTTCCAACCTGATGAACCCAGCTGATGCAGAGCAAGTCTGCAGGTTTCCTCTGCTCTGGACCTCCTCCAGACACTTCTCCTGGTCTGTTGGCTTAAGCTTTTCTCTCAGGGTAAATATGGAAGTCTTCTAATCATAGACTGAATAAGGTTGGAAAAGACCTCAAAGATCGTCAAGTCCAAGCTGTCACCCTGCACCTCCTGACAGCTAACCCATGGCTCCAAGTGCCACATCCTCTTGAACACCTCCAGGGATGGGGACTCCACCACCTCCCTGGGCAGCACAGCCCAGTGGCCAATCTCTCTTGCTGGGAAGAATTTCTTCCTCACCTCCAGCCTGAACCTCCCCTGGCACAGCTTGAGACTGTGTCCTCTTGTTCTGGTGCTGGGGGCCTGGCAGAAGAGACCAACCCCACCTGGCTACAACCTCCCTGCAGGGAGTTGCAGAGAGCAAGAAGGTCTCCCCTGAGCCTCCTCTTCTGCAGGCTAAGCAAGCCCAGCTCCCTCAGCCTCTCCTCCCAGGGCTGTGCTCCAGACCCCTCCCCAGCTTTCTTGCCCTTCTCTGGACACCTTCCAGGCTTTGCTTTAGTTTGGAGGGCATTCACAGCACAAGACAGACAGCAGCAGTCTCTGGGCTCCTCTCCAGGGCAGGCTGTGGTTGTTCAAACCAGATCTGCACCACGAAGCCCCTGGCAGAGGTCCTCCTTAGAAGACCAGTGCAGCACAGTCAGCCCTAACTCAAAGAGCATCACTGTAGTTTGGGCTTTTCCTCCATGGTTTTACTTAGGTAACAACAGTGCCAGGCCTCAGCGGGGTGACAAGGCTCAGAGCAGGCAGGGCCCGTGGGTGGCAGGGCCCGAGGGAGTGCTTCAGGCTGTGGAAGGGTGGCTGTGAGGGGGCAGCTCTCCTGCTGGGGGCAGGCCTCGGGGGGCAGGGCAGCAGGCGGGGGCGGGGGTGGGGCGGGGCCGGAGGCTGTGAGCGGCGTTGCCGTCTCGGGGTTGGCGGGAGGCGATTTTTCATTGGCTGGATGTCGGCGGAAGGAGCCAATAGCAATGACGCTCTGTTGCCAAGGGCCGGGCCTCCGCCCTTCCCTGCCGAGTAGCCGCGTGGAAAACTCCGCGGGTCACGCGGCGCGGGGAGTTTGCGAGGGGGCTGCGCGGCTCAGGGGCTGACCAATCCCCGGCAGCGCGCGGGTCGGGCGGCGGTTGGCCCAGTACGAGGCTAACGGCCGGGGCCGCCGCAGCCCGCCCGTTAGAGGCGCGCGCCGCCAGTAACCGCCTCTGGCAACCGCCTGTGGCAACCGCCTCCGGCCGCGATGGAGGTGAGGGACGGGGGTGCGGGGAGGCTGGGCTGTGCAGCTCCAGCAGCCCAGCTGAGGGCTGGAGCCGTCCCGAGGCTCGGGTTTTGCCTGGGCGCCGGTCACCGAGCAGGGCTGAGGGTGGGTTTGGTTCTCGCCCTTTCCCCCTTGTGTGGCCGCGCCCGGGCCTGCCTCAGTGCTCTGACACCCTCCCGTGTGGGGCTGTCCGGGGCCGTCTGGGCCTGGACCTGGGCCTTATGGCTGCTGGGAAAGTGAGTTTGGCGCCGCGGGGAAGGCTGTTGGGTGCCCTGGGAACGTTGCGGTGGGCAGCGTGTGGGGCTGGGTGAGGCCTGCCACGGCCGCGGGCCCCTACCGGCACACGGCAGGACAGGGGGTGAGGGCACAACCGGGAACAGAGCCCGGTCCGTTGAAGTCCGAGGAGCAACTTCCTCGCTGTGAGGCTGCTGGAGCAGGCTGCCCAGAGGGGTGGTGGAGTCCCCTCCGGGCTCATTCCAAAGCCATCTGGACAGTGTGCTCCTGGGCACGCTGCTGTGGGTGCCCTGCTTTAGCCAGGGGCTTGGACTGGTTGATCTCCAGAGGTCCCCTCCAACCCCTGCCGACCTGTGGCTCTGTCACATCCTCACTGAGGTCACAGGCTGGGGGCTAACAGGACAAGTCAGAAACTGACAGGACCTTTCCCGGCCAGTGTAAGCCATGGAGCTGAGCCCCTTGCTGCTGCCGGCTTCATGGCTTCATGTTTGTGAAGCATGCCTGAGGAAAGAGAGTGTGTTGATGCTGTTCAGCCTGGAGAGGAGAAGGCTCCCAAGAGACCTTCTTGTGGCCTTCCAGGATCTGCAGGGGGCTCCAAGAAAGCTGGGGAGGGACTTGTGAGGGTGTCAGGGAGGGATAGGACTGGGGGGGATGGAGCAAAACTAGAAGTGGGGAGATTCAGGTTGGGTGTTAGGAAGAAGTTGTTGTTGCCCAGGAGGGTGGTGAGAGCCTGGCACAGGCTGCCCAGGGAGGTGGTGGAAGCCTCCTGCTTGCCTGGAGGTGGCTGTGAGCAACCTGCTGTGGTGTGAGGTGTCCCTGCCCATGGCAGGGGGGTTGGAACTGGCTGAGCTTTGAGGTCCCTTCCAGCCCTGACAATTCTATACTGCAGTGCAGCTGCAGGGGGAACTAGAATGTAGCTCATGATGTCCACCTGCACCTGAGGTGCAGAATCTGTTTCCATCCTCAGGTGGCTGTAGAATAACTTTGAGAGAGGAGCTCTTAATTAGGGTGCTGGCAGAGCACTACCTGTGCAACCTGAACTCTGCATGTCGTGGTCAGTGTTTCATATGTGCTGCCATGGAATACTTTAAGCATTAGGCAAACAGCTTTCTTTCATTTGTGAGCTGCAGGGCTGTTGGTTGGGGTTGGTTTTTTTTTTTTTGCTTTCTTTTAACTTAAAATTGTCCTTGTATGCCTCACTTCTGAGGAAGGGAAGGAAAGATGCCCCACTTCCTTGTGTTCTTTTGGTTTAGAATGACAGAATGGTTTGGGTTGGAAGGGACCTTTAGAGGTCATCTCGTTGCAGCCCCCCCCCCGAGTGAGCAGGGACATCTGCAACTAGAGCAGGTTGCTCAGGTTTTCATTTCTTGCTCCCCCTTGGTCCCTTGTTTGAGTGCTTCCAGGCTGGTGACAGGGACCAGGGATCTTCTTAGGTGGAAGCTGTTGCTCCCAGAGCTGCAGACTGGGGCAAGGTTCCCCACAGTGTCTATACTTAAGTGCAAGATACCGGCTCCTGAAGCCCAAAGATGCACATTTGTGTGATGGAGTGATGAAATAGGAGCAGTGGTGAAAGGACCAGAGGTGTCCATCAAGGTGCAGAAGGCTAAATGGCTCTTGGTGGAAGAGATGGTTATTCTCCCACTCCTGTATCTGTTGTTCTTCTGTGGTGATTCAGCCTTTGGAAGCTCATTATGAGCCCAGGCTTGGGGAATGATGAGAGTCAGAACGGCCCTGCAGAAAAGGGCTTGGAGGTGCTGGTGGATGAAGCTGGGCAGGAGCCAGCAATGGGCACTGGCAGCACAGAAGGCCAAGGGCAGCCTGGGCTGCATCCAAGCAGAGTGGCCAGAGCTGGAGAGAGAGGATCCTTCCCTCTGCTCTGGGGACACCTCAGCTGCAGGGCTGGGTTCATTTCTGTTGCCCCAGCACAAGATGGACATGGAGCTGCTGGAGCAGGTTCAGAAGAGGCCACAGAGATGATCAGGGGCTGGAGAACCTCCCCTGTGGAGATGGGGTGGGGGAGTTGGGGCTGTTCAGCCTGGAGAAGGCTCCTTAGATCCTAGAGCAGCATTTCAGATCTGCAAGGGACCTGCAGGCAGCTGGGGAGGGACTGCTCAGAAGGGCTGTGGGGATGGTGTGAGGGGCAGTGGTTTGAAACCGGAGCAGGGCAGGTTTAGGTTCAGGAGGAGCACTGAGGGTGGTGAAATACTGGAACAGGTTGCCCAGGCATGTGGTTGTGGCCCAGTCCCTCTTGCCCTTCTCTGGAGACCTTCAAGTCTCTCAATGTCCTTCTGAAACTGAGGAGCCCAGAGCTGGACACAGGACTCAAGGTGTGGCCTGCCTCATGCTGTGTGTCAGACTGCTCCTTTGCGAGCTCCCACGGAGCAGAATCCACAGGTGTATGAAAGCACTCCAGAAATTGATCTTGGTGTGCAGTCCCCAGCTCCATCTCTCATGATGTCCTTCTGCCACCTCCTTCCCTTCTCTTGCAGCCCCAAGTGGCGTTTGGAAGTGGCAGCTGTCGCTCTGGGGCGCCGTGGAAGCCGGCGGGAGGCTGACTGATGCTGTCGGCAGCGTGGTGACAGGCTCTGCCTCCCTCTATGGCTGCTACAAAGCACAGGTGCAATTGGCTCCAAGCAGTTGTTTCCTGCCCGGGGGGGAGGGGAGGTTGGGTTGCTTGTAAACAAAAGGTTACCAAAAAATGCTTCTAAGGCAGTTTGTTGTGCTGGGCAAACAACTCACCAGGTTTGGTTCATCCTTGGTGGCCAGCAGGGAGGACAGGGACTGCTCCTAGGAAAGCACAGACGGAGCAATGTGGTGCTCAAAGGAGTGCTTTTGGGGGCTCTCTGTTCTCCTGTTAGCATAAACAGGATGCTAGGGGTTGGAAGGGACCTTCAAAGACCATCCAGTCCAACCCCCTGCCAGAGCAGGAGCAGAATATCCAGCACAGGTCCCACAGGAACACATCCAGACAGGGCTGGGAAGGCTCCAGAGAAGGAGACTCCACAACCTCCCTGGGCAGCCTGCTCCAGTGCCCTGTGCCTCCTACAGTGAAGAAGTTCCTCCTCACCTTGAGGTGGAACCTCCTGTGCTGCAGTTTATATCCATCAACACTTGTAGGCAAAGTGAGGAGCACCTGGCTGTTCCCAGGACACCTGGGAAGTTGTTGAGAAGGAGCAGCTTAGGTATTGCCACAGATAGTTCTGGAGCATGCCCAGATGTGGAGTGCCGACTCTGGGCATAAGCCAGCCTGGAGAGCAGGGAGGGTCAGTCTGGTGAGTGGAAAATGCCAGGACAGGACGTCATAGGAGGGTTTGTGTTGGAAGGCACCTCCAAAGGTCATCCAGTCCAACCCCCTGCACTCAGCAGGGACATCCTCCATTAGAGCAGGTTGTTCAGAGCCTTGTCAGACCTTACCTTGAATATCTCCAGGGCTGGGGCCTCAGCCCCCTCACTGGGCAACCTGTTGCAGTGTTCCAGCAGCCTCCTGCTGCAGAACTTGTTCCTCACATCCAATCTCAATCTGCTCTGCTCTCATTCCAAACCATTGCCCCTCCCTGCAGGCCTTTGGGAGCAGTCCCTCTGCAGCCTTCTTGTAGCCCCTTCAGGTACTGGCAGGCTGCTGTTAGGTGTCCCTGCAGCCTTCTCTTCTGCATGCTGACCATTTTTGCCTTTCATAGCCATAAACTTTCACCAAGGTAAAAGAGTCAAATGCAAACTGGTTCCCAATGCCTGCAAGGACAGACCTGTTAGTTGCTCTCCCCAAGACTTGTGGGGCTTTGTCCTTCCATGGCCTTTAGCCCAGAAACTGGGCATCTTCCCTTGTTCATACAGACATGGGAAGCTGAGTCATGGAGTACAGGCACCTGAACAGAGTTAGGCAGAAAGCCTTGCTGGGAGCAAAACCTGCTCTTTGTCTTTCTTTCTGCAGCTGCTGGCCTGCTTTGTTTCTGTGTGCTGCATCTCTTAACATTTAACCCTGTGAATGCACCACTCAGGTGCTCACTTAGCAGGAGCTAAGGAATTGTGGCTGAACCAAACAAGCAGCTACCCCTTTTATTTTTTCACTTACACTGGGAAGAAGATTTTGCTCTAGAAAAGAATTGGCTGTGAGCTTTCTTCAGTGTGGTTAAAATAACCTCTGGACAAAGGGACTGAGTCCATCAGCAGTAAATGTGCAGCTGACAGCAAGCTGGGGGCAGGAGTTGATCTGTTAGAGGGTAGGAGAGCTCTGCAGAGGGACCTTGCCAGGCTGGACAGATGGGCAGAGGCCAAGGGCAGGAGATTGAACACATCCAAGTGCCAGGTGCTGCACATTGGCCACAGCAACCCCAGGCAGTGCTACAGGCTGGGGGCAGAGTGGCTGAGAGCAGCCAGGCAGAGAGGGACCTGGGGGTGCTGGTGGACAGCAGCTGAACAGGAGCCAGCAGTGTGCCCAGGGGGCCAAGGGGGCCAAGAAGGCCAAGGGCATCCTGGCCTGCAGCAGGAAGAGAGTGGCCAGCAGCAGCAGGGAAGTCTTTGTGCCCTGTGCTCAGCACTGCTGAGGCCACCCCTGGAGTCCTGTGTCCAGCTCTGGGCTCCTCAGCTCAGGAAAGCTGTTGAGCTGCTGGAAGGTGTCCAGAGAAGGGCAAGAAAGCTGGGGAGGGGTCTGGAGCACAGCCCTGGGAGGAGAGGCTGAGGGAGCTGGGCTTGCTTAGCCTGCAGAAGAGGAGGCTCAGGGGAGACCTTCTTGCTCTCTGCAGCTCCCTGCAGGGAAGTTGTAGCCAGCTGGGGGTTGGTCTCTTCTGCCAGGCACCCAGCACCAGAACAAGAGGACACAGTCTCAAGCTGTGCCAGGGGAGGTTTAGGCTAGAGGTTAGGAAGAAATTCTTCCCAGCAAGAGAGATTGGCCACTGGGATGTGGTGCCCAGGGAGGTGGTGGAGTCCCCATCCCTGGAGGTGTTTAGGAAGAGCCTGGATGAGGCCCCTTGGTGCCATGGTTGAGTTGCTCAGATGGTGCTGAGGGAGAGGTTGTATTTGATATCTCAAAGGTCTTTTCCAGCCTGGTTAATTTTGTATCCTGCAGGGGTGGGTTGAGAGAGGATGGCTCCTGTCCATTAGTGTGTTAGAAGCTGGTGCAGAGGTGGCCTGAAATGGTCACTCCTGCACATCTGCACAGGGCAGCTGTCCCCACAGGAGTGACCTCTGGCCTGGGGTCATGGCTGGCTTTGCTGCTTGTGCTCTGGTTACTGCAAGGCTGAGCCTGGTCAGAGCCACTTGGCAGGATGCAGTGCTTGCTGTGCTTGGGGTCCCAATCAGTGCTTTTGTTGTCCCTGGAACGCAGGGTGAAGAGGATGCAGAGGTGCCTCCGAGCTATGCTGCTTCCCTTTCCACATCAGAGTTCTCTGCCCCCGTGGATGCTCCTGTTCTGTACACACCCTGGTCCACCTGCGGCGATGCCACCGAGCAGCCTGCTGCTGCCCAGGGCACCATCAAGTCCAGGTAGCCCCTGGGAGAGCATGCCTGTGGTGAGGGGGTGGATGGGCTCTGTCGGTGCCTGCTTGCCTCCCACGGCGGCTGGAGTGCAGCAGTGGCTGTAATGGCTGTGGCATTGGCTTGCAGGGCTCTGCCTGAGCGGGACGATTATGGCAGTGAGACAGACCTGTACGGGCTGGTGGCAGACATCTTGGAGGAGCAGGAGCCGCTGCTGCCCTGCTGCGCCGAGGGGTGAGTGCTGCCTGCCCTGCTCTGACAGCAGCTGCTCTGCGCGCTCAGCTTCACAGCTGCTGCTGGCAAGTCCTCCTGCTCTCCACAGCTTCCCTTCCTTCCCCCCAAATCTTCTAATAATTCCCTTGCCACACTTGACAGCTTCCCTCTGTCTGCTCAACTTGCAGCGGAGCTGCTGGCTCTCTGCTATTTGCAGAGCTCTTTAATTGGCATCTCTAAAATGAGCCCTTAACAAGCACTGTGGAAGTGCTGGGCTCAGAGAAATCTCCTCAAATATGTGCCTTGGCCTAGTTTTTTTCTTCCCCCTTTTTTTAGTTCAAGGCTGAATGCAGCCTTTAGGTTTCCTTCTTAATTAATTTCAGTGCACAGGAGAGGAAAAAAATATGCCCCAAGCACAACCCCAAACTGTCACACTTTGCTGAGCTGGCAGGGGGGAAGAATTCCACACACAATGAGTGTTTCCTGCTGTTAGTGCTGCCTAAGCACCATTTGCTTATCTCAGTGCCAGACGTATTGGGCTTGTGTTCTAGCACCTGAACAACTATTTTAGATGGCCAGGACAGTGTGACACAGAAGGATTCAGATCCAGCACCCCCAAGATGCTTGGAGAGCTCAGGGTCTGCTGCCTGAGTCTTCCAGCTCTCTGGGGTAAGAGAGGAAAACCAGTTCTCCAGGTTCCCAAGCCAGGCACCACTCCTCCTTCCTGTTTTCCCAGACAGTCCCAGGGATCTCTCTAGGTGTGCTGAAGTGAGGGCAAGTTTTAGAGAGGTCAGTCTTGAGCAGGAGAGAGCTTGCCAGTGCCTTAGCTTCAGGCAGCAGAGGCTGCCTTTCTGCTCCCAGCGCTGCCGAATTCAGCAGGCACTGTAGTGACTTCCAGGCACAATTCCAGGTGTTACTGAGTCTGTTCACACTTCTACTTGACAGCCAGGGGCTGATTGTCCTGTGTTAATCCTTGGCAATTAGTGGTAGGCAATGTGCTGTGGGTGCCTGTTCCTCGTGTGCCTGCAGGAAGCAGTATAAGCCCGTGTAAAAACACAGGCAGCTCTGCAGCCCTGAGCAGGAGGGGAGAGAAGTGGTTTGTGCTGGGACTTGGCTTTGAAAGGCTGGGGGCACCTGGGAAGGGGTGGGTACCTGATCTTGGAGTACTGGGCAGTGCCTGGCTGCAGAGCAGCCCTGCAGAAAAGGCCTTGGGGGTGCTGGGGGAGGAGAAGCTCAGCAGGAGCCAGCAGGGAGCACTTGCAGCCCAGAGAGCCAAGCAGAGCCTGGGCTGCAGCAAGAGAAGTGTGGCCAGCAGGGCCAGGGAGGGGATTCTGCCCCTCTGCTCCACTCTACTGAGACCACAGCTGCAGCTCTGGGTCCAGGTCTGGAGCCTCTGTGCCAGGAAGGCTCTGGAGGGGCTGGAAGGTGTCCAGAGCAGGGCCATCAGGAGGAGCAGAGGGCTGGAGCTGCTCTGCTGTGAGGACAGCCTGAGGGAGTTGGGTTTGTGCAGGCTGGAGAGAAGGCTCCCAGGAGACCTTATTGTGGCCTTCCAGGATCTGAAGAAAGCTGGGGAGGGACTTTTTAGGATGTCAGGTAGTGATAGGACTGGGGGAATGGATCCAAGGTAGAGGAGGGGAGATTTAGATTAGACCTTAGGAAGAAGTTTTTCCTCATGAGAGCCTGGCACAGGCTGCCCACGGAGGTGGTGGCAGCCTCATCCCTGGAGGTGGTTAAGGCCAAGCTGGAGGTGGCTGTGAGCAACCTGCTGTGGTGTGAGGTGTCCCTGCCCATGGCAGGGGGTTGGAACTGGATGAGCCTTGATGTACCTTCCAACCCTGACAGTTCTGTGGTCTTGTGATACTTTGGTGGCAGTGATTATCACTTGGTACATGCACAGCTTGAAGGCATTGAGTGTAGCTCCTGAGGTGGATGGGTGGCCTTAGACAAGCAGGATTGGTGTTCTCCTGCAGTGACAGCAGTAGTGGATAGAAGCTGAAGCAAGGCATCACTGAGTGGAATGATTAGGGGAAGAGCTGGGTTCTTACACCTGCTTGGGACAGGCAGAGGAGCACCAGGGACAAGAACCTGACCTCATGTTTCTTGTTTTTCAAGGAGCTGCCCTTGCAGCCTGAAATCTGTGTGGCCTGTGAGTGCTCCCAGGATCCCAGAGCACCAGGAGCTGCTGCCAGAAGCCAAAAGAGCCGTTGTTGGGGCCGCCTGTCCGCAGGGTTTTTACGGTGGTGAAGCTGTCCCTGGTGCTGAGAAGCAGTACTTGCAGAGGGGAGAGGAGTGCTACCGCGGCTTCGCCGCCGGCAGCCTGGAGGAGCAGCGCCTGTACCCCGCCAGGAGCGAGCGTGCCGGTGGCCCGCAGGCCGGCGAGGGCGTGAGGGCCAGCCCTGCGTATCAGCACTACCCCTGCGCGAAGAGCGCCTTTGCGCCCCAGGCCGGCTGCTCGCAGCTGAGCGAGGACCTGGCGGCTGAGGCTTTTCCTTACTGGAGGGAGAGGCTGGGTCCCAGAGAAGCAGAGGTGCAGCTGCACCAGAAGTGGGCAGAATCCTCCCTCCCACAGTTCCACGGATACAGTGAGGGCACAGATTACAGCAGGTACCCTGAGTACCCTCCTGCTGGCATAGCCAAGCCTAACAACAGCTTCAGCTGCAGCCTCCAAGAAACTACATCAGTGAATGGAACCCCCCAAGGCACCATCCCTGGACACAGAACCCTACAGTAAATTATTTCAAGTTCAATCTGGACCTCAGAAAAAGCCAGAAGATAGAATTTCTGAGCAGCTAAGCTTCCCCAGGGCTGCAGGGCTGCTACCCGAGAAACAATTCCCGAGCGAAGCTTCCTTCTGCACCGATCTGGGGCCAAAATTGGAGTATGGATTCAAAGCTTTCCCTCCTTGTCCAGTTGCTGGTGACTCTGCAAGTGGTGTTGAGAAGCAGGCTTTCCCCAAGGCTGATATGCAGAATTTGGAGCACTGCAAAGCCCTTTCCCTGTTTGCAGGCCCAGTGAACCCTGCAGTGGGTGCTGGCGTGAGGCCGGCCTGGCTGAGCATCCAGAGCAAGTCTGCTGCCCCTGTGCCACTGCAGCCCCCCAGTCCTCTGGTGAAATGGAATCATCCTTTCCCTGCTGTCCTGAAAGGTTCCACTCACTCCCACGATTTTTTCCAGCTCCCCTCTCCAGATTTCCCCTTGAACAGCAGCTTGTTTCTCAAGCACTGCCAGGAGAACCCTGCCTTGGCCTCAGGCCTGGACTTGGGTTACAGCACCACAGAGCTCGCTCGCCCCGCTGCCCGCTTCAAAGCGCCGGTCAGGGCTGGAGAGGAGAGCCTCCTGGAGTACCTGAATGAGAAGAAGCTAAGGCAGCCCAGTGGCTTCTATGACAGCTTCTCAGCTCAGCAGTTGAGCGTCATTGACAGCCTGAGCAAGCACCGCCTCCAGCTGAAGCCCCCGAGCGAGCGCCGCGACCTGCAGGGGCCGAAGCACATGGATGGCTGGTTGCAAGAGCTGCTGGAGTCTCCGTGTCAGTTCCCCCTGGGGAAAGGGAGTGGGGACCCTCTGAGCTGCCTGCAGGCCCCCAGCCTTCCCAGCAGCTGCCTGAGGGGGGACTGGAGGGGCAGCCAGCAGCTCGGGTCCGGCGCCTTGCCCTTGAGGTCCTCTCGCTTCTTCGGCCACTCAGTCCTTCCTCTGCCGGAGCCTCCTGACTCGGTCCCCCGTGAGGATGTGAAGCACTTCTACCCTTCCCTCGGCAGGAAGATGTGTGGCGACGCTTCTGCCGCTGCCCTTGGCCCGGCCTTCACAGCCCCGCGGCAGGGGAAGAGCCGCAGTGGGCCGGCCAGCGAGCTCCACGCCCGGCTGGAGGAGTGCTACGAGCAGTGGAAAGCTCTGGAGAGAGAAAGAAAGAAGGTAAAGAAAATGGAACCCCTACATGCTGGGGGCAGAGTGGCTGAGAGCCGCCAAACAGAGAGGGACCTGGGGGTGCTGGTGGACAGCTGCCTAAACAGGAGCCAGCAGTGTGCCCAGAGGGCCAAGAAGGCCAATGGCATCCTGGCCTGCATTAGGAGTAGTGTGGCCAGCAGGAGCAGGGAGGTCATTCTGCCCTGTGCTCAGCACTGGTTAGGCCACACCTTGAGTACTGTGTCCAGTTCTGGGCCCCTCAGTTTAAGAAGGACATTGAGTGACTTAAAGGTGTCCAGAGAAGGGCAACAAGGCTGGGGAGAGGCCTTGAGCACAGCCCTGGGAGGAGAGGCTGAGGGAGCTGGGGTTGCTGAGCCTGCAGAAGAGGAGGCTCAGGGGAGACCTCATTGCTCTCTGCAACTCCCTGAAAGGTGGTTGTAGCCAGGAAGGGGTTGGCCTCTTCTCTCTAGCAACCAGCACCAGAACAAGAGGACACAGTCTCAAGCTGTGCTAGGGGAAGTTTAGGCAGGAGGTGAGGAGAAAGTTCTTCCCTGAGAGAGTCATTCACCACTGGGATGTGCTGCCCAGGGAGGTGGTGGAGTCACCGTCCCCTGGAGGTGTTCAAGAGGGGACTGGACATGGCACTTGGTGCCGTGGGCTAGCCATGAGGTCTGTGGTGCCAGGTTGGACTTGATGATCCTTGAGGTCTCTTCCAACCTTGGCAATACTGTGATAACTGTGCTCTGTCACAGGCTGGATGTGAGTCTCCCCCTGCTCAGGCTGGGCAGAGGGCATGGGGAGTCCTCACTGGTGGCAGTTGAAACACTTAATCATGGAGTCATGGAACCGTTTTGGTTGGAAGAGACCTTTAAGATCAGAGGCTCACAGGATGTTAGGGGGGTGGAAGGGACCTCTGGAGATCTTCCAGCCCAAGCTCCTGCCAGAGCAGGAGCAGAGAATCCAGCACAGGTCCCACAAGAACACATCCAGACAGGGCTGGGAAGGCTCCAGAGCAGGGGACTCCACAACCTCTCTGGCAGCCTGCTCCAGGCCTCTGGGAGCCTCACAGGGCAGAAGTTCCTCCTCCTGTTGAGGTGGAACCTCCTGTGCTGGAGTTTGTCCATTGCTCCTTGTCCTATCCCAGGGTGCAACTGAGCAGAGCCTGTCCCTGTCCCCTCCCTCTTGCCCCTCCAGCCCTCAGCTATTTATGAACATTGATTAAATCCCCTCTCAGCCTTCTCTCCAGACTAAACAGCCCCAGGGCTCTCAGCCTCTCCTCACAGGGCACATGCTCCAGTCCCTTCATCATCCTCACCAAAGAATGGGACTTCAAAGTTCAAGGGGTTTGCTTCCTTGTGTATTTGGGCTGAAAATAGAAGGTTTGAAGGTTTGTAGCCCAGTTGGGAGCATAACTAATGTGGTTCTGCTCTTAAAGCAGGAATCAGGTGACAGTGTCTGGGCTGGGGTAGGACTGACAAAACCAAGGCACGCTGGGGTTCGGTACAATAACTACAATGGATCTGGAGCCTTTGAAAGGAAATGCAGTAATTGCTTGTTGAATTGGGACTGAGCTTTAATCCTTTCAAGAATTAATCTAAGTTTCTTAGGCCTCACACTTTCAGCTCTTTCAAAGAGTCCTCACCTCCTGTTTCCCTGCAGCTTGAAACTGGAGAGGTGTTTGAAAGGGCTTCTTGCTCCCCAGAAACAGAGCCTGAAGACAGGGTAAAATTAAAACCTGGAGCTGAAAGATTGAGGTAGTTCTGTGTGAAGCCCTTCTTAAAGCAATTCCCCTTCTGGGTCATCAGCAGAAGTGGCTCAGGCTGCTCTTGAATGTCAAACCTGCCTTCATTTCACCACTTTGGCTGGGGTTGAAATTCAGAAGTTGCCTGAAGCTGTGACTTTATGAGGGGGAAGTGACCAAATCAAGGTGCAAGTGCCTTTGGACGTTTGGCTGCCTCTGTGGGAGCTCTGCTGGGCCACAGAAAGAAAACTGATTGCAAGGGGATGTAACAGGAGGCAGTTTCCTGAAGTGCTTCCTGACTTAGAGCTGGATGGTGCTTTGAATGAAGGGCTCAGGGGAGAATGAGCTGGGCTCATGGAGGAGACTGCAGGGTGAAGTGCAGTGGAGAAAGATTTGAGATATGCTGAGAAGCTGGGGGGGGAGAGAAGGAGGCTGCAGCTCGATGTGGACCACCACAAAACTATCTTAAGCAGTTCTCAAGCTAGATTTTAGCTGGCTGGGTGGTGTGAACTGGTGTGGCAGTGCCAGAGCCATGGGACAGGACAAACTGACACTTGGCATCTTGCACTCAGCTTGCAAAGTCATCTTCTGATGGCTCCATCAAATCTGGTTTCTCTCAGAGCAGGAAAGGCTTTCTGGAGCTTGACTGCTCTGTGCAAACTGGGGGCCAGGGGCTGAGTTCATTCCATTTTAGCTTGCTGGGTGAGGTCTGTGAAGGTTTTGCCCAGCTGAAATGGCTCTGACTGTGTTCTGTGGTTCTGCATCTCTCTGCTTGTTCTCTCTTGCCTTGTGGTTAGAATCACAGAATTGTCAGGGTTGGAAGGGACCTCAGGGATCATCTGGCCCCAACCCCCCCTGCCATGGGCAGGGACCCCTCACACTACATCAGGTTGCTCAGAGCCTCATCCAGCCTGGCCTTAAAACCTGGTTCTGACTGCCCTCCGTTTTCTCTACAGGCAAGGTGAGAACAGGCTGCAGTCAGAGTGAGGAGACAGAGCACTTCTGAAAGGCTTTGAGTGTGCACAATGGCTTTAGTTTAACTGCTCTGGGTGCAGGGGGTGTTCTCTTGCAACAGGTGATTGTCTTTCAGGTACTTCCTAGAATTACAGAGCTGGCAGGGCTGGAAGGGAGCTCAAGGCTCAGCCAGTCCCAACCCCCTGCCATGGGCAGGGACACCTCACACCACAGCAGGTTGCTCACAGCCACCTCCAGCCTGGCTGCAAACACCTCCAGGCAGGAGGCTGCCACCACCTCCCTGGGCAACCTGTGCCAGGCTCTCACCACCCTCATGGGGAACAACTTCTTCCTCACAGCCAAATTCGCTGCCAAATGCCTGAATCCTCCTCCTCTGCTTGAGAGAAAAGGCAGAACTCAGGGCAGGAAGAGGCTTGGCTGCTGCTGGGTCCTGTTTCTGAAGCAGAGCACGGCTCTGCAGCTCCTATTCAGGGCCTTGTTCTTGTGTTTTCCTGCAGACTGAATCAACTCTAGCAGAGAATTTCCAAGAGAAGATTTCCAGTGCCAACAACATTCCCATCCCCAGGCTGCCCTCCAAGTCCTTCAAGCCCTCCAGGGTGGATCACCTGATCGTGGACCAGCTGCGGGAGCAAGCCAGGGTGAGTGGCAGGGCTGCAGGAGCACCTGCTCAGCCTAGCAGAGGAGCCTGGAGCGCAGGGAGAGCTGGGAGAGGCTCAGAGCAGCTTCTCCCAAAATAGCTCTGCTCTGCAGGGCTCGGCAGGGGGAAACATTGCAGCAGGCCCTGCCTGGGTGTCTGCGGCTCCGGGTTCGCCGCCGCTGCTTGCAGGGAGCTCGCTGCAGGCTGAGGCTCACGGTCAGAGCTGAGTGCCAGACGGATGTGGGTTTGGTACAGAGCCTGTGTGAGGTGCCAGGGTCCAGCCAGCCCCCTGCACCGCTCCAGGCTGTGCCTGCACCGGCAGCTCCTCTCTCCTGAGCATCTCAGCGGAGAACTGCTCCCCACGGAAGCACAGACACTGCTCCACAGGAGGTGTGGGGGGGAAAGGAACAAGTTAATGCTTGCAAGGCTTTGCTCTGGGTTGGCTCGAGAGGCTTGCCTTTTTCCATGCAGAATGGCTCTTGATGCATCTTCAGCCTGAGCTCTTCAGCTAGCAGCTTGCTGCTGCAGCCACACGGCCCGAACCGGCAGGGCAGGCTGGGCTCTGCAGAGTGGCCAAAGGATGGTGCCAGTGGGCAGCAGCCTGCTCCGTGTGAGGCAGCAGCCTGCCCAGAGCTCTGCAGGGGAGGCTGGAGGGAGGAGCTGAACACAAGCAGCACTAATCTGAGCTGCCAGCAGAGCAGCAGGGGCCTGGTCTGGCTGTTGTGGGGCTGAGAGGCCAAAGCCAGGATGCTCAGGCCGCAGGAGGAGGAGAAGGGTAGGCTGGAAATGAGAGCCAAAGCCACTCCCTGTGAGGGGAGACTCACTTTGCACTCCCACTTGTGGATGCTTCCAGTTCCAGGACAAAGCAGAGCTGGTGGAGAGGTGACAGTAGCTTCCTTCATCATGACATCAGTAGCTTCCAGAACCACGTAACAGTGAAAGGAAAGACTTTAAACCAGGATCTCCTCTCCACAGACTGCACCTCCATCTCCCTGTGTCTGGAGATGTAAATCCACAGCTCCACTGTGACTGGCAGGGTCCTGCCAAGCACAAGTCCTGGCTGAATGGGGAATGGATGCAGAGGAGTCCTGTGAAGGAGGATTTGGGATGAGAAGCTCAACATGAGCCAGCAGTGTGGGCACCCAGCTCAGAGCCAGCCCTGTCCTGGGCTGAGCCCCAGCAGTGTGGGCAGCAGGGGCAGGGAGGAGACTCTACACCTTGTTTGTGCTCTGCTGAGACCTCCTCTGCAGTGCTGGGGCAGCTTTGGAGGCCTCAGCACAGAGAGGGACCTGGGGGAGCAGGGCCAGAGGAGGCCACAGCAGTGCTGGCAGGGCTGGAAGCCCTCTGCTGGGAGCCAGGCTGAGAGAGTTGGCCTTGGGCAGCCTGCAGAAGAGAAGGCTCCAGGGAGACCTTAGAGCAGCCTCCCAGTACCTGAAGGGGGGTGCAGGAGGGCTGGGGAGGGACTTTTGACCAGGGATGGGAGTGACAGGACAAGGGGTAGTGGCTTCCAACTGGAAGAAACTAGATGTAGATGAGACATTAGGAAGAAATTCTTCCCCATGAGGGCAGTGAGACACTCAAATGGGTTGCCCAGAGAAGTTGTGGAGGCTCCAACTCTGGAAGTGTTTGAGGCCAGGTTGGATGAGGCCTTGGGCAACCTGGGCTGGTGGGAGGGGTCCCTGCCCATGGCAGGGGGGTGGAACTGGATGATTTTTGTGGTCCCTTCCAACCCAAACTCTTCTGTGATTCTCCCCACGGGGGGATGCCCTGAGGCTGGGTGTTCAGCTTGTCCTGTGGTAGCTCTGCTGTCCTGGGCTGCTGCTGCTTGTTCCCAGAGGGAGGACACAGCAGCTTATTTCTGGCAGAGAGGGTTACCTGCATGGGCTGGGGGAGGCCCTCCAGTTCCTGCTCCAAATGCAGGGTTTCATGAAGAGCTCTCATCAGCACTGGGCCTGAGAACAGAGCACAGGGAGATGACTGGGGTGAAACCCAGCTGGGCTGTGTGGGGCTGGTGTTCACCCACCCAGCCAACTGCAGCAGTGCTGGGGGGTGGGGGGGAGCACAGTGGTCCTGATTCAGAGGAACCCAGGTTGTCATGGACCCCTCTGCTGTGACATAGAATCACAGAGCTGTCAGGGCTGGAAGGGACCTCAAGGCTCAGCCAGCTCCAACCCCCTGCCATGGCCAGGGACACCTCACACCACAGCAGGTTGCTCACAGCCACCTCCAGCCTGGCTGCAAACACCTCCAGGCAGGAGGCTGCCACCACCTCCCTGGGCAGCCTGTGCCAGGCTCTCACCACCCTCCTGGGCAACAACTTCTTCCTCGCAGCCAATCTCAATCTCCCCACTTCTAGTTTTGCTCCATTGCCATGGTTGCCCTAAGTTGTATCTGCTGGGTGTCATCCTGGGGTACTCTGCACTCCTGGGGTGCTCCAGCCTTGGGCTTGGAGGAGAAACCCAAGGTGATACGAAGCTGTTTCAAGTGGACCCTTCTGAGCTGCTCTAAAGGAGAGAAAGGAGCAGACCTCAGGACCCTGCTCTCCTGAGGTGGTTAATGTTGCTGTGAGCCCAGCTGAGCACGGGGTGGGCTCCTGTCAGCTGTGCCCCCTCGCCCAGGTGGTGACCCTGCTGGGGAAGATGGAGAGGCTGCGCGGCTCCCCGCTGCCCGCCGGCATCACCGCCGCGCTGGACAGGCACCTGGAGCTCATCCAGGCCCTGCAGGCACGCAGGAAGGAGGAGATTGTGAGCGCTTCCATTCGGCATAGGCGAGCTCCCAGGAGCCAGGATGACAGAGGTACAACTGCTTACCCGCTCTGGGGGGCGGCGTGGCGGGTCGGAGCTCCCCAGCACGGCGCTGCCAGAGCAGCTCGGCCGGGAAGCAGCTGGGCCGGGAAGCAGCTGAGGCTGCCTGCACAGGCACCGCCCAGGGAGGTGGAGGGCAACGGGTGTGTGCAGCGTGTGCAACACTTGCAGGGGTGGACAGGTTGTAAACAACACAAGATCCCCCTGGACAAAAAGCAGGGGGCACCAACAGCTTCCCCCTCCCTGCTCCCTTCCCCCCTGTACAAGGTGGAAGAGAGAGGAGCAGAGAGCAGCTCTTAGTACTTGAGCACAACAAGAACACAGTCAAGGTCAGCAGGGCCAGCAGAAGGCAGTGTCTGCCAGAGTGAAGAAATCTCAGAGAGAGAGAGTGGTGAACACAACTAACTTGATGTTAGATATCACAGAGCTGGCAGGGCTGGAGGGGACCTCAAGGCTCAGCCAGTCCCAACCCCCTGCCATGGGCAGGGACACCTCACACCACAGCAGCTTGCTCACAGCCACCTCCAGCCTGGCTGCAAACACCTCCAGGCAGGAGGCTGCCACCACCTCCCTGGGCAGCCTGTGCCAGGCTCTCACCACCCTCATGGGGAACAACTTCTTCCTGAGGTCTAATCTAAATCTCCCCTCCTCCAGCTTAGATCCATCCCCCCCCAGTCCTATCCCTCCCTGACACCCTCACAAGTCCCTCCCCAGCTTGCTTGCAGCCCCCTGCAGATCCTGGAAGGCCACAATGAGGTCTCCTGGGAGCCTTCTCCTCTCCAGCCTGCACAGCCCCAGCTCCCTCAGTCTGTCCTCACAGGAGAGGAGCTATCAGACCAAGAGGGTTATTTAGGCTTCATCATCATTTTCCCTTTCACATCCAGTGGTAGTTTTGTTGACATTCTACTGCTTTCTGTTCAAGGTCTGTGGGAAAATTTCTAAGCACAGCCTAAAACTACCCCAGGTAGCTGCCAAGCTCTAGCCCTGCTGTAACATGGCTGGGGGTGTACTAAAGGCTGAGGTCATTTGGCAGTGTTTAAAGCTTGGAGAAGGGCAGGCTACAGCCTCAAGATGAGGGGATTGAGAGGCACTACCATGGGTTTAGAGATGAAGGGCTTCAGCCAGTCTGGAGTGTGTTAGGGCAGTGAGGGGCTATGGAGGATGTGCTGTGAAGCAGCTGGGGGTTGGAGATGGTACTCAGCTACTGCCTTTTTCTGCCCTTTGGTGCTCCTGTTGCTGTCACCTCTCTCACCCAGCCTGGACTTCTCTGTAGAGCCTCCTTGGTATCTCCCTGCTCACACTGTGCAGAGACTCCTAAGCCTTGGCTCAGGAGTGGATTTCCTCTTCATGCAGGCTCTGTCCAGCACTGACACTAACCCAGACCGCATGGGGATGGCTGCACAGAGGTGCATGGCTCACACTGGGGTCAGTCTTCATGCAGCCCAAAGGGTGCAGGATACTCCTCTTGCTCTTGCCCCAGCACAGAGGCAGTGGCAGGTTCCTTCTCTCCTTGGCTGGGAGTCAGAATGAATTCCTCTTGGAAGACTTCTTACACTTCTGAGAGCCCTCTGCTCCCTTCCTGCCTCTTTCCTCCATGGGATTAGATGGACTGTTGCTCTGAGATGGCCACCATGCCTCACCTCAGAGAGACCCCCCAGCCAGCTTCTGGTCACCTGCTTCTGGTTCTCCTCACCTTAACTGAAGACTGTTTCTTGTTCAAGATGAGATCAGGCTCTGCTCAGTGATGCCCAGGGACAGGACAAGGAGCAGAGGGCACAAACTGCACCCCAGGAGGTTCCATCTGAGCAGGAGGAGAAACTTCTTTGGTGTGAGGGTGCTGGAGGCCTGGAGCAGGCTGCCCAGAGAGGTTGTGGAGTCTCCTGGTGTGGAGAGCTTCCAACCCCCCCTGGGCATTGTGCTGCTGGGCAGGATGCTGTGGGTGCTGGTGTGGGGTCCAACCCCCCCATTCTGTGCTGAAGCAGGCTCTGGGGGTGTTGAAGCCATGGGTGCTTGGTGCTGCTTCTTACCCAGATCAGTGGTGGTTGGGATGGGTGAGGGGGGAAGGAGTGGCTGTCAGACCTTGAGATCTGCTCCTGGGTCCAGCTGCTGTGGGCTGCACTTGTCTGCCTCTCCTCCTCCATACTGGCTCTCCTCAAGAGGTGTTGGCCTGCTGTGGCAGCTGGGGAGGGTTTTCCCCCCCATAGCTCACTGAAGGCAGGATCCAGTTTAGCTGCATGGCTGGGAGAGCCTTGAGGAAACAGCTCAAGCTGTCTCCTCTCCTTGGCACAGCTCTCCTGTTGGGGACAGTGTGGGTTTCTTTGAGGAGTCTTTCCTAGCCCAGTGCTGGTTCCACAGCAACTTTCTGCTCCATCTGATCTGATACTTGCTGCAGGCAGGACCCCTCATGGCCTCTGTTCTTGAAATCCATACCGAAGTGGCTTTAGCAGGGAGCAGGAGGAGCTGGGCTGCCTCCCATGAGCTGTGTTCAGGCGCAGCGCGGCTCTGCTGTCACTGAGGCTGTGGCACTGTGGGGTCTGCTGGCTGCTTGGGCATCACAGAATGGCTTAGGTTGGAAGGGCCCTCAGAGGTCATCTGCTCCAACCCTCCTGCCATGGGCAGCAGACTTGGTTGTTTAAGGCCTCATCCAGCCTGGCCTCGAACACCTCCAGGGAAGGGGCATCCACAGCCTCCCCGGGCAACCTGTGCCAGTGTCTCCCCACCCTTGCACTGAAAAACTGCTGCTCAAGATCCTAGGAATGGGTTTTACCACTTAATGAAGTTCTGGAAGAAATCTCAATGATCAAAGGAAGGGTTTCAGGGAGTGCCAGCTGCCAGCCAGCCTTTCAGAGTACCTGCCCACACCTCTGCTTTGAGTTTGCCCCTGGGTTTGTTTTCAGGCTCAGCTCAGCAGCACTAACCAGCCACTGGCCAGGGGCTTACTCCCCGTTGAAGGTTCAGCTTCTCTTAGATTCACTGCACATGCTCAGCAGGTGGGGAGGCTTATTTGGGGCAGGGGGCTTCCAGCTGAGAGGTGTGATCTCCAGAATCTCTGATCAGAGGCTCACAGGATGTTAGGGGTTGGACAGGACCTCCAGAGAGTTTCCAGTCCAACCCCCTGCCAGGGCAGGAGCAGAGAATCCAGCACAGGTCCCACAGGAACACATCCAGACAGGGCTGGGAAGGCTCCAGGGAAGGAGACTCCACAACTCTCTGGGCAGCCTGCTCCAGGCCTCTGGGACCCTCACAGGGCAGAAGTTCCTCCTCCTGTTGAGGTGGAACCTCCTGTGCTGGAGTTTATCTCCATGGCCCCTTCTGTCCCAGGGCACAGTGAGCAGAGCCTGTCCCTGTCCCCTCCTGACCCCCAGCCCTCAGATATTTATGAACATTGATTAAATCCCCTCTCAGCCTTCTCCTCTCCAGACCAAACACCCCCAGGGTTCTCAGCCTCTCCTCCCCAGGCAGTGCTGCAGTCCCTTCAGCATCCTTGTAGCTCTCCCTTGGACTCCTTCCAGCAGCTCCCTGTCCCTCCTGAGCTGGGGAGCCCAGAGCTGGATGCAATATTCCAGGTGAGGTCTCAGCAGGGCAGAGCAGAGGGGGAGGAGAACCTACCTGGCTCTGCTGGACCCACTCCAGCCTGAGCTTTGTTTGAATTCCCTTTCCCTCTGTGGTCACAGGTTAGATCATCACCCAGTGCCAGGGGCTGGGCCACATGAATTGGTTCTTGCTGGTTTTGAAGGGCATTTGGTTAGTTAAGGAATGCTCTGAGTGGAGGCTTCAGTGTAAGGCTGCCAAGACTGTGTCAGCTACAGGCAGCAAGGCTGTGGTTGGTTGCTGAACTGGCACAGGCTGCCCAAGCTAATGAACGTTTCTAACCAGCTGACCACAGCTTTGGGCACCCTGAGAGCAGGGCCCAGCTGCAGGAGCTAGAGCAAACACCTCTAGAGCCAGGCCAAGCTGAGGGAGAGCAGCCTTAGACTGGAGCTGAGGAAGTTCTGCAGTACAAGGGTGGTGAGACTCTGGAGCAGGGAGGGATGTGGATGCCTCCTGCCTGGGGTGCTCAAGGCCAGGTTGGATGAGGCCTTGAGCAGCTGAGTCTGCTTGAGAGGTGTCCCTGCAGGGTTGGAGCAGGTGAGCTCTGAGGTCCCTTCCAACCTGAGCCATTCTATAATCATAGTATCATAGAGTCAGTCAGGGTTGGAAGGGGCCACAAGGATCAGCCAGTTCCAACCCCCCTGCCATGGGCAGGGACACCCCACACTAGAGCAGGCTGCCCAGAGCCTCATCCAGCCTGGGCTTAAACACCTCCAGGGACAGGGCCTCAACCACCTCCCTGCACAACCCATTCCAGGGCTTCACCACTCTCCTGGGGAAGAACTTCCTCCTCCCCTCCAGCCTCAATCTCCCCACCTCCAGCTTCATTCCATTCCCCCTAGTCCTATCACTCCCTGAGAGCCTGAGAAGTCCCTCCCCAGCCTTCTTGGAGCCCCCTTCAGATACTGGAAGGCCACAATTAGGTCACCTTATGCTGTGCTGGACCTGCCTCTTCAGTGGGGGGCTGGGAGCCTCTGCTTCAGATTCAGTTTTTGGAGCCTTACAGGCCAGGCTGGATGAGGCCCTGAGCACCCTGAGCTAGTGGAGGTGTCCCTGCCCACGGCAGGGGCTTGGAACTTTGAGGTCCCTTCCAAGCCTGTTCTGTGCCTGTGAGCCTTCCCAGGAGGCAGGTGGGATGCTAGCAAGGCCTGACCAGCGCTGCCGTTCGTTGCAGCGCTGCCGTTCCAGCGCTGCCCGGGGGTCGGTCCCCTGGCAGTGCCCAACCCGCACCGGTTGCTCCCCGCAGATATCCTTGCCCTGGCGCTGGCGGTGGGCGAGCTGAGCGTGGCCACACGCAAGACCCGCACCATGCTCTGGTGCGCCCTGCAGATGACCTTACCCAAGGCCGCCGCGGGCAAGCCGCCAGCGCCAGCGCCAGCGCCGCAGCCGGAGGAGTGAGAGAGCAGCAGCGAGGAGGCGCCGGCTGTGAGCTGAAGAGGCCACGGTGAGAGAACAGCCACTAATTGCTTTTAATTACTTGCGAAGTTTGAGCCACTCCCAGGCCCGTTTGAAGCTGTGTCTCGGCCGGGAGTTGAGTTTAACGCGAGGGGCAGCGCCAGAGGATTGCAAATCTCTCCACTGGTGAATGTTAACTTAAAAAACCAACCAACCCACCCCTTATCAAACTAGTTAATTAGCAGCCGAGGTGTTATTTAAGTGTCCCAGTTCCAGCTCCTCCCATAGCTTTTTAGTTTATTTAAGTGTTATTTAAGTGTCCCAGTTCCAGCTCCTCCCATAGCTTTTTAGTTTATTTAAGTGTTATTTAAGTGTTATTTAAGTGTCCCAGTTCCAGCTCCTCCCATAGCTTTTTAGTTTCCCTCCCAGGAAATAGGTTTTAAAGTAGCGATTCTTAAAGAGTTGGTTTAAGAGGGGGGCGGGGGGAGAGGGTAGGTTAAGATTGTGATGACCAATTGGGGTCCTTACCGAGGTAAGAGGAGGAAGAAGAGCTCGGAGTGCCCAGGGCAGAGGTATTTAAAGTATTTATGAATTGGAGACTCTAGGCTCCTGCGGCGGGGCTGCGCCCGGGGACCGCCGCGCTCGGAGCTGTGCCGTCCGCTCAACGCCTCCAGCTCCCTGGGGGGGTTGGGGAGGGGCCAGCAAAGAGCTCTGTTTTAAAGTATTTAAAACAAAAACCGCAACACGCCCCAGGGTTGTCCCGGAGAGAGCTCTGCCGCAGCTGGTTTTAGTGCCTGCGCTTCAGAACTGGCGGAGGTAGCACCGGGTTCTGAGACTTCCCTTGCCTCGAAGTTCCTTTTCACTGGTTTGGTTTGAATTTGTTCTGTCTTAGTTGATTTCGTGTTCGGGCTCCCCCTGTTTGGCAGCTGCTGTGCTGGGGGTGCGCTGCAGCTCTTCCCCTGCCGGGGCGGGAGTCGTTTGCTCCCCGCTTTGTGCGCCTCGGCGCTGGAGCACCTCCTTCACTGGCTCTCTTCCTCCTGCCCGTGGGACTCCTGGGGCACGAAGGGTGTGAGCACAGCAGACAGCCCGGCACGGGGTGAGAGGAGACTGCGGGTGGGAGTGCCCCAAGCAGATCCCCAGCGCCGGTCGCTGCCTGCACATCTGTTGAGCTGCACCCAGGGCATGCTGCTGCCAGACAGGGCAGTGCTGACCTGAGCCTGTTTGGGAAATAAATTCACTTGTGTTGAAGAGCTTTGTGTTCTGCCGTTGTCTTTGTGGGCTCAGCCCCCAGGACCTGAGCTGCTAGAGGGCAGCAGGGGTTCACAGACCCACAGAAGGGTAGGGGGGTGGAAGGGACCTCTGAGGATGGAGTATGACTCCCAGAGCAGGATCCCCTAAAGCAGATCACTCAGGAACACATTCAGGAGGGCCTTGAACGTTTCCAGAGCTGGGCAGGCTGCCCCAGGGCTCTGCCACCCTTGCAGTCAAGTTCCTCCTCCTGTTCAGATGGAGCTGCCTGTGTTCTAGTTTATGCTCCGTGGCTCTTGTCCTCTCCTTGGGGACCACTGAGAAGAGTCTGGCTCCATCCTCCTGCCACCCACCCTGAGAGATCTGTAAGCATTCCTAGGCTTCCCCCCTCAGCCTCCTGCAGGCTCCCAGGCCCAGCTCTCTCAGCCTCTGCCCCCTGCTCTGCCCCCTGCTCTGCCCCCTGCTCTGCCCCCTGCTCTGCCCCCTGCTCTGCCCCCTGCTCTGCCCCCTGCTCTGCCCCCTGCTCTGCCCCCTGCTCTGCCCCCTCTCCAGTGCTGCTTTGTCCTCCTTCAGCTGGGCTCTGCAGAACTGGACAGCTGAGTCTCAGTTATAGAGTGGAGCACAAGAGGTGTAGAGCAGGGGGGCTGCTGGGGTCACACTGCAGGGAGGGAGCTGGCAGCAGTGTCACACAGCAAGAGCTAGCTTCAGCAGTTAGGAGATGCTGCCAGCTGCTCACTCCTGAGCATCCCAGGTCCCCTTCTCTGGAGGGGCACCACCTCAGGGCAGAGCTGCAGCAGCTCCATGGGCTGAGGGCAGAGCCACAGCCTGGCTGTGCCCACAGGGCTCAAGGGCCTCTTCAGCCCCCTCAAGCTGATCCCCCTGGGTGTGTTCACACTGGAGCACAGCACACCCCTGGATGCCCAGCACCAGCAGCTGCTGAAGCTGCCTTGGCAAGGTGCTGCTGGTTGTGGTTCTGCTGTGCCCCAGGCTGGCTGCTGCCCCTTGGGGCTGGCCCTGCCTCTGCTCTGGTGGCCCTGCCCCTCACAGGGCCTTTTCTAAGGGAGGGGATGAGGTGAAGTCTCACAAGAGGTGAGTGCAGCTCTCTGCTCTGGACCTTTTCAAGCTGAGGCAGGTGCTGCTGTGCCAGGGGGCAGCTCCAGCAGCAGTGTGGGGAAGGTCAGTAGCAGAACTCTTGGTGCCCAGCTTAGGAACTGGGGAAAACCCAAGGCTGCTGCCAGTGAGGGGAGGGCAGCTGCTGCTGCCAGAGCAGCTGAGGCACAGGTGGAGGTGTTGAATCACCCTGGACAGCCTGCAGGCCCCCCAACCCCACCTGTGGCCAGGGCTGCTCCAGGCACTGCAGCGCCCTTGGCCCAGCCTCCAGCCCGTGCAAAGGGCTCCAGGCTGCAAGGAAGAGCTGGGCCCCAGCGCTGGGCTTTGAGCAGGCTCTGGTGGGGGTGGTGCAGGGCTACCCTTGGCCCTCATCAGCTGCTTCCCACCCCAGCTGCCCCTCCTGCTGCAGCTGGGATCCACACAGCTTCCCAGCCTGAGACATGACCCTGGGGACAAGCAGAGCTTGTGACACAGTGCTTTGGGCTGGAAGAGACCTTGAAAGTCCTCTGGGCCAAGCCACCTGCACTCAACTGGGACATCTTCCACTGGTCCAGGTTGCTTGAGCCCCCATCCAACCTAACCTTGAGCAGCTCCAGGGAGGGGACATCCACAGCCTCCCTGGCAGCCTGCTCCCTGTCTCACCACCCTCACTGCCACGACTTTCCTCCCCACAGCTGTTGCAAAGCCACCCCTCTCAGGGTGAAGCATCACCCCCTCAGCCTGTCCACACACCCCCTGGTTAAGGCCCCTCCCTGGCTCTCTTTGTCCACTGCCCTGTGAGGCCCTGGGGCAGGGGAAAAGGAAACTGCAGCCTCGGGAATAAACACTGGGGGAGCCCTCAGAAATATCCCTGCTGGGCGAGGGGAGCAGGAAGGGATGGGACAGGGCAGAGGGGAGCCCCCAGCCTGCACCCCAGGGCACCCCAATCAGTACCAGTGACCTGCATTCAGACACAGGAGCCCATTCTTGGCCAACCAGTTTAATTGTTCAGGTCCAAAGACGAAGCAGCTCAACACTCACCCATGCAGCAGGGAGTTACCCAGAGGCACAGCCCAGTGCCAGGCTGGCTGGGAGCGGGCAGTGGGCTGGCAGCTGCTGGTGCCTGGGAGCTCACCTCCCCTGCAGGCAGCCCAGAGGCACAGGGTTCCCCCTGCACCCCTGAGCTCCACCTTCTCCTCTCCCGAGGTGAGGGGCGCTAAAGAGGAGGCTGGGAACAGCCCTCCAGGGGTGACAGAAGCCATCGGCCCCCAGGGGGAGCTGTGGCTGTGCCCAGTCACAGCACCCAGCTCCCAGTGTGCCCAGCCCCAGCTGCCCAGCACTGGGCCTGCTCTGGAGCACTCAGCCTGTCAGCCACTGCTCCCCCAGGGACACCAGGGAGCCCTGCAGCAGCCTCTGCTCCCCCAGGGACACCAGGGAGCCCTGCAGCAGCCTCTGCTCCCCGAGGGACACCAGGGAGCCCTGCAGCAGGCTCTGCTCCCCCAGGGACACCAGGGAGCCCTGCAGCAGCCTCTGCTCCCCCACCAGGGAGCCCTGCAGCAGCCACCAGCAGAGTGCTCCAACGGCAGCAGGGCTGAGCTGACTCCCTGCCGCTGCTCGGATCAGCGCTGTGCTCACCACCCCCTGGGCCTGGGGCTGCTGCAGCCTCCCAGCTGCACTCATGGATATTTGATGAGGTTCCCTTTGCCTGGCTGCAGCAAGCCCCAGCTGAGGTCACTCCAAAGCCTGCAGGCCCTTGCTCAGCCAGGCTGCAGCAGCAGCACTGTGTGCAAACCGCTCATCTTTGCCCTGTAGCAGCACGCCCAGACCCAGCCCAGAACGGGGCTCTGCTCTCCACCCCCCAGCTCCTGCAAACCAAGGCAGCTGAGAGGCAGCAGACCACCTGGGAGCCCTCTCCTGCCTCAGCCTTGCCTTGGTGGGCAATTTGCCTTGGTGGGAGTGGCTGGAAGGCCAAACAGACCCATTGGAGCACACTGACAGCAGCACTTCCCTGCTCTTTGGTACAGACATTGGCCACAAGCACCCGGGGGAGGTCTGACACCACAAGCACATGGCACACTTCCACTGGGAGAGGTGCTTGAAATGTCTTCTCTGCTATGGAAAACCAACAAAAATAGAGGGGGGGGGGGAGGGGAAGAAAACCCAACCAGAGCACCCAAAGAAAGCCTCCTGCAGAGCCACTCTGGCAGCCCCAGGCCCGGGGCTGCTGCTGCTCCTGCCACACGCGGCGGATCCAGGCCCTCCCCTCGGAGTCCGGCTGGGCGCCGCCAGCTACCGCTTCCGCTCGCCCTTCTGTGTCCTTTTCTTCTCCTTCTCCTTCCTCTCCTGCTTGGCCAGCTTGTCCTTCTCTCGCTGCAGCTTGTCCTGCTCCTTCTTCTTCTGGAACTCGTCCCTCAGCAGCTCCCTCTCCAGCTTCCTGGCGTTCAGCACATCCTCCACGTTGGTGTTGCGGAACAGAGCTGCCCCACGTTAAGGGCAGAGCTGGGAGCCACCTGGCGTGGTTGTTCTACCTCCCCCTTCCCCTCCTGGCCCACACCCAAGTGGGGAAGGAGCTTGGGGATGGAGAAGGACAAAGGAATCCCAGCTTGGCTTTCCACCAAAGAAGTCACATCCTAAGTGCACGCAGCCCGGGACAGGGAGGAGCTGCTTCCCCCCCACCCCAGCCCTGCCCGCAGGAGCGCGAGGGACATCCCCGGGGAGCGTGGAGGAAGGGATGAGGACCTCTGGGCCTCGTCCACCACTGAAGCTCAGCTGCACCCCGCCCTCTGAGCTTCACAACCATTTGCTGTTGCCCTTGGACCTAGTGCTGCCAGGAGGCAGCTCCCTGGGCGCAGCTACCAGTGAGCTGAAGCGCTGGAGAACTGTCCTCATCCAGGAGCAGGGAACACGCTCCAGAGAGGCTCCGGAGAGGGGAAGGGAGCAACGGAGGAGGGAAAAGAGAGCGAGAGGCTCGGCTCCAGCCGTGCCCTGGGCAGGGAGCAGGGGGACACAGAAGCCTCTGTTCAGCTCCAGGTGGAAAGCAAAATGAATTATCAGCCTGAAAGGAGGCCCTGAAAAAACAGGGAGGCTGGACCCTGGTGAGGAAGGGCAGGACACAGCCCCTGGCCTCTGCCTTCCCTTTCCCCCCCCAGGCACCGCATGCAAAGGATACACTTCTCCGAGCCCAGGCTGACCGCCGCGGCCGAGCCCTCCTGCTCCTCCGCACCGGTGAGGCCGTTAAGGAAACCAGCAGCAGGGAGCCGCTGCCCCTGCACTGCACTGCTGCCCCTGCGCTGCACCGGCCCCCTGCGCTGCACCACCCCCCCTGCGCTGCCCCGCCACCCCTGCGCTGCACTGCTGCCCCTGCGCTGCCCCGCCGCCCCTGCGCTGCACTGCCGCCCCTGCGCTGCCCCGCCGCCCCTGCGCTGCACTGCTGCCCCTGCGCTGCCCCGCCGCCCCTGCGCTTCCCCACCGCCCCTGCGCTGCACTGCTGCCCCTGCGCTGCCCCGCCGCCCCTGCGCTGCACTGCTGCCCCTGTGCTGCCCCGCCGCCCCTGCGCTGCCAGGCACTGCACCGCCGCCCCTGCGCTGCCCTGCCGCCCCTGCACTGCACCACCACCCCTGCACTGCCAGGCACTGCCCCGCCCCCCCTGCGCTGCATGGCACTGCACTGCGCCCCTGTGCTGCACCACTGCCCCTGCGCTGCCCCATCCCCGCTGCGCTGCCAGGCACTGCCCCGCCACCCCTGCCCTGCACCAGCCCCCTGCACTGCACCGTCCCCCCCTGCGCTGCCCTGCCACCCCTGCGCTGCCAGGCACTGCACAGCCCCCCCTGCGCTGCACCGCCCCCCCCCCGCGCTGCCAGGCACTGCACCGCTACCTGCGCTGCACCGCTGCCCCTGTGCTGCTGGGAACTGAGCCAGTGCCACTGCATTGCCAGGCACTGCACCGCTGTCCCTGCACTGCACTGCTGCCCCTGTGCCGCCAGGCACTGCACTGCTGCCCCTGTGCTGCACCACTGTCCCTGCCCTGCTGGGCATCGAGCCTGTGCCCCTGCACCACCAGGCACCGAGCCTGCGCCCCTGCACTGCAGCAGCTCCCCAGAAGGTGCCAGCTCAGGACTGCATCCATTCACAGGGGAGAAGCCACTGCCCAGGGACTGTCAGGACCAGGCAAGCACAGACTCCACGTTCAGCTCCCTCCTGCTGCTCAGGTGCCAGGTCCGAGTCCCTCCTGTGCAGTTTCACTCTTCAGGGTAGAGCTTGTTCTTCACAGCCACCAGGGAATGGCTCAGGCTGGAAGGGACCTAAGAGACCATCTGCTCCAATTGACTCAGCTGCTCCAGGCCTCATCCAGCCTGGCCTTGAACACCTCCAGGCAGGAGGCAGCCACAGCCTCCCTGGGCAGCCTGGGCCAGAGTCTCAGCAGCCTCCTACTGAAGAACTTCTTCCTCAGCTCCACTCTAACCCTGCTCTGCCCCAGCTCCAAACCATTCCCCCTGGTCCTGTCTCCAGACCCCCTCAGCAAAAGTCTCTCTGCAGCCTTCCTGCAGGATCCCTTCAGCTCCTGGCAGCAGCTCTGAGGAGCCCCTGGAGCCTTCTCCTCTGCAGGCTGCACAGCCCCAGCCCCCTCAGCCTGTGCTCACAGCAGAGCTGCTCCAGCCCTGGGAGCATCCTTGTGGCCTCCTCTGGCCTCTCTCCAGCAGCTCTGTGTCCTTCTGCTGCTGGGGACAGCAGAGCTGGAGGCAGGCTTGGAGGTGAGGTCTGAGCAGAGCCCGGGGGCAGGATCCCCTCTGCTGCCCTGCTGCCCACCCTGCTCTGGCTGCAGCCCTGCACACAGCTGCCTGAGGGCTGCAGGAGGCACTGCTGGCTCCTGGGGAGCTCTCAGCACCCAGCACCCCCAAGGCTCTTTCTTCAGCCCTACAAGGAGGGAGCTTTCCCCTCTCTCCTACTCCACACACTCTGAAGACCTTCTCACCAGAAAGCAGGAGATAAACTCAGCACCTGAAGTGCTGTGCAGTTACAGGAGGTGATGCATGGCTCTTCTGCAGCCCCCCTGCACTGGGTGACCCCTGCCCAGGTGGGGAGTGTGGGATGGCAGAGGAGCACCCTCAAAGGAAGGTCTGCTCGTGGCATCCCACAAACTAGGAGCTTTTTCCCCTGGAAGCTGCTGTAAGCATGGAGGAGGAAGGCTGCCACGTTCCCCCAGCTCTGCCCCCAGCCCAGGGGAGCCGCAGGGGTGCAGCTGTGGAAGCCTAACAAACCTCCTGCAGAGCAGCAGGAGGCAGCAGGGCCAGGGAAAGGATATTCCTCCTCGTCTGTGACGTTGGCATACTGGGCCAGGAGGGCAGCTTTCCTCTGCCTCTCCTCCTGGGACACCTCCTTTGGCTTCACCACCATCCTGGCCTGCTTCTCCATCATGCTGGCGATGGCCTGGACCTCATCTGGCAGGGAGAAGAGGCAGAGCATCAGGCAGTCCCTGCAGGCACAGCAGCAAAGCCCCAGAGTGCTTTAACCACAGACCCAAAACCGGCAGCCCAGAGCCGAGCAGCTGACTCCCAGCTCCAGCATTCATTAACACAATTAACTGATCACCCACCCAGGCACCCAGCAGCTGAGCCACCCTCAGCTCTCCAAGTGCCACCTGGGGCTGGCACCACACTCCTTGGCGGGATCCTCAGGGTTCTCATCATGACCAAGCCTCATGAACCCTTTGTGTGCCCACCAGCAGCACTCCTGCTGCCTTCTGGCTGTGCCAAGGACAGCTCCTGGGGGTGACCAAGCCTCTGAGCAGGAGCCCAGCAGCAGCTGCAGCAGCCCCAGCCACGTGTCCCCAGAGGGCTTCACTGCACTCACTGCACAGAGCAGTGCAGCCACAGGGGAGCTTGGGCCAAGCCTTTGGGGGGAGGCCCCAAGCTGCTGCATGGCTGAGCCAAGCCTGCAGAGGGGAGTGGGGCTGTGAGAGGCTGGGGTCAGGCAAGCAGAGCAGTGCACAAGCAGCTCCCTGGCTGCAGGGGTGCCAGCAGGGTGCCAGCAGGCAGTGGCAGTGTCCTGGCTGCATCCAGAGCCAAGGGGGGAAATGCAAAGCAGGCAGAGAGGAGGACTCAGCCCCAGGGCAGGGCAGACGCTCATGGCTGGGCCCTTGCTGCTGGCAGGTGCCAAACTGATCCATGCTGGGTGCTTGAGGCAGCAAAACCTTTCCAGTGGCTGAAGCCATTGTGCTCAGAGCTCAGCTCAGTGACCCTCAGCCCCTCCTGAGCAGGGATGAGAGGGAGCTGGCTGCTCCCAAGATGCAGGGGGCTGAAGGAGCGGCAGGGCCGGGACAGGGGCTGAAGGGGCGGCAGCAGGGCCGGGACAGGGGCGGCGGCAGCAGGGCCGGGACAGGGGCGGCGGCAGCAGGGCCGGGACAGGGGCGGCGGCAGCAGGGCCGGGACAGGGGCGGCGGCAGCAGGGCCGGGACAGGGGCTGAAGGGGCGGCAGCAGGGCCGGGACAGGGGCGGCGGCCGCAGGGCCGGGACAGGGGCGGCGGCAGTGCAGCAGTGCAGCAGCAGCAGCCTCACACAGCTGCCCCCAGGAGCACTTCTGGGCAAGAGAGAGAGTTTTAGGAGGAGATTTTGCAAGAGCAGGACGTGGGGAGGGGAGCAGAGGCAGGGGGGGCAGCACAGCTCTCCTTGGCTGCCCTGCAAGCCAGCACAGGCACTTACCCCAGCCCAGGGACTTAGCCCAGGCCAGGGCTGGCTGCCAGCATGGGAGCAGGCCCTGGGTGCTCTGGGAAAGGACAAACCCTCCAGGAAAAGCAAAGCTGAGCCCAGAGCTCCCCCTCTGCAGGACTGCAAAGCCAAGGAGCAGCAGCAGGCTGGGCACAGCCCCAGGGGGAACTGCTCAGCCTCATCTCCCATTTCAAGGCAAGGCAGCAGTAAGCAGCAGTGGCAATGGGGAGCAGCTCAGCACAGCAGCCTTGCTGTGAGCTCCCAGCAGGGTGGACACAGATCCTGGGAGCCCTGGGGGCCCTCCCAGCACCAGCAGCGGCCCCCAGCAGCCACACTACCTTCTTTTTTCTCTTTGGTGTCAACAGTCTGAGATTCAGACCACTTCTCCACCACCTCTCTGCAAACATCACTCAAGAGATCTTCCTCCTGGAAAGGGAAAAGAGCCTCCTCAGTGCTGGCACACAGCTGCCCTGCTGGGAACAAGCCTGGGGCAGGTGTGAGGAGCAGCAGCTGCAGGGAGCCCCAGCACCAGCCAGCACTGCAGCCATGCACAAGGTCTGCACACACAGGGCTTGGGGGGCACCCAGGGCACGCTGCTGAGGCCCTCAGGACTGGGGATGCCTCCAGCCACAGCCAAGCAGAAGGTGCTGGGGCTGCTGCCAGGCTGCTCTGCACCATGCCAGGCAATGCCCTCCCCACAGTGTCTGCTTCCCCACAGAGCAGCCTCTAGGCTGGGCTCCCAGCACTGGGCCCTGCAGGAGCCCTCTGAGCAGCACTGAAGGGCCAGGGGGAAATCGTGGCCCCAGGCAGCCCCTGCCCAGCACCAGCCCAGCATCATCTGCTCCTCAGCACAGCTGCAGGGCAGCTGCTCAAAGGCCACCCCCGAGGCAACCTCCCTAAGTGAACTCTGTCAGCCTGGAGAAGACACAGGGCAGAGCTGGCACCACCCTGGTGGTGCTGAGGACCATGTGCCCCCAGCAGGGATGCAACAGAGGCACAGAGCTGCCAGGGCTGGAAGGGAGCTCAAAGCTCAGCCAGCTCCAACCCCTGCCATGGCCAGGGACACCTCACACCACAGCAGGTTGCTCACAGCCACCTCCAGCCTGGCTGCAAACACCTCCAGGCAGGAGGCTGCCACCACCTCCCTGGGCAACCTGTGCCAGGCTCTCACCACCCTCCTGGGCAACAACTTCTTCCTCACAGCCAATCTCAATCTCCCCACTTCTAGTTCTGCTCCATCCCCCCCAGTCCTATCCCTCCCTGACACCCTCACAAGTCCCTCCCCAGCTTGCTTGGAGCCCCCTGCAGCTCCTGGAAGGCCACAATGAGGTCTCCTGGGAGCCTTCTCCTCTCCAGCCTGCACAGCCCCAACTCCCTCAGGCTGTCCCCAGAGCAGGGACATCCTGGTCCCTCCTGGCCTGCCTGGAGCACAACCAACCAGTGGCAGTGGAACAGCCACAACTGCTACCCCACTGCTGAGGGAAACAAACACAGCCAGGGCCAGGACAGGATGCCCAGCACCACAGCAGGGTGCCCAGCACCAGACCATTGGCTCTCAGAGCTCCACCACGAGTGACTCTCTCCCCAGTGCCTACCTCCAGCTCCTCCACACTGCTCCCCACTGTGACTCAGCTCCAGCAGCAGCCAGGACTCACTGCTGCAGCAGCTGCCCAGGCTGGGAGCCCAGCTCCCAGAAGCTGGACCCAGGCAAGATCCAGGATGGTGACACCAGAGAGGTGTTCTGAGGAGCCCCAGCCAGGAGCACATCCCAGCAGAGGTCTGTGTGCTGCAGGCAGACTTCCAGCAGTACCTTATTGGCTCTGCTGAGGAACACTCCTGGGAAGAGGCAGCAGCAGAGGGGCACAAGGTGAGCTGGTGCCTCTGCACTGGTGCCACTGCACTGGTGCCACTGGAATCTGCTGAGGGACACCTCAGCAGTGAGCCAGCTGGGAGCAGGATGTGTCCCTGGCAGTGCCCTGCAGCTGTTCATGCCCAGGCTTGACCCAGGCACTGCCTGCAAGCCCCTGGAAGTGTTCTGGCTGCAAAACCCCTTTCAGATCCTCCAGTCCAGGCCCTACCCAGCACTGCCAGGGCACCACCAACCCCTGGCCCTCAGCACCACATCCCCACAGCTCTGAGACCCATCCAGGCACAGGGACTCCTGCCCTTACTCCAAGAAGGACACTGAGGAGCTGGAGCACATCTAGGGAAGAGCAGTGAGGCTGGGGAAGGGTCTGGAGAGCAGGGCTGGGGAGGAGCAGCTGAGGGAGCTGGGGGTGTTCAGCCTGGAGCAGAGGAGGCTGAGGGAGACCTCCTTGCTCTCTGCAGCTCCTGAGAGGAGGCTGGAGCCAGGTGGGGGTTGGTCTCCCAAGGAAGAAGGGATAAGACAAGAGGAAACAGCCTCAGGCTGCCCCAGGGGAGGTTCAGGTTGGACATGAGGAACAATTTCTTCCCCTTGAGGGTTGCCAAGGCCTGGCCCAGGCTGCCCAGGGCAGTGGTGGAGTCTCCATCCCTGGAGGGGTTTCAGAGCTGTGGAGGTGTGGTGCTGAGGGCCAGGGGTTGGTGGAGCCCTGGCAGTGCTGGGTAAGGGCTGGGCTGGATGATCTTGGAGAGCTTTTCCCACCTGAATGACTCTCTGATTCTAGTCTGCTCAGACTGATAGAGGAAGGGTGGCTTAGGGCTGGGGAAAAACCCCAGACAGGAGAGGAAGACACTGGGAAGCTGACAGGAGCACAGGCTGGGTGAGCAGAGCAGCCCAGAGGATGTGCATGGGAACATCACTTCACCTCTCACAGGGTGCTAGGGCTTGGAAGGGACCTCTGGAGATGGAATGGAATGGAATGGAATGGTATGAACCAGGTTGGAAAAGACCTTTGAGATCATCCAGTCCAACCTCTCCCCCAGCACCATCTGAGCAACTCAACCATGGCACCAAGGGCCTCATCCAGGCTCCTCCTGAACACCTCCAGGGATGGGGACTCCACCACCTCCCTGGGCAGCACATCCCAGTGGCCAATCTCTCTTGCTGGGAAGAATTTCTTCCTCACCTCCAGCCTAAACCTCCCCTGGCACAGCTTGAGACTGTGTCCTCTTGTTCTGGTGCTGGGGGCTTGGGAGAGGAGACCAACCCCTACCTGGCTACAACCTCCCTGCAGGCAGTTGCAGAGAGCAAGAAGGTCTCCCCTGAGCCTCCTCTTCTGCAGGCTAAGCAAGCCCAGCTCCCTCAGCCTCTCCTCCCAGGGCTGTGCTCCAGACCCCTCCCCAGCTTTCTTGCCCTTCTCTGGACACCTTCCAGCAGCTCAACAGCTTTCCTGAGCTGAGGAGCCCAGAGCTGGACACAGGACTCCACTCCAACCCCCTGCCAGAGCAGGAGCATAGAGTCCAGCACAGGTCCCACAGGAACACATCCAGACAGGGCTGGGAAGGCTCCAGAGAAGGAAACACCAAGTACAAGCTTCAGGTGCCAGGGACCCCTCCAGCCCTCAGACACACAGAGGGGTAACAAAACTCAGCCTGGGCCAAGGACACAGAAGCCATGGAGGAGGTCTGCAGGTGCCAGAAACACTCATGGGAAAAAGGATCCTGCTCAGTGGCTGAGCTCTCCCAGGCAGGGAACGCTGCAGGCAGGGCTGGCAAAGACACAGAGAGCTTCCCATTGGAGCAGCAGAGAAGGAACTTCATCCTGGGGGCTGTCAGCTGGTGACAAACTCCTCTGGAGCCAAAAATGGCCCCTGGCAGCCCAGAGCCAGTCCAGAGCAGGGAGAGCAGCAGCACAGGGAGGGGACTCTGCCCTCTGCTCTGCCACCACCTGCAGCACTGCCTCCAGCTCTGGGGCCCCCAGCATCAGAAGGACCTGGAGCTGCTGGAGAGGCTCCAGAGGAGGCCACAGAGATGAGCAGAGGCTGCAGAACCTCCCCTGTGGGGACAGGCTGGGAGAGTTGGAGCTGCTCTGCATGGAGAAGGCTCCAGGGAGACCTCAGAGCAGCCTTCCAGTGCCTGAAGGGCTGCAGGAGAGCTGGGGAGGGACTCTGGACAAGGCCTGGGAGTGCCAGGCTGAGGAACAATGGCTCTGAGCTGGGAGAGGGGAGGCTGAGACATTCACACTAAACCCCAGGCAGCAGCCTGAGACAGAGATGCTGGAAAGCCCCTGCAGCCCCCCCAGGACATGACTGCTCCCAAGCAGTTCTGCACTCTCCTAACCCCCTGGGCTTAGTTTGGTGGGGTCAGAGGCAGCACTGCCCACCCCAGCAGCTCCAGCCTCTGCCCATGCCCAGCTGGCAGCACTGTTGGTTTGTCCCAGCTGGGAGCTGGACTCCAGCTGCAGCCTGGTCCAAGGGCCCTGAAGGTAAGCACTGTGCTGTGAGGAGCAGGGTCTGCTGGAGCAGCAGCTCCATCCCACACAGCCTCCCCTGACACCCTAAGGGACTTGTCACCAAAGAGCACTTGGGGCCACCAGGCAGCACTCAGACTGAATCCTGTGCCCTCCATGCACTGAGAAGCTTCCCCCAGAGCAGCTGGCACAGCAGAGAGCCCTGGCAGAACCAGGAACTGGTTTAGGTTGAAAAGGACTTTTAAAGCTCCTCCAGGCCAGCCCTGCAGCCAGCAGGGACAGCCCCAGCCAGAGCAGGCTGCTCACAGCCCCAGACAGCCTCCCTGCACTGCTGCCAGGCAGGGGGCAGCTCCCAGCTCTCTGGGCAGCCTGGGCCAGGCTCTCCCCACCTCAGTGCCAAAACACTTCTCCTTCTCTCCACTCTCAAGCTCCCTCTTGCACTTTCCAACCATCCCCCCTTGGCCTGGCCCATCAGGCCCTGCTCAAAGCTCTGTCCCCAGCTCTCTGCTGGGCCCTTGAAGCACTGCAAGGCCACCAGAAGCTCTCCCTGGAGCCTTCTCTTCTGCAGGCTGCCCAAGGCCAACTCTCTCAGCCTGGCTCCCAGCAGAGGGCTTCCAGCCCTGCCAGCACTGCTGTGGCCTCCTCTGGCCCTGCTCCCCCAGCTCCCTGGCTGTGCTGAGGGCTCCAGAGCTGCCCCAGCCCTGCAGGGGAGGTCTGAGCAGAGCACAGCAGAGGGCAGAATCCCCTCCCTGCCCCTGCTGCCCACACTGCTTGGGGTGAGCCCAGGCCAGGCTGGGGCTGGGCTGGCAGTGCTCGGTGCCGGTTCCTGCCCAGCTCTGCACTCAGCAGCACGTCCGAGCTGCTCTCCTCAGGGCTGCTCCTGCATCTCCCAGCTTGAGTTCCTGAACAAAACCCCCCAACCAAACTGCAAACACCTGAAGGGCCAGGAAAGGCCCCCAGAGGTGTGTAAAACCTCCTGGGGAAGGCGATGATTCCCCCCAGGGCTTCCTGTCAGCGCTGCCCCTGCATCCCTCCCAGCTGCCCAGGCCATTAGCTCTCCGGAGCCTCCGGGATCAGCAAGGCCGCGGCCTCTCGTCGCCTCCGGGACGCGGACCGGGCCTCGCTCCCCGCCCGAGCCATCCCTCACCCAGGGAGAGTCGACCCGTCCGACCCCGCCGCCGGAGAGCTCGGCCCCTCGCCCTGCCCCGTCCCTCACCAGGCAGGCGGCCAGCACCCCGTGCAGGGCCTCCAGCCGCTCCTCGTCGCTCTCCTCCTCACGGAGCAGCCCCTGGATGTAGGCACCGTACACGGTGCGGTCCAGGCCCAGCGCCTCCAGCCGCGCCGCCAGCCAGGCCGCGAAGCCGCCCTCCGCCTCCCCGCCGGGCGCCGCCATCTTGGAGCAGCGCCAGCCCCGCGCACGCGCGCGCGGCCGCCCGCCGGAGGGGGAGGGCGGCGCGACGGTGGCCGCGGAGGACAAACTTATTGGGAGAGCGGCGGTGGCCAGGGGCTCAGCCCGCCTGTCTCTACGGCCGAGGAGCGCCGGAACCGAGCGGGGAGACTTCGAGATGCCCCCAGCCGCGATCCTCCGGGACGAGCGGCCCTGCCTCTTTGCTGCAGGGGCGGCGAACCTGCAGCCCCTCCTCGGCGGGGCGGGGCGTGTCCCTGCGCGGCCGCCGTAGCCCCGCCGTTAGGGGCGGAGCAGGCGTTTAAACGGTGGCGGCGGGTGCCGGTCTGGGAGCCATGGAGGGTCTGGGCCCGGTCACCCCCCGGCCTCTGCGTGGGAAGTCCTTTTACCTCGACCTGCCGAGCGGGCGGAACGCGCGGGAGCTGGCGGCGGCCATCGGGCGGCTCGGAGGGGTGAGCAGCGGCGGCGGCCGCGCCGCCTCCCCGCTCCTGGGGCTGCCTGCGCCTGGTGCCGCGGCGGCCCCGCCTCCATCTCTGCGCTCTTTCTCTCTTTGCTCCTTTGTTCCACTGGCTTCTTGATTTTCTCGGTTGCTCTGGCGTTGATCCGGCCCTGGCTCCTTCTCTCGGTCCTCCGTGCGTGCCCGCTCTGGCCGGGGCCGGGGAGCCGGAGCGCGTCCTCCAGCGCCGGCCGCCCTCTTCCCCTCGGTGCCTCTCTTTCTGGAGCCCTCTTAGGGCCGTCGGGCAGCGTGGTCCTGCCTGAGACCACTGCTGTGGGAACTGCTCCCTCTTGTCTGCTGCTCCTGGCAGCATCTTTTGCGGGGTTGTAGCTGGTTGGTGAGCCCTGGAGGAGCAGCTGAGGGAGCTGGGGTTGTTTAGCCTGGAGAAGAGGAGGCTGAAGGGAGACCTCCTTGCTCTCGACAGCTCCCTGTAAGGAGAATGGAGCATAGTGGGGGTTGGTCTCTTCTCCTAGGTTTTTCACTTGTTAGGACAAGTGGAAATGCCCTCAGGTTGCCCCAGGGGAGGCTTAGGTTGGCCGTGAGGAACAATTTCTTCCCCTTGAGGGTTCTCAAGACCTGGCTCAGGCTGCCCAGGGCAGTGGTGGAGTCTCCACGCCCGGAGGGGTTCCAAAGCAGTGGCAATGTGGTGCTGAGGGCCACGGGTTAGTGGTGCCCTGGCAGTGCTGGGCTGATGATTGGACTCAGGGATCTGAAAGGGCTTTTGCAAGCAGAACACTTCTGTGACTCTCTGGGAGCACCTTTTGGGTGGTGGTAACTGGCTGCCTGGCCTCAGAAGTGCCTTCTAGGCAAGGGGAACTGATTGCTTGGTCCTAAAAGCACCAGAACAGGAGGACACAGTCTCAAACTGTGCCAGGGGAGGTTCAGGCTGGAGGGGAGGAGAAAGTTCTTCCCAGCAAGAGGAATTGGCCCTTGGGATGTGCTGCCCAGGGAGGTGGTGGAGTCCCCATCCCTGGAGGTGCTCAAGAGGGGATTGGATGTGGCACTTGGAGCCATGGTTGAGTTGTCAGGAGGTGCTGGGTGAGAGGCTGGACTTGATGATCTCTGAGGTCTTTTCCAGCCTTATTGTTTCTATGATTCTATGGTTCTGGCCATGGAGACACCTTCTGGTTGGTGGTAGCTGGTTGCCTGGTTCTCCCTCATGGCTCACGACAGCCTGTGGCAGCTGAATTGCTTAAGGAAGTTGTGAGGCTTGCCTGGAAAGCAGAGCAGGTGTAGAGCAGGGTGGCAGCAGCCAAGGCTCTTCTGTCCTGCAGCTGTGTGCTGTGCTCCTGGCCTTCCCAGAACAGCCATCTGCACCCTTCCCCCTGTGGAGCTGTTGCTTGGGCAGATCCATGTGGCATCCCCCATGGCCCCTTTGGGTTTCCTCAGGGCTGGCTTTGCTCAGCAATTCCTTGTGTCCTCTCCCAGAACCCTGAGCAGGGAAGTCCTTGTGCCCTGTGCTCAGCACTGCTGAGGCCACCCCTGGAGTCCTGTGTCCAGCTCTGGGCTCCTCAGCTCAGGAAAGCTGTTGAGCTGCTGGAAGGTGTCCAGAGAAGGGCAAGAAAGCTGGGGAGGGGTCTGGAGCACAGCCCTGGGAGGAGAGGCTGAGGGAGCTGGGCTTGCTTAGCCTGCAGAAGAGGAGGCTCAGGGGAGACCTTCTTGCTCTCTGCAACTGCCTGCAGGGAGGTTGTAGCCAGCTGGGGGTTGGTCTCTTCTGCCAGGCAGCCAGCAGCAGAACAAGAGGACACAGTCTCAAGCTGTGCCAGGGGAGGTTCAGGCTGGAGGTGAGGAGAAAGTTCTTCATAGAGAGAGAGATTGGCCACTGGGATGTGCTGCCCAGGGAGGTGGTGGAGTCCCCATCCCTGGAGGGGTTCAGGAAGAGCCTGGATGAGGCCCTTGGGGCCATGGTTGAGTTGCTCAGATGGTGCTGGGGGAGAGGTTGGACTGGATGATCTCAAAGGTCTTTTCCAACCTGGTTAATTCTATATTCATCCAGTCCAAGCCTCTGCCAGAGCAGGGTCAGCCAGGGCAGGGCACACAGGAAAGTGTCCAGATGGGTCTTGAAAGCCTCCAGAGCAGGAGACTCCCCAACCCCTCTGGGCAGCCTGCTCCAGGCCTCCAGCAGCCTCATTAAAGAAGTTTCTCCTTCTGCTCAGATGTGACCTCCTGGGTTCCAGTTTGTGCCCTCTGCCCCTTGTCCTGTGCTGCCCAGGGAGGTGGTGGAGTCCCCATCCCTGGATGAGGCCCTTGGTGCCATGGTTGAGTTAATCAGATGGTGCTGGGCAAGAGGTTGGACTCAAAGGTCTTTTCCAGCCTGGTTGATTCTATTCTATCACTTCAGTCACCTGGGCTGCAGCCTGGAGGGGCAGGGGGGCCCTGGGGGCTGGAGCTGCACCCAACAGCAGTTTCCTCTTTCATTTTCCTTCTGACCCTTTGGCATACAGAGGCTCCAGCAGCTGCTGCTCTTGCAGGCAGGTTTCTCATCCCCACCCCACACATTGCTTGAGTCACAGCTGTCCAACCTCCATTAGTTCCTGTGGGTGCTGTACCTCTGCCACCAGCATCCCATGCTGGCTGCAGGGACACACAGGGCACCCTGGTTTGATGCTTCTCCTTTGGTCACACCTTGGTGCTGGACCTGCTGAGTGCTTTCTGTCCTCCTTTGGATGTGCCACTGGTGCTCAGGGACAACCTCCTTGCAGTGTCTCTTTAGCCTTGCAGCTTCTGCTCTCAGCCTCCTTGCTCCCAGCAGTCAGAGACTTCCCTGTGTGGCTGCCACATGGCTTGGAAATCATTCCAGCCCTTGGCTGTCCAGTGGCATCACAGGCTTGTGCAGGTAGGAAAGGAGCTCAAAGGCTCAGCCAGCTCCAAGCCCCTGCCATGGGCAGGGACACCTCACACCACAGCAGGTTGCTCACAGCCACCTCCAGCCTGGCTGCAAACACCTCCAGGCAGGAGGCTGCCACCACCTCCCTGGGCAGCCTGGGCCAGGCTCTCACCACCCTCCTGGGCAACAACTTCTTCCTCACAGCCAAGCTCAATCTCCCCACTCCAGTTCTGCTCCATCCCCCCCAGTCCTATCCCTCCCTGACACCCTCACAAGTCCCTCCCCAGCTTTCCTGGAGCCCCCTGCAGCTCCTGGAAGGCCACAATGAGGTCTCCTGGGAGCCTTCTCCTCTCCAGCCTGCACAACCCCAACTCCCTCAGGCTGTCCTCACAGCAGAGCAGCTCCAGCCCTCTGCTCCTCCTCCTGGCCCTTCTCTGGACACCTTCCAGCCCCTCCAGAGCCTTCCTGGCACAGAGGCTCAAGAGCTGGACCCAGAGCTGCAGCTGTGGTCTCAGCAGAGTGGAGCAGAAGGGCAGAATCCCCTCCCTGGCCCTGCTGGCCACACTTCTCTTGCTGCAGCCCAGGCTCTGCTTGGCTCTCTGGGCTGCCAGTGCTCCCTGCTGGCTCCTGCTGAGCTTCTCCTCCCCCAGCACCCCCAAGGCCTTTTCCCCAGGGCTGCTCTGCAGCCAGTTCCTGCCCAGCCTATAGCAGTGCCTGGGATTGCCCTGCCCCAGCTGCAGGACCTTGCCCTTGGCCTTGTTGAACCTCCTGAGGTTTGTCCTGGGCCCAGCTCTGCAGCCTGCCCAGGTGCCTCTGGAGGGATCCTTCCCCCCAGCTGTCAGCAGCACCACACAGCTGGGTGTCAGCAACCCTGCTGAGGCAGCCTCAGTGCCAGTCCATGGCACCAACAGAGATGTTCACCAAGCTGGTCCCAGTGCTGGTCCCTGAGGGACTCCACTTGGCCATGGGCCATTGCCAGCCCCGCTCTGGTGAGGCCTGGGTCACCTTCCCCTTGGGAGTGCACTGACAGGAGTGGAGTTCCCATTTCTCTTGCTCCTGTGCAGCTGCTAAATTCAGCACCCCCCCGGCCACCCATCTGTAAAACAGCTCTTACAGAGAGTCCCAGACTGGGTTGGAAGGGACCCCCAAAGGTCACCCAGTCCAAGCCCCCTGCAGGGACCTCTGCACCAGGCTGCTCACAGCCCCAGCCCTGCAGTGGCTGCAGAAACGGAGCCTCAGCAGAGATGTGTGAACCCAGGGCCTGGGCTCCTTCCTTACAGTTAAGGACACCTTAAGGCCTTGGCCTTGCACTTGGTGCCTTGAGCTTAGCCTGGATGTGAGGGTGGTGACCCCTTGGAGCATTAGCTGGCCTGGGGAGACTTTGGTTTGCTCTGGGCTGTGCTTGCAGCCTCCTGCATCTCCCTTGCAGGGCAGGCTGCAGTGCTGCTCGTGGCGCTCAGGGGGTCTGTAGTGCAGCAGAACCACTTCAGACTGCTCAGAGCTGTGTCCTCCTGTGGGCTTCACACCTCTGCACCACAGCTCTCTGCCTTCTCCTGGGTTTCCTGTAAGTCAGTGTCCCAGATGTGGGGTTTCCACCTCTGTTCCCTGCAGGGGGAGGTGTCTGTGCTTTGCTCCCCCGGGCCCCTGCTGCCCTGCTCCACGTGGAGCTGCCTGCCTGCCCACTTCCATTTGCTGCAGTCTCCTGCTCTCCTGAGGATGGCTCTTGCACACTGATGCACTGTTAGAAGCCCCATCCCTGGCACCCATCCCAGGTCAGGTTGTTTGGGGCTGGGCTGGGTGAGCTTTCAAGGTCCCTTCCCACCCAAAGCACTCCCTGGTGCCGTGCCAGGGCCTCTTCCTCAGCTGTTGCTTTGCTGCTGAAGCCATTGCTTGAGGAGCAGCTGACTGTGGGCAGTGTCATGGAGGTCAGTCTGGGCTTCTGGTGGTGGCTCACAGAGTGTCTCCAGGACAGGCACTCTGAGCAGGGGAGGGAGCCAGCAGGGAAGAGATGAGCAGGGGAGGGAGCCAGCAGCCCCTCTGCTGTGCCTGGGGCAGGGTTGGTGTTCAGCAGGGCACTCCCAGCTCAGACTTGGATGGTTTCAGAGCTGCTCTCTCCTGTCCCTTGCTGCAGGTGACTGAAAGCTTCCTGAGCAAAGAAGTCAGCTGTGTGGTGTCCAGCAACAGGGAAGCCAAACGAGACAGAGGCAGGGCCCAGCCTGAGAAGCAGAGCAGTGGAACCTCAGAAGGTGCAAAAGCCCCAAGCCTGATGCCCTCTGCCTCCAGAGGACACCACAGCAGACCTCAGCAGAAGCCACCAGACACTGTAAGAGCTCTACAGGTTTGGGCCACCTCAAAGATTGGACCAAGGGATCTAAAGAGTACAAATGGGACTGGTGTTGGAAGCTGAGGTGGCTCCTGCCTTGAGCAGAAGCTGTACGGGGGTTTGCTCTGGCTCTGGTCACGTTGGCACCCCTGTGTCTGCACAGCACTGCCCCCTCAAGTGTCCATGGCACACCTCTGAGAGGCACTGAGCTGGCAGGGCTCAAGGCTCAGCCAGTGACAACCCCTGCCATGGGCAGGGACACCTCACACCACAGCAGGTTGCTCACAGCCACCTCCAGCCTGGCTGCAAACACCTCCAGGCAGGAGGCTGCCACCACCTCCCTGGGCAGCCTGGGCCAGGCTCTCACCACCCTCCTGGGCAACAACTTCTTCCTCACAGCCAATCTCAGTCTCTCCACTTCCAGTTCTGCTCCATCCCCCCCAGTCCTATCCTCCCTGACACCCTCACAAGTCCTCCCAGCTTTCCTGGAGCCCCCTGCAGCTCCTGGAAGGCCACATGAGGTCTCCTGGGAGCCTTCTCCTCTCCAGCCTGCACAGCCCCAACTCCCTCAGGCTGTCCTCACAGCAGAGCAGCTCCAGCCCTCTGCTCCTCCTCCTGGCCCTTCTCTGGACCCCTTCCAGCCCCTCCAGAGCCTTCCTGGCACAGAGCTCCAGACCTGGACCCAGAGCTGCAGCTGTGGTCTCAGCAGAGTGGAGCAGAGGGCAGAATCCCCTCCCTGGCCCTGCTGGCCACACTTCTCTTGCTGCAGCCCAGGCTCTGCTTGGCTCTCTGGGCTGCAAGTGCTCCTGCTGGCTCCTGCTGAGCTTCTCCTCCCCCAGCACCCCCAAGGCCTTTCCTTGGGGCTGCTCTGCAGCCAGTCCCTGCCCAGCCTGGATCAGTGCCTGGGGTTGCCCTGCCCCAGCTGCAGGACCTTGCCCTTGGCCTTGTTGAACCTCCTGAGGTTGTCCTGAGCCCAGCTCTGCAGCCTGTCCCGGTCCCTCTGGATGAAGGGTTGGAACTGGCTGATCCTTGAGGTCCCTTCCAACCCTAACCATTCTGTGATCCCTTCCCTCCAGCCTCCCAGCTGCACCACACAGCTTGGTGTGGTTGTTGAACTTGCTGAGGGTGCACTCTGTGCCTCTGTAACAAGGACATCTGCTCCAAGGGCAGAGGGGAGAGAGGCCTTGGCTGGCCTCCCAGCAGGACAAGTGATCATCCTGACTCAGAGGTGTCTGGAAAGCCAGAGGATCCCCATCCCTGGAGGTGTTTCAAAGCCACAGAGGTGTGCTGAGGGCCATGGTTTAGCCCCAGCCTTGCTAGAGCTGGAGAGTGGCTGGGCTGGAGGATCTCAAGGGGCTTTTCCCACCCTGTGTGGAGAGGATAAGGGAGTTGCAGGCTCTGGGTGCTCCCAGATGTGGGTAGGGTAAGGCCATTGTGAGGTGGCTCCCAGAAGGGGTCTGTGTGGGTGCTGCTCACCCTGCTGGGGCCGGGCTCTCTGGGCAGCAGTGCTTGTGGCCAAAGCTCCAATGGCTGCTGGTGTCTGGTGGAAGCTGTAGCTGTGGGGAGAGCCTCTGGCATCTCTGCCAGCTGGCTCTGGGCCCCTGTGGGTGGTGAGCCTGAGCTGGTGCCGGGGGTGTCACCGCTCAGGGCGTTTGCCCCCTGCTCACAGCTCCCTCATCTGAGCCCTCACCACTCGGCTCCTCTGCTGGCTCTCGGCTTGCAGTGAGGCTCACTCCCCAGGAAGGGGCCTGCCCAAGGCTGTTCCTTGGCCTCTGCCAGCCTGGTGGGATGTGGCAGGCAGTTTCTGAGCTGAGTTGCTGCTTCCTCTTGGCTTTCACTGCTGTTCAGTAAGAGCCCAGCCCTGGCTGAGCAGCTGCTGGGTGCAGACCTGGCGGTGCCTCTGCAGCTTGCGGTCCCTGCGAGCGCTCAGCCCTGCTGGCTCTGAGCAAGCCTTGGCCAGCTGCCCCTCCCCAGCAGGAGCAGGTACCACTGCAGACAGCCCCTGCTGGACAGCTTGCTGCTGCCTGGGAGCTCTTTGCTTTAACGTGGGCCTTGGCTCCTCTCTCCGCAGGCCTGATCAGCAGGGGAAGGGAACTGCTGCAGAAGGCCATGAAGAATCAGGTGAGCAGCATCTGCCTGGGCTTTGCTCTAGCTGGGTGTGCTCAGAGGACTGCTGAGCCCTGCAGAACCGGTGCCAGCCCCTGCTCCAGAGCACCTGCCTGCTGAAGGGAGCAGATTCTGGGGCTGAGAAAGGTCTGAAGCAGTCGCTTTGTGGCTCTGCAGTGCTGCTGGGCACCGTGGAGCTGTCATCTGCCCACTTGGCGCTCCTAGGGCCTGGCCCAGTGATCTGGGTGCCCAGCAGGAGAATGATCAATGCAGAGCCATTGCTAGAGGAATTTTAGCCTAGAAGGAACTCAAGAGCCATTGCTGGGGCAAAAGGCTGCTCTGGAATCCCTTCACTGATAGCACAAGTGGCCGGCAGGATGTCAGTGCCCACTTGATCCTGGCTGCAGCTTGAGCTTCCGAGAGCCTGACCTGGATGCTCCTCTTAATTTGGGGTAGATGAGGCATGAGCTGGAACCTGTTCTGCTGTGCCCTGGTTTTAACAGCCAGGCATGGTCTGTCAGTTGGGCAGCAGGAACAGCCTCTCTGAACTAGATTTAGAGCTCCTGCAGCCCTCTCTGCTCTGGCCCTGCCAACCCTCTCTGTCTGCGCAGGACACCTCCAGCGGCAGCAGCATCCTGGCCAGAGCTCGCCTGTGGGGAGTGCAGATCTCCACGTGGATGGTATCCTTCTGGGCTGCATCTCTGAGGTGGGGGCAGCAGGAGTGATGCAGTGAGTGTGGGACAGGGGAAGGAAGAAATTGCAAGCGGCATCTGGTGCATGCCTGGCGTCCCCGGGGGCGCCGGGAGGTGAGGCCCTGCCTGGAGCCTGCTGCTGTCACAAGCAAGCACTGAGTGTGCTGGAAGGTGCTGAAGCCAATGTCACAGCTGGGCAGTGCATTAATTTGTTCCAAAAAGCTCATTTCTCCTAATTGACCTGGAAGTGCAGCTCCTGCTGATGGCAGCCTTGGGTCCTTTTTAATGAGGAGGTGCTGCTGCTGGAGGAGCTGCGCTGGAAGGAGCTTCCTGTCCGGGTGATGGATGAGGAGGGGCTGGTGGGGAAGGCAGACGGTGGGACTCTGCTTCCAAGAATAGAGCTGGAGTAAAAGGTTCCTGAGTGGCTGCTGACAGTGACATACAGCTGTGGCTGGGCCTGTCTGGGTGCCTGCTGGAGGCAGCTGCTGCTCCTGCACCTTCCAGCGCTCTGCGGAGCCGCTAGCCATGTCCCGAGCCTGGCAGGGCTCTGCCTGCTGCAGGCAGAGTCTTTGTCCCTGCAGGGGCCTAAAGCCAGCCCCAGCTCTGCTGGAGAGCAAAGTGCTGTCCCTCAAAGCACCCTTTGGGCTGCTTAACCATGCAGTGGTGAATGCTGTGCTGGGCAATGGCAGGCCTGGGTGCTCCCTGCTTTGCCCTGCGTGCTTGGGAAGCTGTTGTGCACTCACTGGAGGGCAGAGCTCACCTGCTGCTGTGCTTTGGCTCCTTGACCTCCACCTGCACAGACATGCTGGCCCAGACTCAGCAGCTGCTGCGTGCTGCCCCAGGAGCAAGGAAGCCCTGCCAGAGGACAGAGGTAACTGACTTGGCTCAACCAGCCTGAGGGGCTCAGGCTTCCTCAGCAGCTCGAAGGAATCCTGAGGGTCTAGAGAACAAATCCTGTGAGGAGCAGCTGAGGGAGCTGGGGTTGCTCAGCCTGGAGAAAAGGAGGCTGAGGGAGACCTTATTGCTCTCTGCAGCTCCCTGCCAGGAGCCTGGAGCCAGGTGGGGGTTGGGCTCTTCCCTCAGGGAAGAGGTGACAGGACAGGAGGAAACTGCCTCATGTTGCACCAGGGGAGGTTTGGCTGGGCGATGAGCAACATTCCTTCCCTTGAGGGCTGTCAAGGCCTGGCCCAGGCTGCCTAGGGCAGTGTTGGAGTCTCCATGCCTGGAGGGGCTTCAGAGCTGTGGAGCTGAGTGCTGTGGTTTAGCAGTGGGTTTGGTGGTGTTGGCTTCATGGTTGGACTTGATGATCTTAAAGGTCTCTTCCTCCTAACCAGCTCTGTGATTCCCTGCTCCAGCTCCTCTCCTGCTAGTGGAGCAGGGCAGCCTCCCAGGCTTCCATCCACCAGTGCTGCTTCTGCTTGTGGATGGAGATGCAGAATTCAGAGGGTGGGGGTAAAAGCAGCTGAGGAGGAGGCAGCCCTTGGTTATCAGTGCCACCTGTAGCACAGCTCATGCTGATCTTGACTGCTAAGGGCCTGAGGGTAGCAGGAAGGTCAGGTGCAGCTGGGCACTGCCTTCCTGAGGGGGTTTCAGATGCCCTGGGGAGGGCAGTGAGGGGGTAGGGAATGTGCCAGCACGTTGAAACTGAGCCTAGGGAACTTGGGAGACAATAGCAGGGGGGAGGTGAGGTGATCTCTGCTGCAGGAGCTCTGAAGGGGTGGGTGAGGCTGCTGTGATGTCACCCTGGGACTGGTAGCTGCGGCGCCCTGCCTCGCTGCCCTTGCCGTACTCAACTGTCCCTCTTGCCCGCAGGGCCAGGTGCCCTGCAGCCGGATGGAAGATCCACAAAGGTAGGCCATGGAGCTGTGCTTGCTTGCACCCTGGGCTGTGCAGCTGCTTGGGGAGCCTCATTAGAGTCTGAAAAATCCATCTGAAAACTCCAACGACCCCAAATATGCCAAGGGTTAAGGCAGCCTGTCGTGAAGGGGGCTTGGCACTCCCTGGCTGGCTCTCGCTGTAGCAGAGCTGAGGACATCCAGGCAGAGGGCTGCCCCATCCCCCCCCAGGACCCTGAGGCAGTCCAGAGCTGTGCTGCGCTCTGCACCTTCAATCCCTGGTTCCAAACCACGTTGCAGAGAAGAATGCATCCTCCAGAGCAGAGCCTGTTCCTCCCAGCCCACTCACGCTGCAATGTGCTGCTGAGACAACGCTCCCGGGATAACGCTTCACGAGGAGGAGGCAGGCAGGGAGTGGAGAGGGGGGGAAACCAGGTTATCATCTGCAATTAGACAAGAGCCAATTGTGGCACCCAGATTGGCACATGCTGACGTCAGCTCCTTTGTGCCTTGCCTGCCTGGGCTCCCGGGGAGCCAGCGCTGGGTGGGCTCCCGGCGCCGGCTCCGACCCGCAGCCTGCCGCTGCCGCTCGGGAGATCGTTTCCCACGTTGGGGAGGGGGGAAGGTGGTGAGAAGAGGCTCAGAAAGCTGTTGGGTGAGGCAGCTTGTCTTCTGCAAGCTGAGCGCTCTGCGCCGTGGCTGGCTCCGAAGCCTGCCCTGGGGGCTTGTGGTGGCAGCCGAGCCGCTTGTGCCGCCGCAGCCTGGGACCTGCGCGGGGCCCGAGCTGCGGCCTGGCGCTCGGAGGTGCTGAGCATGTGGCAGCGCTGGCACACAACGAGCCTGGCCTGGCCTGAAATAGCTGCTGGGTGGGTTGTGGCAGCACGCTCGGTGCCAGCTCAGGGGGAGGCTGGAGGAAGGATCTGGGGAGGGCAGGCTGGGATCAGCCCTTCTGCAGGACAAGGTCTGAGTTTCCTTGCAGGAAGGAGCCCCGAGTGCCGGGGTCACCGGGACACGGAGCTCCTGCCCTTCAGAGGCCCCCAGGGAGACGGGAGAGCCTTGGTTTCGGGGTCAGGCAGGCTGCCCATGGGAGCTCTGGGCTTTCTCATGCCCCTGGGCTGGATCTGTGCTGCATTTCCAGGCCCAGCATGAGGCTACCCTGCAGGCTGCCCGCCTGGGGCAGCAGGGACTGGAGGGCTCTCTGCCCCCAGCCTGACTGGAAAGCTTTTCTCCGAGTGCACTGCTGAGGCTCTTCCTGCTCCTTAATAGGTTTTTATGCCTCTGTAGGAAGCATAGCTGCTGCCCGCCTCCTCAGGGACAAAGTGAAGGCCAAGGCTGCTCTTCAGCGGTGTTCTCATGCCAGGCTTGGCTCTGCCGCAGCTTGGGTTGTCTCCAGCAGCTCTACTGCGTTGTGCTGACCTCCTGGCCTGAGCCACCCTGAGCTCTGGGCTGGGTGTGAAGGGACAGGGGGAAAAGGTGCTGGCAGGGCTGATGCAGAGCTCTGGGGGTGTGCAGCTGCTGCTGCAGTCTGTTGCTTGCAGAACCCTCTGGTGCTCGGCAGCGTCCTGGGCTGAGGGTGTTCTTGGGCAGCGTTGGGATTTGAGTCAGCTCGAGGCTTGGGCTGGGCCAGACCCTGGTAGGGCTGAGCAGACATTAAAGAGCAGGAGACTCATCTGGATGTTCTTTCTGAGGGGGAAACAGTCCCTGGTTGGGCTGCCCCTCGGGTTTGGTCATCCCTGAGTGCTCTGAATGGGGGGGCTGTCGGTTACCCAAAGAGCTCTTCTGGCTGCACTTGGCAGCACTGACCCTTCCTGGCTGGCAGCAGGACCCCTGAGCTGGTCTGTAGCCACTTCTGCTGGGGAATGGGATGAGCAATAGGAATTGAGACTGAGATGGAGATGAGGAAGAAATGTTGAGATGATGAGGCTGGGGAGACTCTGGCACAGGCTGCCCAGGGAGGCTATGGCTGCCTCCTGCCTGGAGGGGTTCAAGGCCAGGCTGGATGAGGCCTTGAGCAGCCTGGGCTGGTGGGAGGTGTCCCTGCCCATGGCAGGGGGTTGGAACTGGATGGTCCTTCCAGCCCAAACCATCAGTGACTTATTGAGTGTATGAATGTGACCCTGGCAGCCCCTGAGCAGCTTTCTTTCCAGCAGGAAAACTGAAGCCTCCTTTTCTGAAGGTCGAAGACCAGAGCAGGTAAGTGACACCTTTCCAAAGGTCATCCCCCAGAGCCTCAGGGGCTCCCAGGGCAGGGACCCCTCACTGGTTTTACCTGCAGGAGGTGTTCTGGGCACAATGGCAGAGCCTGGCTTCCCTGGAGAGCCTGCTCCACACCGGGAAGTTGACCCTCTCCTAGGGGCAGGCAGGTGGAGCACAGAGACACAATCTGGTGGCTCATGTGTCACGGGGGAAAGGTGTTAAGTGAGACTTGCCCCAGAGGTTTGTGCCTTGCTCAGATCCTGTTTGTGATCCTCAGCAGGTCACTTAATCTGCTGGAGCCCCCTGCAGTGAGGAGAGAGATGGAAACCTGAGGTCAGGGCCTGTAACTCGACTACAGCACCCAGCACCCCGGGCTCTGCTCTGTGGTGTTCCTGACAGCTCTGTAGCAGTGCCCACAGCACTGGTCCTTGCTCTGGAGACCACACCTGAGGCAGCTGCAGGCTCAGATGTTGGGTTCTGCCTGCTGCATGCAGTGAAGTGTGTGAGGGGGGAGCTGTATGGGAGCCAAACCCTTCCCCTGCTGCTGTGTGCACCACTGCACTGGCTCTGCTCGGGGCACGCTGGGTTGGGGGTTGGAGCAAGCAGCCTGCCTCCTGCCCAAAACATCCCCCATCAGTGCTCTCCCTAGGAGCTGGCCTGGGTGTGCAGTGAGACCTGGGAAAGCTCTGGAGCAGGCAGATGGAAGTCAGCCACGGCCAGAACCCAAGGGAGACAGCCCTGGAGCCCCTGGGGCAGGGGCAGCTCTGCCCACCCAACCCCAGCCAGAGTCCTGATGTGCTCGCCTCCTGCTTGCAGGCAGTCCGACCCTTCTATCACCAGTTCAAAAGCTTTCCCAGCCTCAACTTCCTGGCCCCAGAGGCTGCAGCCCCTTTGGCTCTGAAGAGCCTCCCAGACCCTTGCAGAGCCAGTAGGTTGCAGCCCCTCCTGGGCAAAGCCTCTAACCCAGCTGCTGCTTTTCCTGGCACCCAGAGAACCTCTTGCCTGGGTGAGAGGAGCCCTGCTCTGGGTCAGGGGTGCAGGCAGGCAGCTGGGGGCTGCTGGTGCTGTGCAGCATGGGCAGGGCAGGGCTGTGCTGTTGCCTGGCAGGGCTGTGGAGGGCTGCCCAGTGCCCAGCGAAGGGCAGAAGAGCCCCAGGTCCACACCAGTCACTGTGCCCAAGAGGAGGAGAGGCTTTTGTGAGTGCTGCCAGGAGACCTTCGAGGAGCTGCAGGAGGTAAAGGCTGCCCTGGGGTGGGGCTCATGCAGAATTCTCGAGGGGGGCACTCAGCAGCTTGGTTTGGCACAATGAGCCTGTGGGTGGTACAGACCCCTTTGGAAGGAGCCAGGGTGCTGCACCTCCAGCCTCCTAGGGTCAGATGGAAGCCACAGCGTCTGTGCTCTGACCTCCTGGTCTGCAGGATCAGTGCCCTGGGAAGCTGGAGCCCTGTGCTCACCTCTGAGGCCAGGAGAGCCTCCAGGATCATCCCATTCCCTGCTCCCTCAGGTGGGGAGATGCTCCCACAGCACACGGGGGGCACAGGCTGGTTTAAAAGGTGAGAAGAGGCTTCCTTGCCTGCTAGAAGATCCCAAACAAGATGGCTGTGGGAGCCCAGCCTGCAGTGACAGACAGAAGGTGTTTGGAGTCTGCCTTTGCAGCAGCTGCAGGGGGAGGCTGTGGGCTGCTGCTGGGTGCAGGCAGCAGCTCCTCGCCACAGGTGCTATGGGAACAGGATTCCTGCTGGAAGCTCCTGCAGGCTGCTCCCAGGCCCGGGCTGGGGAAGGGGCTGCCCGCCCTCTGCTAGCTGGGGGGAGGGGCTGGCAGTGCAGCTGCCCCTGCTGTGGGGGGAGGGGCCGAGGGGCTGGCAGTGCAGCTGCCCCTGCTGTGGGGGGGGGGGGGGGGCTGGCAGTGCAGCTGCCCCTGCTGGGGGGGGGGGGTGGGGCTGGCAGTGCAGCTGCCCCTGCTGCTGGGGGCGGGGGGGGGGGAGGGGCTGGCAGTGCAGCTGCCCCTGCTGGGGGGGGGGAGGGGGGTCCCTTGCTGACAGAGCTGTGCCCCCGGCAGCACCTGCGGAGCCCCCGGCACCGGCGCTTCGCGCTGGACCCCTCGCGCTACGCCGCGGTGGATCGCCTCATCGCCCAGCTCCCCAGCAGCCTCCTGCACCACTCAGCCAGGTGAGGCCCAGCCCCCCTGCCAGCTCCTGCAGCCTGAGAGCACCACAGGGCTGCAGGCCTGAGCCCCTGTGCCGCTGGTATCTTGTGCTTCGTGCCGGGGCGCAGCCAGCAGGGCTGGGGCTGACCGTGGGGGCAGCCTGGTAACTGCCAGGCCAAGCTCCGATGAGCCATGGGAGGTGTTCTTGCACCCCCCTGCAGGGCTGGGGCAGCTCTGGAGCCCCCAGCACAGACAGGGACCTGAGGGAGCAGGGCCAGAGGAGGCCACAGCAGTGCTGGCAGGGCTGGAAGCCCTCTGCTGGGAGCCAGGCTGAGAGAGTTGGCCTTGGGCAGCCTGCAGAAGAGAAGGCTCCAGGGAGAGCTTCTGGTGGCCTTGCAGTGCTTCAAGGGCCCAGCAGAGAGCTGGGGACAGAGCTTTGAGCAGGGCATGATGGGCCAGGCCAAGGGGGGATGGTTGGAAAGTGCAAGAGGAGCTTGAGAGTGGAGAGAAGGAGAAGTTTGGCACTGAGGGTGGGGAGAGCCTGGCCCAGGCTGCCCAGAGAGCTGGGAGCTGCCCCCTGCCTGCAGCAGTCAGGGGAGGCTGTCTGGGGCTGTGAGCAGCCTGCCCTGGCTGGGGCTGTCCCTGCTGGCTGCAGGGAGGTTGCACACACTCAGCATGGGCTGAGCCCTTCTCTTCTGTCCCTGTGTCCAGCACAAGCCCTGCTTCTCTGCAGCACTCCTGTGCCAGGCCCTGGGCTGTGGGGAAGCCTGAGAGGCTCTCATGCTGCCTGTGCCCTCTGCCCAGCAGCAGTGTCCCTGGCTGCTGAGCCTCATCACTCCCAAATGTCTTTCCCCCTGCTGAGCAGGGCTCCCAAGCTGCGAAAGGCTTCCAGTGCCTGGGGGGGAAGGTGCTGGTGGGGCTGGAGTGAGCAATAACTGCTGGTTCTTTCAGGGTGCCTCGGTCCTGCTGGCAGGATGAACACTTGGTGCCTCAAGCACAAGTTCTGGGAGGATGTGAGATGCTGACAGCGAGCTGGGAAAGGAGAGGGGCAGCCAGAGCAGCTGCTGTGCAGCTGCTGATTGATCTGGAAGTGTGACCACGGCCTGGAGACCAAGAGCTGCTCCCTTGCCTTGCCCCTGCAGGAGGCTGGGGCCCCTCAAAGCACCCCCCGTGGGGCTGCCTGCTGCAGCAGGGGCTCAGCAGGGGCTGTGCTGTGCATGGCACCACGGAGGAGGCGCAGTGAGGGACTCAGCTGTGGGCTGGCCTCTGGCTGGGCTGGGGCAGTTTGTGCAGTGCTGCTCCTGGCGGGGACAGAGCTGCTCCGTCTGAAACAGCAAGGGTCTGACAGCGCCCTGCAGGGGCACTGCCTGCCCCAGGAACGCCATCTGTCCTCCAGGCAGAGCAGCCAGTGGGAAAGAAGCCCAGGCTGGAGCTGGGGGTGGCCTCTCTCCCTGTGAGCTGTCAGAGCCAGTGGATGTTGGGGCTGGGGCAGGGCAGACGTCCGAGCCAGGCTTGCCTGCTCTGGTGGAGTCTGGCAGCTTGGCCCTGAGCACAAAGCTCTCCAGCAGACCTCAGAGCTCCCTGGCTTTGGACCTGTGCCTCTGTTGGCACCCTGGGGAGCCAACACCGTGGGCAGGGTCCCTTGAAGCTGTGTCCATGGGTTCCATCCCCAGAGGGCTGCGGGCAGCACCGTGGGCAGGCGTGGCTGGGCAGGGCAGGCTGCCAGGGTCCCCAGCTCCCGGGACACAGTGAGAGGGTCCCCAGCAGCCTGCATGGTCCTGACCTGGAGAGCACCATGAGCCACACCAGCTGTCCCCCTGGCCAGCTGCCCTCTCCAAAGCTGCCTGTGGCTGGAGCCAGATGTTGCTGCTCCCTCTGTGCCAGAGCAGCAGCGAAAGCAGCACCTGAGCTGCTTGCCCTGCCAGGCCTCAGCAGGGAGCGGGCGCCGTGCCCTGGGCCCTGCAGCCCCTGCCACGCACCACACCACAGGCTGGCCACGACCTCAGCAGGAGCTCCTCGGAGTCAGACTGGGAGTCCAGCTGCTCTCCACGCTGCCAGGGGCCCAGGAGAGCAGGCTGCAGCCTCTGGACAGGCCCTGCTCCAAGGACCACACACAAACGTGAGGGACAGCGGCTAACGAGTCCCAGCTCTGCTCCGTCCTCAGCAGAAGTCAGAGCTTGCCTGGGGCAGGCAGAGGACAAGAAAGCTGGAACTGCTGCACAGAGACCCCAGGAGCTCTTACCCCTTGTTTGAGACTTTTTTTGGCAGCTGGATTAGCTGCAGCCACTCCTGGCTGCTCTCAGGGCTGGGAGGACGGGCTCGGAAGGGATTTAAGAAGCTGCTTGCCCGGGAGCTGGGAGTGAGACCATCAGCTCCACATGGGCTCCACAGAGAACCTGGGCAGCTCTCTCTTGGGCCCTGCTGGGGCTGTGATGGGCTGGCCTCTCCACTCCTCTCTGCTGCTGATGTTTAGAGCTGGTAGCGCTTCCTTCTTCCTCCTTCAGCTCCTCCCTGGGCTGCTGACCAGATGGTCTCTGGAAGAATCTGTCCTTGCCCTTCACAGTGAGAGCATGGCCTGTTCCCTCCTCCACCAGTCCTTGGAGGTGTAGAGAGGGTGTGGAGGAGCGGCTCTGGGGGGGGGGGGGTGGGGTTGGGTTGGGGTGATGTGGGGGTAGTTGCAGGTGTTTGTCACTGGGCCTAAGCTGAAGGTTTTAGCAGCCTTTTTAAACTTTGAAATAAAATGGAAGATGAGCTCCTGAGCCCTGCCTGGTGGCCTGAGCACAGCTCACTCCATCTGCTGAAGCGTCCTGCAGGGCAGGCTGGGCAGAAGCCTGGGGAAGGGAGCTGGGGGTGGCAGCG
>JAAWVA010000042.1:3778559-3875423 GCA_015227895.2 Colaptes auratus | reverse complement strand
GGCTCACTCACTGCTTGTTGCACTGCAGCCAGCCCAGCCCCTCACGCCCGCAGTTGCCCCTCTCGGTCCCCTCCACATTGAGCTTCTCGTAGCAGAAGCGCTCGGCCGAGCCTGGGAGTAAACTGCTGTCACCGGCCTGCCCCCTGCTTGTCCCCTGCGGGTCCCCCCCTCCCCGGCCTGACAAAGCCGCTCAGGGCCCCGCACTCACCGCGGCCCCACAGCGCATTGCACTGCCGGTCTCTGGTCTTGCAGCGCCCTCCGTAGCATCGGCCCTGGGGAGCAGGAGAGGGCTCAGGGGCTGGCGCCTGCGTGCACGGCCACCGAGGTGCTGCAAGGCTCTGGCCAGCACGCCCAAGCACCAGGATGCTGGAGCCCACGGGGACACGCTGGAGCCCACGGGGACATGCTGGAGCCCATGGGGACGTGCTGCAGCCCGAGGGATGTGTCCGGCACCGTGGGATGTGTCAGAGCCCCACAGGATGCTCCTGAGCTCATGGCACATGCCTGAGCCCACAGGGCACACCCCCGAGCCCCATCGGATGTGCCCAGGCCCCAGGGAACGTGTCTGAGCCCCATAGGATGTGTCTGGGCCCAAAAGGACATGCTGGAGCCCTCAGGGGTGTGCCCAAGGCCCATGGGGCATGCTGCAGCCCATGGGGGTGTGCCCAAGGCCCATGGGGGTGTGCCCAAGGCCCATGGGGCATGCTGCAGCCCTAGGGGGTGTGCCCAAGGCCCATGGGGCATGCTGGGGCCCATGGGGGTGTGCCCAAGGCCCATGGGGCATGCTGCAGCCCATGGGGGTGTGCCCAAGGCCCATGGGGCATGCTGCAGCCCTCGGGGGTGTGCCCAAGGTCCATGGGGCATGCTGGGGCCCATGGGGGTGTGCCCAAGCCCCCCGGCCATGTGGCATCACTGCAGGCTGGCCTCACCTGCTCATTTTCACAGAAGTAGCCATCCAGCTTGTGGAGGTTGGGGGGACACTGTGGGGACAGGAAGAGGGCAGGTGATGCCCCGTTGCCCCACAGCGTGCCCCTCTGCGTGCCCCCCGCCTGCCCCCGCCCGGCTCACCTGGCTGGAGTCGCCGGTGCAGCTCTCGGGGATGTCACACTCGTTGACGGCCTCCCGGCAGGACACACCTCGGGGCTCGTACTGCAGGGGGCAGGAGGCCATCAGGAGCCCATGGCACAGCAGCTCTGGTGCCCACCTGGGATGCCAGCTGTGCCCCCCAGCCCCTCACCTTGCAGCCTTTGCAGCAGAGCCCATCGCTGCACATGGCATCGTGGGTCAGCGTGCACTTCTTGCAGCAGTTGCCCCCACTCTTGGCACACTCCTGCAGGGACAGCAGCCAGCATGGCACTGTCAGCCACCAGGTGATGCCACCATGGGCACAGCAGCCAGCATGGCACTGTCAGCCACCTGGTGATGCCACCATGGGCACAGCAGCCAGCCTGGCACTGCCAGCCACCTGGTGATGCCACCATGGGCACGGCAGCCAGCATGGCACTGTCAGCCACCTGGTGATGCCACCATGGGCACAGCAGCCAGCCTGGCACTGTCAGCCACCAGGTGATGCCAGCATGGGCACAGCAGCCAGCATGGCACTGTCAGGCACCTGGTGATGCCACCATGGGCACAGCAGCCAGCATGGCACTGTCAGCCACCAGGTGATGCCAGCATGGGCACAGCAGCCAGCATGGCACTGTCAGCCACCAGGTGATGCCACCATGGGCACAGCAGCCAGCCTGGCACTGTCAGGCACCTGGTGATGCCACCATGGGCACAGCAGCCAGCATGGCACTGTCAGCCACTGGTGATGCAGCATGGGCACAGCAGCCAGCATGGCACTGTCAGCCACCAGGTGATGCCACCATGGGCACAGCAGCCAGCATGGCACTGACAGCCACCTGGTGATGCCACCATGGGCACAACAGCCAGCCTGGCACTGACAGCCAACTGGTGATGCCACCATGGGCACAGCAGCCAGCCTGGCACTGCCAGCAGCCCCCAGCCCCTGCTCACCGCCAGCGAGCCGCAGTCGCACTCCTCTCCGGCCTCCACGAAGCCATTGCCACACTCTGGAGGGTCCAGGAGCTGCCAAGACAGAGATGGAGTGGGGGAGGCAAGAGCTTCTGGGGGAGGGGGTCCTGGAAGCTGCCACAAGCCCCGCCCCCAAAGGGTTTCGTATCCCCAAGGGGGCAGCAGGACCCCCGAGCTGTTTGCTCTGCCCCAGGACCCAGCTGTGGGCCCCGCTGGGCACCGCAGGTGCCGTGCCAAGGTCATTGCCTCGGATGTGGCAGGGGCTGGGGGAGATCAGGAGCCCCTGGGAGCTTGCCCTGGGGCACTGTCCCCGCTCCGGACAGCCAGCCGGGGCCAGGGGAGGGGCGGGGGCGGGGGGTACCTTCAGGGGCTTGTTGAAGAGGCAGCTGCCGCCCCCGTCCTGCAGGAACTGGTTGTACTCATCGATGCTGCAGCGAGAGAACTTCCGCGGCAGGTAGTACCTGCGGGGGGGGAGGGGAGCACCGTCACCCCCTCTGCCGCCCAGCCGCTGGCACCTGGCACCCCTGGTCACTCCACGACCAGGCAGGGGATGTCGCTGCCACCCGCGGTGACGTGGGGCGCGGGGGGGGTCTGTGGCAGTGCCACCCCAAGCGGGCACCCACCCTGTGTCCTCCATGATACAGCCCAGCCACGAGTCCGGACAGCGGCAGTCCCCTGGGAGGAGAGGAGCCAGGCTGGGGGTGCCTGCTGCCTTGCCACCCGCCTGGTGGCACCGCAGTGTCCCCCCACTGTCCCCGTGCCCCTCCCGGGGGGGCAGGTACCTGCAGCCGCCCGGTGCTTGTTCCACATCATGCCCACGTTCTGCCCCAGCGTCTGCGCCAGCGTCACCGCCATGGCTGCCACGTTGCCATACTGCACGGGAGGGACAGGGGCTCACCACGGGGACCCCCCCAGCCCCAGCCCGCTCTCATGGATGGGGGAGGTCTCCCCACACCCACCTCATTGACACCCCCGGCGCGGGTGGGCGAGCAGATGCCCCCCACGAAGGCGGTGCCGCTGCGGCTGCTCTGAAACGTCCGACCCCTGCGAGGAAGAGGATGGTGGGGGTGGGGGCGGTGGCTCCAGGCCCCCCGGGAGGGGTCGCGGCCGCGGCGCTTACGAGAAGAGGTGGACGGTGTCGCTGTGCTCCGCTGCCCCCTCCCGCCGGTACTTGACGAACTCGTTCAGCGTCTCCAGGGAGTCTTGCCCCATCCGGATCCTGTCCTCCAGGGCCCAGGTCTCCATGGCCACCAGCACGATGCGGGTGTTGAGCTGCTCCTTGTAGATCTGGGAGGGTGAAGGGACCGCACTGCCAATGGAATCGCTCCCCAGGACAACCCTCCCCACGACCAACCCTCCCCAGGATCACCCTCCCCAGGATCACCCTCCCCGGGATCACCCTCCCCGGGACAACCCTCCCCAGCATCACCCTCCCCAGGACAAACCCTCCCCACGACAATCTCCCCAGGACAATCTCTCTCCCCAGGACAAACCCTCCCCAGAACACCCTCCCAGGACAAACCCTCCCCAGGACAAACCCTCCAGGCACCAGGGGTGAACCCCCCTGGGAACAAATCCTGCAGGACCTGGGCACAACCCTCCCCAGGGACAAACCACCAGTGGGACAAACCCACCAGGTGCTGCCAGCCGCCCCCCTGGGGACAGAGCCATAAGGTGCCAGGGAAAAGACCCTGTGGGACAATCCTCCTGGGGACAACCCCTAAGGGACCAAGCCCCCAGGTGCTGAAGACCAACGCCGTGGGTGTGGACCAGCCCCCCTGGGGCAAACCCAGCAGGTGCCAAGGACGAGCAGCTGCAGCTGTCCCCTCAAGGACAAACCATCAGTGGGACGCAGCTCCGGAGGCCAACCCTCCCGGGGACAGCCCCACCCCGTGATGGGGACAAACTCCCAGGGGACAATCCCTCCCAGGGACAAGCCCACTGGAGACCACCCCTCTGGGAACAAACTCCCACCCGGAGACAAACCCACTGGGGACAAACCCACCAGGGACAATAGCCTCCATCCAAGGATGCCCACCAGGTACAAACGTGCTGGGGGTGAACCCCCCACAGACAAAGCCACCAGGTGCCAGGAACTGGCTCCCCCAGGGACCAACCCCACCAGGGACCAACCCCACCCGGGACAAGTCCTCACCGGGGCACAGGGCCCCTGGGCACAGGGCCAGCCCCTCTCACCATGTCAGCCAGGTTGACCACAGACTTGGCGAAGTTGCTGGTGAGAACCACGGACTTGCGGAGCTGCAGGAACTGGGGGGGCACCAGGGGCCAGGTTGGGCTGGGGGGAGTCACTCCAAGACCCCACCCCACCAGCCCTGGGACCCTCCCAGGTTACCAGCTGATGGTCGTTCACCACGGCCAGCTCGATGTACTTGGTCTCGCTGTGCACCGTGTGCTGGGCTCGGCGAACCTGCGGCGAGAGCCCAGCCTGAGCCCCCCGGCGAGAGCCCAGCCGGAGCCCCCCGGCGAGAGCCCAGCCTGAGTCCCCCGGCGAGAGCCCAGCCTGAGCCCGGGGCGAGAGCCCAGCCTGAGTCCCCCGGCGAGAGCCCAGCCGGAGCCCGGGGCGAGAGCCCAGCCTGAGCCCCCCGGCGAGAGCCCAGCCTGAGCCCCCCGGCGAGAGCCCAGCCGGAGTCCCCCGGCGAGAGCCCAGCCGGAGTCCCCCGGCGAGAGCCCAGCCTGAGCCCCCCGGCGAGAGCCCAGCCGGAGCCCCCCGGCGAGAGCCCAGCCTGAGTCCCCCGGCGAGAGCCCAGCCTGAGCCCGGGGCGAGAGCCCAGCCTGAGTCCCCCGGCGAGAGCCCAGCCGGAGCCCGGGGCGAGAGCCCAGCCTGAGCCCCCCGGCGAGAGCCCAGCCGGAGCCCCCCGGCAAGAGCCCAGCCTGAGCGCCCCGGCGAGAGCCCAGCCTGAGCCCCCCGGCGAGAGCCCAGCCTGAGCCCCCCGGCAAGAGCCCCCTGAGCGCCCGGCGAGAGCCCAGCCTGAGCGCCCCGGCGAGAGCCCAGCCTGAGCCCCCCGGCGAGAGCCCAGCCTGAGTCCGGGGTGAGAGCCCAGCCTGAGCCCCCCGGCGAGAGCCCAGCCTGAGCCCCCCGGCGAGAGCCCAGCCTGAGTCCGGGGTGAGAGCCCAGCCGGAGCCCGGGGCGAGAGCCCAGCCGGAGCCCGCGGCAGGAGCCGCCAAGGACCTTGCTGGAGCTCTCCCTTTGGTGTCTGCCTGTGAGGGATGCTTGGGGTGCACGGAGTGGAAAAGCTGACTGGGTGGGGTTGGGGATGGTTCCCCTCGGGCTGGTGGATCCCCAGGGCATCCCCGGGCCTGGGCAAGAGCAATACCCTGCAGACACGGCCCCAGCACCCTGCAGACACGGCCCCAGCACCTCAGGTGAGCCTGGCTGCCCCCCTGTCAGAGCTGTGCCATGTGCAAGTGGCCACCCTGCTGGAGCTGCTCTGGCAGTTGGAGGCCAACCCACGTCCAAACACCCTTGTCCCCTGCCTGTATCCTCTGTCCCCTGCCTCCTGTCTCCCCCTGTCCCCCCCTGCCCCCCACCAACCTGCCGCCGCCGCCGCAGCTTTGGTAAGCCGCCCGAGAGGTCCCGGTGCAGTGCAGGGAAGAGGCAGCCTGGAGGGAAGGGACAGAGCTGGCGAGGTGCGGGAGGACGTGGCGCCAGCGGGGCCAGCGGGGCCAGCGGGGCCAGCGGCAGCATCGTCAGCCCGGCGCGAAGGCTCACCCGGCTGGGTGCAGCTGGGGACTCGCTGCACGATGTGTGGTCGGAGACCCTGCCGCGGGGAGCTGTGTCAGGGCTCAGGGACGTGGCAGCGGGGAGTGGGGACAGCCACGTCCCCGCGTCCCCCGGGCCGCCCCTGAGCCGCAGCCAGCCCCACAGGGCTGCGGTGGGGAGACCGAGGCAGGCAGGCAGTGGGGTCCCGGCGCCATCGCTCACCTGCCTGTGCTCAGTGCCCACCCGGGGCTCGATCAGGTAGGTGGCTCGGCCGTCCGAGAAGACCCCCCTGGCACGGAGAGATGTGGTGACAGGGGAGAGGGGGGCGCAGCCCCCCCGCCCCCTTCCGGCCCGCCCTGCGTACTCACCGCAGGCCCTGGCAGCTGGAGAGAGCCACGAAGGAGCGAGGCTGCCCCCGGATCCGGCCCTGGTAGTAGCAGTGCTCCCCTGCACCCTGCCGGGGCGGGGAGGGGCAGCTGAGCCTGCCGGGCCTGGGCCCCGAGTCCCATCCTGCCCGGTGCTGTGCAGGCAGCTGCCCTTTTGCTGGCATCCCCAGGAGCCCCTGGGCTGGTGGCTCTGGGGTTCACCAGTCACTGGGGTTCGCTGCCTGGCACCCCTGAGGTGCCCTTGCTGCCCATGGCACCCAAGTGGGCACCCAGCACAGGCTGGCAGTCTGTGCCAAAGCACCTTGGGGATCACCAGTCATGCCAGCACCCACAGGAGGGAGACCCTGCCCTCTGCACCCACCCTGATGCATGGGCTGGGCACCCCGGGGGTGAGGGCACCATGAAGGCACCCAGGTGGGGATCCTGAGCTGCTGGAGGCCACCCCTGAACTTCTGGGGGTGGAAATCTGCTACCATGAGTCCAGAGCTGGCAGGGCATGGCCTGGCATGGCACTGCACACCATGGCAGAGGCTGGCACACTGTGTCATTGCATGGCACAGCATGGCACTGCACACCCTGGCAGAGGCTGGCACACTGTCACTCCATGGCACAGCATGGCACTGCACACCGTGGCAGAGGCTGGCACACTGTGTCATTGCATGGCACAGCATGGCACTGCACACCCTGGCAGAGGCTGGCACACTGTCACTCCATGGCACAGCATGGCACTGCACACCGTGGCAGAGGCTGGCACACTGTCACTGCATGGCACAGCATGGCACTGCACACCGTGGCAGAGGCTGGCACACTGTCACTGCATGGCACAGCATGGCACTGCACACCCTGGCAGAGGCTGGCACACTGTCACTCCATGGCACAGCATGGCACTGCACACCCTGGCAGAGGCTGGCACACTGTCACTCCATGGCACAGCATGGCAGTGCACACCCTGGCAGAGGCTGGCACACTGTCACTGCATGGCACAGCATGGCAGTGCACACCCTGGCAGAGGCTGGCACACTGTCACTGCATGGCACAGCATGGCACTGCACACCCTGGCAGGGCAGAGGCACACTGTCACTGCATGGCACAGCATGGCACTGCACACCCTGGCAGAGGCTGGCACACTGTGTCATTGCATGGCACAGCATGGCACTGCACACCCTGGCAGAGGCTGGCACACTGTGTCATTGCATGGCACAGCATGGCACTGCACACCCTGGCAGAGGCTGGCACATTGTCACTGCATGGCACAGCATGGCACTGCACACCCTGGCAGAGGCTGGCACACTGTGTCACTGCATGGCACAGCATGGCACTGCACACCCTGGCAGAGGCTGGCACACTGTCACTGCATGGCACAGCATGGCACTGCACACCCTGGCAGAGGCTGGCACACTGTCACTGCATGGCACAGCATGGCACTGCACACCCTGGCAGAGGCTGGCACATTGTCACTGCATGGCACAGCATGGCACTGCACACCCTGGCAGAGGCTGGCACATTGTCACTGCATGGCACAGCATGGCACTGCACACCCTGGCAGAGGCTGGCACACTGTCACTGCATGGCACAGCATGGCACTGCACACCCTGGCAGAGGCTGGCACACTGTCACTGCATGGCACAGCATGGCACTGCACACCCTGGCAGAGGCTGGCACACTGTCACTGCATGGCACAGCATGGCACTGCACACCCTGGCAGAGGCTGGCACACTGTCACTGCATGGCACAGCATGGCACTGCACACCCTGGCAGAGGCTGGCACACTGTCACTGCCTGGCACTCACCGTGCTGTGGCTGCCGTTGCTGCCCGTGCCAACGTGCCGCTCCTCGTAGCGGGATGCCAGGAGGTGGCTGCCAGGAGCAGGCAGGCGTTGAGAGGTCACAGTGGCAGGAAGAGGAAGAAGAGGAGGAGGAGGAGGAGAGAGAGGCAGCATCCTCATCATGCACCCTCATTGTGCACCCACCCACCACCCATGCAGGTGGCATGGCCCTGGCACGGGAACCCTCAGCTTGTGGGGGCGCTGGCATCCCCCGGGGGCTCTGCCTTCTGCCCACAGCCTGCAGCTCAGCCCTGCTGCCAGAGCCGGGATGGCTCCACGCAGCCCAGCCCCTGCCCCCCGCCCCCCGCCCCCCGGCGGCTCCACTGCCTCCCTGCTGCCAGGAGCCAGTGGCAGTCCCACAGCAGGTGCCCCCAGCCCCCCAGCAGGTGCCCCCAGCCCCATGATGGTGCCCCCAGCCCCCCAGCAGGTGCCCCCAGCCCCCCAGCAGGTGCCCCCAGCCCCATGGTGGTGCCCCCAGCCCTGCATCAGTTGCCCCCAGACCCATGATGGTGCCCCCAACCCTGCATCAGTTGCCCCCAGACCCATGATGGTGCCCCCAGCCCCCCAGCAGGTGCCCCCAGCCCCATGATGGTGCCCCCAGCCCCCCAGCAGGTGCCCCCAGCCCCCAGCAGGTGCCCCCAGCCCCATGGTGGTGCCCCCAGCCCTGCAGCAGTTGCCCCCAGCCCCATGATGGTGCCCCCAACCCCCCCGCAGGTGCCCCCAGCCCCATGATGGTACCCTCCAGGCACACAGCAGCTGCTCCCAGCCCCAGGGTGGGTTCCCAGCCCCCCGCCGCCCCCCGCCGCCCCCCCTCCGCTCACTGGTTCAGCCGGAGGTCGAGGGTGAAGGCGGAGCCGAAGGCTTGCACCAGGAAGCTCACCCGCGCCAGGTGCAGCCCCTGCGAGAGAGCCGGAGCCGGCAGCCCCCAGGGGAGGTTGAGAACTAAAATAACAACCCCCGGGGCAAAGGTGCAGCCCCCCTCGGTTTATAACCGCTCCCCCCCCCCCCCCCCCAAAACCCAATGCAAGCCAGGAGCTGCATCTTGCTCCTCATCCTCCCTCCTCCAGCATCAGGATTGCACCTGCACCCCAGCACCTGCATCCCATAATCACCTGTACCCCATTACCTGCACCCCATCATCACCTGCACCTCATCACCTGCATCCCATCACCTGCATCCCATCATCACCTGCACCTCATCACCTGCATCCCATCACCTGCACCCCATCACCTGCACCCTATCACCTGTACCCCACCACCTGCATCCCATCACCTGCATCCCATCACCTGCACCTCAGCACCTGTACCTCAGCACCTGCACCCCATCATCACCTGCATCCCATCATCACCTGCATCCCATCATCACCTGCACCCCATCACCTGCATCCCATCACCTGCATCCCATCACCTGCATCCCATCACCTGCACATCACCTGCACCCCATCACCTGCACCCCATCACCTGCACCCCATCACCTGCATCCCATCACCTGCACATCACCTGCATCCCATCACCTGCACATCACCTGCATCCCATCACCTGCACCCCATCACCTGCACCCCATCACCTGCATCCCATCACCTGCACATCACCTGCACCCCATCACCTGCATCCCATCACCTGCACATCACCTGCATCCCATCACCTGCACATCACCTGCACCCCATCACCTGCACCCCATCACCTGCATCCCATCACCTGCACATCACCTGCATCCCATCACCTGCACATCACCTGCACCCCATCACCTGCACCCCATCACCTGCATCCCATCACCTGCACATCACCTGCATCCCATCACCTGCACATCACCTGCATCCCATCACCTGCACCCCATCACCTGCATCCCATCACCTGCACATCACCTGCATCCCATCACCTGCACCCCATCACCTGCATCCCATCACCTGCACATCACCTGCATCCCATCACCTGCACATCACCTGCATCCCATCACCTGCATCCCATCACCTGCACATCACCTGCACCACATCACCTGCACCCCTTCACCTGCATCCCATCATCACCTGCATCCCATCATCACCTGCATCCCATCACCTGCACCCCATCACCTGCATCCATCACCTGCACCCCTTCACCTGCATCCCATCATCACCTGCACCCCATCACCTGCACCCCATCACCTGCACCCCATCATCACCTGCACCCCATCATCACCTGCATCCCATCATCACCTGCACCCCATCACCTGCACCCCATCACCTGCACCCCATCATCACCTGCACCCCATCATCACCTGCATCCCATCATCACCTGCACCCCATCACCTGCACCCCATCACCTGCACCCCATCATCACCTGCACCCCATCACCTGCACCACATCACCTGCATCCCTTCACCTGCATCCCATCACCTGCATCCCTTCACCTGCATCCCATCACCTGCATCCCATCACCTGCACATCACCTGCATCCCTTCACCTACATCCCTTCACCTGCATCCCATCACCTGCATCCCATCACCTGCACCCCATCACCTGCATCCCATCACCTGCACATCACCTGCATCCCTTCACCTGCATCCCATCACCTGCATCCCTTCACCTACATCCCTTCACTTGCATCCCATCACCTGCACCCCATCACCTGCATCCCATCATCACCTGCATCCCATCATCACCTGCACCCCATCACCTGCACCCCACCACCTGCACCCCATCACCCCTCCCATCCCCCTCCTCCCATCCCCCTCCTGCTCCGGAGCTGTGTTTGGCTGGGGGCTTCTGGAGCATCATCCCCACTCCCCTGGGCCCAGCTCAGCCCTGGCAGAGCCTCTCCAGCTCGCTCCCAGCCTGTGGTGCCTGCTGCTCCTGACCTAATTCCTGCCTGAGCCCTGACAACCTCTCTGCACAGGTGAGGGTCTGTCACCAGCAGTGTGTCCTTTGGCAGCCCAGCAGCTCCACGCTGGGGCAGATGGCAGCCAGGGGAAGCCAGCTCTTCCTCGGGGTGCCCCATCCCCTTGCTGACACTCGGGGTGCAGCTCAGGGTGGTGAGATGAGGACAAGGACCCATCTGCCACTGCCCAGCAGCCCTGGGAGGGGACACTCCCAGCCGTGACGGGTGGGCACCAGGTCAGGCAGCACAGCCGGGAGAGCCTCAGGGGACTGCCCTGAGATCCGCAGTGGCTCCACCGCCCTGTGGCGCCCTGGCTTAGCACCCCCCCAGTGCCCCTCCAGTGCCGGCAGCACCCTGGCACCCCCGGCACCTCCCGGCGCCCGGCGGCTGTTCTCTGCCCCGGGTTTCAATCACCCTTGCAGCAGCTGCCGCTCGTTACTGCTCCTGGAGAGCCCGGGGGGGGGAGGGGTCGATGAGCCTCGGCCCCCGCAGCTGCCACGCCTGGCTCTGAGCACCGACCCCCACCCTACCGGGTGCCACCCCTGCGCCTTTTCCCTTTAATGCCAGCACACCGGGCACCGGCCATGGGTGAAGGTCGCCGGGCAGTGCTGAGGCGGGGAGGGGGTGGCTGGGGGGGTGGCACCATGTGGGGCTGCTCCACGTGGCTGGGGGTGTCCTCCATGGCACTGGAGCCGTGAGTCCATCCCTTCCGCAGCAGCTCTGCCAGCCCCCCCTGCCCCCTGGCACCCTGCCCGCTCCCATTCCGTCTCTCATCGCCCACACCAGCCTCGCCAGCACCCAGCCCCGCCGGGATCCTGTGGCACCCAGCAGTGCCCCGCGGGGGGCGGGGGGAGGGCAGGGGGACAGCAGCGTTCGGTCCCCAGGGGGTGAAGGTCCCAGTTTGGGCTGCTGGTGGCCACACACGTGCTGGAGTGCGGAGCAGCTCGCACCGGCAGTGCCCTGGGGACGTGCCCACCCCCCAGGGACCCCAGAAATAGAGGACAGGGGGGTTGTGGTTCACTTACAGAGCCTCTTCCTCCTCCTCCTCCTCCTCCAGGATCATTCCTGACCCTGGTGTCCAGCTGATGCCTCTGGACCTCTCCTCCCGAGCTCTGCCCCACCAGCCTGCTGGGGTGGGTGATCTGGGACACCCCCTGCCCGTCCTGCCATCCGGCCCGGGGCAGCCTCCGCTGCAAGCTGGCCGGCGCCGCGGGACCTGGGGGCAAGGCAGCTGCTGGTGGCGGCCCAGGGGTGGCTGCGGGGAACGGGGGGCTGGAGCCATGGGGGCTGGGGACATGGGGGGGCTGGGGATGAAGAGGAACACGGGAGGCTGAGCACATGCAGGCTGAAGATGTGAGAGGCTGGAGACACAGGGTGTTGAGGATGAGGAAGGCTGAGGACAAGGAGGGTGGAGGACACAGGGGACTGGGGACAAGGAGGGATGGGGATGGGGACTTGCTCTGGGGGTGACTCAGGTGTGGCACTGAATCCCCAAGGGGACACCTGTGTCCTGGGTGGGATGCCCAGAGGGCATGGAGGGTGGGTACAGGGACACACCTGAGGGTGGTGGCTGGGAGACATGGGAGGGACACCCAGGCCGGTGATGTGTCCAGGAGGGGACACCCTGGGAGCACAGGCTTGGGGGTGCCCAGGGAGCACAGGCTTGGGGGTGCCCAGGGGACATGTGAGACCAGTATGGGGACACATGTGGGGGAGGAAACTCAAAAGGCCTCAGACACTGTGGCATCTCCTGGAGGGAGCGCTCAGGGGACGCGGGGGGCTGGTAATGTGATGCATCCCGGGGGGGTCACCCGGGGGATGTGGAAGGGACCCAGGAACGCCACGGCACCTGGACTGGGTCTGGGCACGGCAGCACAGCCTGGAGGGGACATCCCGGGGACAAGGGGAGCTGGGATGAGGACAACTTCTGAGAGGATGTGCAGGGCTGGGCTGGGGACACATCCCAGCGGGGGATGCTGAGCCGGTATGGGGACACCTCCGGGAGGGGACACACAGGGGACAGAGGGCTGGTAGGGGAACACCAACTGAGGGGACATGGGGAGCCGCTGTGGGGACACCCCTCCAGAGCGGACACCCCTCCAGAGGGGACACCAGGGCACAGGAGAGCAGCTGTGGGGACACTTCTGGAAGGACCATGAGGGGGCCACTGTGGACACTTCCATAGGGGACATGCAGGGGACACCAGAGGGCTTCTCTGGGGACACATCGCCAGAGGACACGGAGGGCCGCGGTGGGAACACCTTCTGGGGGACAGCCAGGGGACAGGGCAGTCGATACGGGGGTCACCTCCCACGGGGGACGTGAGGGGCGGCTGTGGGGGCACCTCCCGGAGGGGACAGCCAGGGGACACGGAGGGAAGCGCTGTGGGGGCACCTCCGGAGAGGGCAGGGAGGGCTGCCATGGGGACACTCCCGCGGGGCCGGCGCGGGCAGGGGTTGCGGGGCCGGTGGGGGCGGCGGGGGCGGCAGGTGCGGGGCCGGATGGCGGCGGGGGGGGCGCGGGCCCGGCCCCTCCCGGGGCGCTGCGGGGCGGCGCTGCGGAAAAATGTGTCGATGCAGCGAAAAAACCGCAGCGGCGGCGGGCACCGGGGCTGGGCACCGCCACCGGCAGCGATGCTGGGGGCCGGGGAGCGGGGCCGAGGCCATGCGGGGACCCGGGGGATGCGGGGACCGGGGCCAGGAACTGAGGGATGCCGGGGCCGGAGCGGCGCGGGTACCGCGGGGCTGCGCGGAGCGGGGGGATGCGGGGAGCGGCGCGGTGCGGGGGCCGGAGCGATGCCGGCAGCGGAGCCGCGCGGGGCCCGGGCCCGGGACCTACCTGCCCGCGGGGTGAGCGAGAGCAGCGCGGCCAGCAGCCAGCCCCGCAGCGGGCTCATGGCTCCCTCATAATCCGAGCGCGGCCGCGCCGGGGCCGTGCAGCCGGGGACCGTCCTGCCCGTCCCTCCGGTCCCTCTGGTCCCTCCGCCCCGGGCCGGGCAGGGAGCGGCCGCCGGGCCCCGGGAGCGCCGCCCCCCCTGCACGCGTGCACGGCACCGGGCCCCCGCCACCGCACCGGCGCCGGCAGCGGCACCGGCAGCGCCCGCCCCGCCCCGGGGCCGCCCCGCCCGGCCCCGCCGCCCCCCTCCCAACCCAACCCCGGTCCCGGCTCCAGCCGCCCCCCCGCCAGCCCCGGCTGCCGCAGCGCCGCTGGCACCCCCGTGGCATTGCAGCACCGGGGCCCGGCCGGTATTGCCCCCGGGCCGGTATCACCCGCACTCCCCCGGCCCCGGTACCGGAGCCCCTGCTCTCCTCCCCACCCACCGACCCGCTCCCAGCACCACTCCCGAGCCGGTACCGAAGCCTCCACCGGTACCCAGTCCCCAGCTAGGACTGGAATGGAGAAGCCACCCCAGACACCCCCCCCCAGTCCAGACACCCCCCCGCCAGTCCCAGACACCTCCACACCCGTACTGGGCTCCTGTCAGTGCATTCCCCCCCAGCGCCCAGCCCCCCATCAGGGACTGGGGGGATGAGCCAGCACCGGATACCCTCCCCGGTCGGGACTGGACCATCCCAACCAGTACCAGCCCCCCCAGGCACTATGGGACACCTCCCCACCGGTGCTGCCCCCAGCCAGTACCAGGCCCCTTATCCAGTAGCCCTCCTCAGTAGCCAGCCCCCAGCCCCCCAGCCGGGACTGGAGTGGGTCAGCCTGTATCAGCACCCCCACCCCCCCCCAGTCACTAGAGAGCCACCAGTACTGGACCTCCCCCAGTCAATACTGGACTCCACCAAGGACTGGACTGCCCAGCCAGTGCCAGCCCCCAGCCAGTGCCAGCTCCCAGCCAGTGCCAGCCCCCAGCCAGTGCCAGCCCCCAGCCAGTGCCAGCGCCTCTCACCGAGTCTCCCATCTGCTCCCAAGTCCCTCGCTGGCCTCAGGCCAGCACTGGATCCCCTCCAGCCAGCACTGGAGCTTCTAAGTGGTATCAGGCTCCCAACTGGTGTCGAAGCCCACCCTGTACCAGGACTCCCAGCCATTATCAGGACCCTCAGGCATCATCAGAGCCTCCCCAGCTGGGACTGAAGCCCCCAGCCGGTACCAAGCCCCTCAGCCTGTGCCCAGTGTCCCCAGTCGGTGCTGCTGCTGGCTGTGGACACTGGAACTGGGGCTGCTGGCAGCTGGGGAAGTAGGTCAGCCCTGGACCTTCACTGGTGGGTTGGTGCTGAGGGGTCTCCACCCACAGCCAGGCTTAAGCCTCAGGAAGTAGCAGAACCAGGGACCCCACCTTGGGGTGCCCCAGTTTCAGGGGGTGCTCCAAGGCCACGTTCCTCACCTGGGGCTAAAGGACAACTCTTGAGGGGATAGAAGCTCCAGCAGTGTCCTGATTGCTCAGCTGGGGGGTGGGAGGGTCCAGCATTGTGGGGGGTGGACACCCACCCCATGGGGGCACCATCCTGAGGGCACTGGGTGGGGTCTGAGCCTCAAGGTGAGGCAGTGCAAGGAGGACAGCTCATCCTGGAGACCCAGCTGCTGCTCCCCAGGGGCCATAGCCAGGCCCTGGGTGTTGGTGTCTCCATGGGTGCTGATGGGCAGTCCCTGCCTAAGCTTGAGCTGGGGGTGAGACATGACCCCCACACTGCTCCCCAAAATCCCAACCCCCAGCTCCCATCCTTCACCCTGCTCCAGGAGAACTCATCCCACACTTCAAGCTTCTGCATCACCTCTCCAGCCCAAATCCTCCTGGGCTCCAGCCAGCACCCAGGGAGGGACTCCCCACACCCCCCACAGCCTTGATGAACCCAAGGAAAGGATGATTCCAGCACCCATCCCCTCCCCCTGGGCCATCAGGGACCCCTGGCCCTGTGTGTCCCCTTCCCACAGACCCTCCTCTTTTCCAGGCACCTCCTCCCTTGGCCTCCCGGGGCCGTGGTGCCCAAGCCCTTGGTGACAGCTCTGCAGGTCTAAGTCCCCCGAAAGCATGAGGCGGAGCTGCTGGGCAGGCCGAGTGCCACAGGCTCCCTCCCCGCCCTGAGCCCCTCCTGCGGGTGGCCACTTTGGCTTTCACCACTCTGGGGAGGGGGAAGGGAAGGCAGGAGAGGGCAGGGATGTGCCTGAGGCTGGAAGCAGGCAGGGGGCTCAGCTCCAGCTCCTTGCCCACAGCACTCTGCAGCAGTCCCAGGCTGGAGGGAGCAGCTTGACCCCAGCTGGGCTCTAGCAGAGGAGGTGCTGAGGAGCTCCTGCTCAGGATGGGGCCTCCCAGCCTTGCCTGGAGCAGCTGCCCCATTCCCCCCCCATGAATGGTTGGACTCAGTGATCCTAAAGGAGCAATTCTGTGACTCCAGGATTCTGAGCTCAGCATGGGGGAGGCAGGGCTGTGACCTGCTGCCCTCAGACCTTCATCTTCCTCAATGGAGTTTTTTTTTCCCCATGGACATTAGGCACTTTCTTCACTGCAAGGGTGGTCAGGGCCTGGGACAGGCTGCCCAGGTGCAGTCAGCCTGCCTGGGACAGGCTGCCCAGGTGCAGACAGCCACAGCTCTGGGGGCCATGGGGCAGGGGTGGTAGGTGGCTGGTTGGAGTCCCTGACCTTAGGAGGCTTTTTCACCCCAAACCCTTCTGTGATCCTCGAACAAGCAGCCACAAAGGCAGCAGTGAGGTGAGGGACCTGCAGCATCAAGCACAGCAGAACTGACTCAGCTTCTGCTCCTCAGCCAGGTCTGCGAGGCCCAAGCTCCCCTGGTGAGCCTCAGGGCCAAAGGGCACTGACTGCTGCTTCACAGGAGAGGCTCTGCACCTGCGGACAGCAACTAAGCCTCCAGCCTCAAAGCCTGCACCGTGCCCAAGGCTCCACAAAGCAGCTCCCAGCCCCCACAAGCAGCCCCCCCCCCATGTAGGTCACTGCTCAGTGTTAGAAAGGGGCAGGCAGCAGCCAGGGCTTCCCTCCAGGGAAGGGCCAAGCTTGGTGCAGGACACTTTGTCACCTCCCTGCAGCTCTCCCACTGCCATCTCTGCCCATGCTCCTCCACTGAGCACCACTGGCACAAGGTAGCTCAGTGTCTGCAGGAGACAGCTCAGCACCTTGGTCACATCCACTGCTGGTCTGGGGGGAACTGGCTCACCCTCAGGCCAGGGCACCTCTCTTCGCTGCCCAGGGCACAGAGCTGGTCACTGCCTCCAGGACCTCTCTTTCCATCATGACAGCAACCAGCTCCAGGGACATGCTCCCAGCAGTGCTCCAGGCCTGCTGTGCTGCAGCAGCTTTGCTCAGCCCTTTGGGGCCTGGGGAAGGTCTCCAGCAGGTAGAGAAGAACCACGGGGGGATGAGTCAGCTCAGGACCCTCTGAGGCCTCATGCACAGCCTCCTGCTCCCAGCAGCTCTGCCTTAGCCAGCTGCTCAGGGCTTCCCTTCATGAGTGCAGGAGGATGGGTGTGCTTCACCCAGGGCTTGGAAACCCCCCAGGACAGACAGACAGACAGACCCACTGCTCTGGCTGCCCAGCCCAGGAAGCCTTTCCCATCCCCCACCTTGGAAGCCCTGTCTGGGCCATGGCTCCATCCTATTTGGGGCTGCCCTTCAAGGAGTCAGAGGCTGCTTTCAGACAGCCTTCAGCCTCCTCCCGGCAAGGCTCTGCGCTCCCCTCCTTGGCCCCATGCCCAGGAGAGGTCGATAGGCTCCAGTGACTGCTCTCCAGTTTCTCCACATCCCTCCCCACCTGCAGCCACCCCTCTGCTGCCTCCAACAGCTTCCTGCAGCCCTGCCCCCATTCCTTGGGCAGAGCCTCTGGGGGGTGAATGTTCTGTGACCAGAGCCAGCCCCTGCCTTGTATTCAGCCTGGTGCCCTGCTGCCACCCCCAGCTCCCTTCCCCAGGGCTTCTGCCCAGCCTGCCCTGCAGGACACTTCAGCAGATGGAGTGAGCTGTGCACAGGCCACCAGGCAGGGCTCAGGAGCTCATCTTCCATTTTATTTCAAAGTTTAAAAGGCTGCTAAAACCTTCCAGCTTAGGCCCAGTGACAAACACCTGCAACTACCCCCAGACATCCACCCAACCCAACCCCCCCCAGGGCCCTCCTCTCCACCATCTCTACACCTCCAAGGACAGGGTGGAAGGAGGGAACAGGCCATGCTCTCACTGTGGAAGGGCAAGGAACAGATTCTTCCAGAGACCATCTGGTCAGCAGCCCAGGGAGGAGCTGAAGGAGGAAGAAGGAAGCAGCTACCAGCTCTAAACATCAGCAGCAGAGAGGAGTGGAGATGCCAGCCCATCACAGCCCCCAGCAGGGCCCAAGAGGAGAGCTGCCCAGGTTCTCTGTGGAGCCCATGTGGAGCTGATGGTCCTCACTCCAGCTCCCGGGGCAAGCAGCTTCTTAAATCCCTTCTGAGCCTCCTCCCAGCCCTGAGAGCAGCCAGGAGGTGGCTGCAGCTAATCCAGCTGCCAAAAAAAGGTCTCAAACAAGGGGTAAGAGGCTCCTGGGGTCTCTGTGCAGCAGTTCCAGCAGTGCTTGTCCTCTCTGCCTGCCCAGGCAAGCTCTGACTTCTGCTTGAGGACGGAGCAGAGCTGGGACTCGTAGCCGCTGTCCCTCACGTTTGTGTGTGTCCTTTGGAGCAGGGCCCTGTCCACAGGCTGCAGCCTGCTCTCCTGGGCCCCTGGCAGCGTGGAGAGCAGCTGGACATCCCAGTCTGACTCCGAGGAGCTCCTGCTGAGGTCGTGGCCAGCCTGTGTGTTGCGTGGCAGGGGCTGCAGGGGCCCAGGGCACGGCGCCCGCTCCCTGCTGAGGCCTGGCAGGGCAAGCAGCTCAGGTGCTGCTTTCGCTGCTGCTCTGGCACAGAGGGAGCAGCAACATCTGGCTCCAGCCACAGGCAGCTTTGGAGAGGGCAGCTGGCCAGGGGGACAGCTGGTGTGGCTCATGGTGCTCTCCAGGTCAGGACCATGCAGGATGCTGGGGACCCTCTCACTGTGTCCCGGGAGCTGGGGACCCTGGCAGCCTGCCCTGCCCCAGCCACGCCTGCCCACGGTGCTGCCCGCAGCCTCTGGGGGATGGAACCCCATGGACACAGCTTCAAGGGACCCTGCCCACGGTGTTGGCTCCCCAGGGTGCCAACAGAGGCACAGGTCCAAAGCCAGGGAGCTCTGAGGTCTGCTGGAGAGCTTTGTGCTCAGGGCCAAGCTGCCAGACTCCACCAGAGCAGGCAAGCCTGGCTCGGACGTCTGCCCTGCACCCAGCCCAACATCCACTGGCTCTGACAGCTCACAGGGAGAGAGGCCACCCCCCAGCTCCAGCCTGGGCTTCTTTCCCACCTGGCTGCCCTGCCTGGAGGACAGATGGCGTTTCCTGGGGGCAGGCAGTGCCCCTGCAGGGCGGCTGTCAGACCCTTGCTGTTCAGACGGAGCAGCTCTGTCCCCGCCAGGAGCAGGCACTGCACAACTGCCCCAGCCCAGGCCAGAGGCCAGGCCCACAGCTGTGTCCCTCACTGCAGCCTCCTCCGTGGTGCCATGCACAGCACAGCCCCTGCTGCTGAGCCCTGCTGCAGCAGGCAGCCCCACAGGGGGGTGCATTGAGGGGCCCCAGCCTCCTGCAGGGGCAAGGCAAGGGGAGCAGCTCTTGGTCTCCAGGCCGTGGTCACACTCCAGATCAATCAGCAGCTGCACAGCAGCCTGCTCTGGCTGCTCCCTCTCCTTTCCCAGCTCTGCTGTCAGCATCTCACATCCTCCCAGAACTTGTGCTTGAGGCACCAAGTGTTCATCTGCCAGGCAGGACCGAGGCACCCTGAGAAGAACCAGCAGTTATTGCTCACTCCAGGCCCACCAGCACCCCCCCCCCCGCCCGGGCACTGGAAGCCTTTCTGCAGCGTTGGGAGCCCTGCTCAGCAGGGGGAAAGACATTTGGGAGTGATGAGGCTCAGCAGCCAGGGACACTGCTGCTGGCAGAGGGCACAGGCAGCATGAGAGCCCTCTCAGGCTTCCCCACAGCCCAGGGCCTGGCACAGGAGTGCTGCAGAGAAGCAGGGCTTGTGCTGGACACAGGGACAGAAGAGAAGGGCTCAGCCCATGCTGATGTAGTGCAACCTCCCTGCAGCCAGCAGGGACAGCCCCAGCCCCAGCAGGCTGCTCCCAGCCCCACACAGCCTCCCCTGCACTGCTGCCAGGGGGGCAGCTCCCAGCTCTCTGGGCAGCCTGGGCCAGGCTCTCCCCACCCCTCAGTGCCAAACACTTCTCCTTCTCTCCACTCTCAAGCTCCCTCTTGCACTTTCCAACCATCCCCCCTTGCCTGCCCATCAGGCCCTGCTCAAAGCTCTGTCCAGCTCTCTGCTGGGCCCTTGAAGCACTGCAAGCCCACCAGAAGCTCTCCCTGGAGCCTTCTCTTCTGCAGGCTGCCCAAGGCCACTCTCTCAGCCTGGCTCCCAGCAGAGGGCTTCCAGCCCTGCCAGCACTGCTGTGGCCTCCTCTGGCCCTGCTCCCCCAGCTCCCTGGCTGTGCTGAGGGCTCCAGAGCTGCCCCAGCCCTGCAGGGGGGTGCAAGAACACCTCCCATGGCTCATCGGAGCTTGGCCTGGCAGTTACCAGGCTGCCCCCACGGTCAGCCCCAGCCCTGCTGGCTGCGCCCCGGCACGAAGCACAAGATACCAGCGGCACAGGGGCTCAGGCCTGCAGCCCTGTGGTGCTCTCAGGCTGCAGGAGCTGGCAGGGGGGCTGGGCCTCACCTGGCTGAGTGGTGCAGGAGGCTGCTGGGGAGCTGGGCGATGAGGCGATCCACCGCGGCGTAGCGCGAGGGGTCCAGCGCGAAGCGCCGGTGCCGGGGGCTCCGCAGGTGCTGCCGGGGGCACAGCTCTGTCAGCAAGGGACCCCCCCCCCCCCCCAGCAGGGGCAGCTGCACTGCCAGCCCTGCCTCCCCTCCCCTCCCGGCAGGGGCAGCTGCACTGCCAGCCCTGCCCCCCCCCCCCCTCCCCTCCTGGCAGGGGCAGCTGCACTGCCAGCCAGCCCCCCCCCCCCCCCCCAGCAGGGGCAGCTACACTGCCAGCCCCTCCCCCCCCCCCTCACAGCAGGGGCAGCTGCACTGCCAGCCCCTCCCCCCAGCTAGCAGAGGGCAGGCAGCCCCTTCCCCAGCCCGGGCCTGGGAGCAGCCTGCAGGAGCTTCCAGCAGGAATCCTGTTCCCATAGCACCTGTGGCAAGGAGCTGCTGCCTGCACCCAGCAGCAGCCCACAGCCTCCCCCTGCAGCTGCTGCAAAGGCAGACTCCAAACACCTTCTGTCTGTCACTGCAGGCTGGGCTCCCACAGCCATCTTGCTTGGGATCTTCTAGCAGGCAAGGAAGCCTCTTCTCACCTTTTAAACCAGCCTGTGCCCCCCGTGTGCCTTGGGAGCAGCTCCCCACCTGAGGGAGCAGGGGATGGGATGATCCTGGAGGCTCTCCTGGCCTCAGAGGTGAGCACAGGGCTCCAGCTTCCCAGGGCACTGATCCTGCAGACCAGGAGGTCAGAGCACAGACACTGTGGCTTCCATCTGCCCCAGGAGCACCACAAAGGCTGGAGGTGCAGCACCCTGGCTCCTTCCAAAGGGGTCTGTACCACCCACAGGCTCATTGTGCCAAACCAAGCTGCTGAGTGCCCCCCTCGAGAATTCTGCATGAGCCCCACCCCAGGGCAGCCTTTACCTCCTGCAGCTCCTCGAAGGTCTCCTGGCAGCACTCACAAAAGCCTCTCCTCCTCTTGGGCACAGTGACTGGTGTGGACCTGGGGCTCTTCTGCCCTTCGCTGGGCACCGGGCAGCCCTCCACAGCCCTGCCAGGCAACAGCACAGCCCTGCCCTGCCCATGCTGCACAGCACCAGCAGCCCCCAGCTGCCTGCCTGCACCCCCGACCCAGAGCAGGGCTCCTCTCACCCAGGCAAGAGGTTCTCTGGGCGCCAGGAAGAAGCAGCAGCTGGGTTAGAGGTTTGCCCAGGAGGGGCTGCAACCTACCTGGCTCTGCAAGGGTCTGGGAGGCTCTTCAGAGGCTCAAAGGGGCTGCAGCCTCTGGGGGCCAGGAAGTTGAGGCTGGGAAAGCTTTTGAACTGGTGATAGAAGGGTCGGAACTGCCTGCAAGCAGGAGGCGAGCACATCAGGACTCTGGCTGGGGTGGCGTGGGCAGAGCTGCCCCTGCCCCAGGGGCTCCAGGGGCTGTCTCCCTTGGGGTTCTGGCCATGGCTGACTTCCATCTGCCTGCTCCAGAGCTTTCCCAGGTCTCACTGGCAGCACCCAGGCCAGCTCCTAGGGAGAGCACTGATGGGGGATGTTTTGGGCAGGAGGCAGGCTGCTTGCTCACCCCAAACCCAGCGTGCCCCAAAGCAGAGCCAGTGCAGTGTGCACACAGCAGCAGGGGAAGGGTTTGGCTCCCAGACAGCTCCCCCCTCACACTTCACTGCATGCAGCAGGCAGAACCCAACATCTGAGCCTGCAGCTGCCTCAGGTGTGGTCTCCAGAGCAAGGACCAAGTGCTGTGGGCACTGCTACAGAGCTGTCAGGAACACCACAGAGCAGAGCCCGGGGTGCTGGGTGCTGTAGTCGAGTTACAGGCCCTGACCTCAGGTTTCAATCTCTCTCCTCACTGCAGGGGGCTCCAGCAGATTAAGTGACCTGCTGAGGATCACAAACAGGATCTGAGCAAGGCACAAACCTCTGGGGCAAGTCTCACTTAACACCTTTCCCCCGTGACACATGAGCCACCAGATTGTGTCTCTGTGCTCCACCTGCCTGCCCCTAGGAGAGGGTCAACTTCCCGGTGTGGAGCAGGCTCTCCAGGGAAGCCAGGCTCTGCCTTGTGCCCAGAACACCTCCTGCAGGTAAAACCAGTGAGGGGTCCCTGCCCTGGGAGCCCCTGAGGCTCTGGGGGGTGACCTTTGGAAAGGTGTCACTTACCTGCTCTGGTCTTCGACCTTCAGAAAAGGAGGCTTCAGTTTTCCTGCTGGAAAGAAAGCTGCTCAGGGGCTGCCAGGGTCAAATTCATACACTCAATAAGTCACTGAATGGTTTGGGCTGGAAGGGACCATCCAGTTCCAACCCCCTGCCATGGGCAGGGACACCTCCCACCAGCCCAGGCTGCTCCAGGCCTCATCCAGCCTGGCCTTGAACCCCTGCAGGCAGGAGGCAGCCACAGCCTCCCTGGGCAGCCTGTGCCAGAGTCTCCCCAGCCTCACTCTAAACAACTTCTTCCTCATCTCCGGTCTCAATTCCTATTTGCTCATCCATTCCCCAGCAGAAGTGGCTACAGAGCCAGCTTCAGGGGTCCTGCTGCCAGCCAGGAAGGGTCAGTGCAGGCCAAGTGCAGCCAGAAGAGCTCTTTGGGTAACCGACAGCCCCCCCATTCAGAGCACTCAGCAGGATGACCAAACCCGAGGGGCAGCCCAACCAGGGACTGTTTCCACCTCAGAAAGAACATCCAGATGAGTCTCCTGCATCTTTAATGTCTGCTCAGCCCTACCAGGGGCTGGCCCAGCCCCAAGCCTCTGATGCTGACTCAAATCCCAACGCTGCCCCAAGAACACCCTCAGCCCAGGACGCTGCCGAGCACCAGAGGGTTCTGCAAGCAACAGACTGCAGCAGCAGCTGCACACCCCCAGAGCTCTGCATCAGCCCTGCCAGCACCTTTTCCCCCTGTCCCTTCACACACCAGCCCAGAGCTCAGGGTGGCTCAGGCCAGGAGGGTCAGCACCAAGCAGTAAGAGCTGCTGGAGACAACCCAAGCTGCGGCAGAGCCAAGCCTGGCATGAGAACACCGCTGAAGAGCAGCCTCTGGCCTTCACTTTGTCCCTGAGGAGGGCAGGCAGCAGCTATGCTTCCTACAGAGGCATAAAAACCTATTAAGGGAGCAGGAAGAGCCTCAGCAGTGCACTCGGAGAAAAGCTTTCCAGTCAGGCTGGGGGCAGAGGCCTCCAGGTCCCTGCTGCCCCAGGCAGGCAGCCTGCAGGGGTAGCCTCATGCTGGGCCTGGAAACGCAGCACAGATCCAGCCCAGGGGCAGATGAGCCCCAGAGCTCCCATGGGCAGCCTGCCTGACCCCGAAACCAAGGCTCTCCTGTCTCCCTGGGGGCCTCTGAAGGGCAGGAGCTCCATGTCCCGGTGACCCCGGCACTCGGGGCTCCTTCCTGCAAGGAGACTCAGACCTTGTCCTGCAGAAGGGCTGATCCCAGCCTGCCCTCCCCAGATCCTTCCTCCAGCCTCCCCCTGAGCTGGCACCGAGCGTGCTGCCACGTCACCCCAGCAGCTATTTCAGGCCAGGCCAGGCTCGTTGTGTGCCAACGCTGCCACATGCTCAGCACCTCCGAGCGCCAGGCCGCAGCTCGGGCCCCGCGCAGGTCCCAGGCTGCGGCGGCACAAGCGGCTCGGCTGCCACCACAAGCCCCCAGGGCAGGCTTCGGAGCCAGCCACGGCGCAGAGCGCTCAGCTTGCAGAAGACAAGCTGCCTCACCCAACAGCTTTCTGAGCCTCTTCTCACCACCTTCCCCCCTCCCCAACGTGGGAAACGATCTCCCGAGCGGCAGCGGCAGGCTGCGGGTCGGAGCCGGCGCCGGGAGCCCACCCAGCGCTGGCTCCCCGGGAGCCCAGGCAGGCAAGGCACAAAGGAGCTGACGTCAGCAGTGCCAATCTGGGTGCCACAATTGGCTCTTGTCTAATTGCAGATGAGAACCTGGTTTCCCCCCCTCTCCCTCCCTGCCTGCCTCCTCCTCGGGAAGCGTTATCCCGGGAGCGGTGTCTCAGCAGCACATTGCAGCAGTGAGTGGGCTGGGAGGAACAGGCTCTGCTCTGGAGGATGCATTCTTCTCTGCAACGTGGTTTGGAACCAGGGGATTGAAGGTGCAGAGCCAGCAGCACAGCTCTGGACTGCCTCAGGGTCCCGGGGGGGGATGGGGTCCAGCCCTCTGCCTGGATGTCCTCAGCTCTGCTACAGCGAGAGCCAGCCAGGGAGTGCCAAGCCCCCTTCACGACAGGCTGCCTTAACCCTTGGCATATTTGGGGTCGTTGGAGTTTCAGATGGATTTTTCAGACTCTAAATGAGGCTTCCCCAAGCAGCTGCACAGCCCAGGGTGCACAGCAGCACAGCTCCAGGGCCTACCTTTGTGGATCTTCCATCCGGCGCAGGGCACCTGGCCTGCGGGCAAGAGGGACAGGTTGAGGACGGCAGGCAGCAGAGGCAGGGCCGCAGCTACCAGTCCCAGGGTGACATCACAGCAGCCTCACCCACCCCTTCAGAGCTCCTGCAGCAGAGATCACCTCACCTCCCCCTGCTATTGTCTCCCAAGTTCCCTAGGCTCAGTTTCAACGTGCTGGCACATTCCCTACCCCCTCACTGCCCTCCCCAGGGCATCTGAAACCCCCTCAGGAAGGCAGTACCCAGCTGCACCTGACCTTCCTGCTACCCTCAGGCCCTTAGCAGTCAAGATCAGCATGAGCTGATAACCAAGGGCTGCCTCCTCCTCAGCTGCTTTTACCCCCACCCTCTGAATTCTGCATCTCCATCCACAAGCAGAAGCAGCACTGGTGGATGGAAGCCTGGGAGGCTGCCCTGCTCCACTAGCAGGAGAGGAGCTGGAGCCAGGGAATCACAGAGCTGGTTAGGAGGGAAGAGACCTTTAAGATCATCAAGTCCAACCATGAAGCCAACACCACCAAACCCACTGCTAAACCACAGCCCTCAGCTCCACAGCTCTGAAACCCCTCCAGGCATGGAGACTCCACCACTGGAGCAGAGCAGCCTGGGCCAGGCCTTGACAGCCCTCAAAGGGAAGGAATTGTTGCTCATGCCCAGCCCAAACCTCCCCTGGTGCAACATGAGGCAGTTTCCTCCTGTCCTGTCACCTCTTCTCTGAGGGAAGAGCCCAACCCCCACCTGGCTCCAGGCTCCTGGCAGGGAGCTGCAGAGAGCAATGAGGTCTCCCTCAGCCTCCTTTTCTCCAGGCTGAGCAACCCCAGCTCCCTCAGCTGCTCCTCACAGGATTTGTTCTCTAGACCCTCAGGATTCCTTCGAGCTGCTGAGGAAGCCTGAGCCCCTCAGGCTGGTTGAGCCAAGTCAGTTACCTCTGTCCCCTGGCAGGGCTTCCTTGCTCCCGGGGCAGCACGCAGCAGCTGCTGAGTGTAGGCCAGCATGTCTGTGCAGGTGGAGGTCAAGGAGCCAAAGCACAGCAGCAGCAGGTGAGCTCTGCCCCTCCAGTGAGTGCACAACAGCTTCCCAAGCACGCAGGGCAAAAGCAGGGAGCACCCAGGCCTGCCATTGCCCAGCACAGCATTCACCACTGCATGGTTAAGCAGCCCAAAGGGTGCTTGGAGGGACAGCACTTTGCCCTCTAGCAGAGCTGGGGCTGGCTTTAGGCCCCTGCAGGGACAAAGACTCTGCCTGCAGCAGGCAGAGCCCTGCCAGGCTCGGGACGTGGCTGCGGCTCCGCAGAGCTGCTGGGAAGGTGCAGGAGCAGCAGCTGCCTCCAGCAGGCACCCAGACAGGCCCAGCCACAGCTGTATGTCACTGTCAGCAGCCACTCAGGAACCTTTTACTCCAGCTCTATTCTTGGAAGCAGAGTCCCACCGTCTGCCTTCCCCACCAGCCCCTCCTCATCCATCACCCGGACAGGAAGCTCCTTCCAGCGCAGCTCCTCCAGCAGCAGCACCTCCTCATTAAAAAGGACCCAAGGCTGCCATCAGCAGGAGCTGCACTTCCAGGTCAATTAGGAGAAATGAGCTTTTTGGAACAAATTAATGCACTGCCCAAGCTGTGAACATTGGCTTCAGCACCTTCCAGCACACTCAGTGCTTGCTTGTGGCAGCAGCAGGCTCCAGGCAGGGCCTCACCTCCCGGCGCCCCCGGGGGACGCCAGGCATGCACCAGATGCCGCTTGCAATTTCTTCCTTCCCCTGTCCCACACTCACTGCATCACTCCTGCTGCCCCCACCTCAGAGATGCAGCCCAGAAGGATACCATCCACGTGGAGGATCTGCACTCCCCACAGGCGAGCTCTGGCCAGGATGCTGCTGCCGCTGCAGGTGTCCTGCGCAGACAGAGAGGGTTGGCAAGGGCCAGAGCAGAGAGGGCTGCAGGAGCTCTAAATCTAGTGCAGAGAGGCTGTTCCTGCTGCCCAACTGACAGACCAGTGCCTGGCTGTTAAAACCAGGGCACAGCAGAACAGGTTCCAGCTCATGCCTCATCTACCCCAAATTAAGAGGAGCATCCAGGTCAGGCTCTCGGAAGCTCAAGCTGCAGCCAGGATCAAGTGGGCACTGACATCCTGCCGGCCACTTGTGCTATCAGTGAAGGGATTCCAGAGCAGCCTTTTGCCCCAGCAATGGCTCTTGAGTTCCTTCTAGGCTAAAAATTCCTCTAGCAATGGCTCTGTATTGATCATTCTCCTGCTGTGGGCACCCAGATCACTGGGCCAGGCCCTAGGAGCGCCAAGGTGGGCAGATGACAGCTCCACGGTGCCCAGCAGCACTGCAGAGCCACAAAGCGACTGCTTCAGACCTTTCTCAGCCCCAGAATCTGCTCCCTTCAGCAGGCAGGTGCTCTGGAGCAGGGGCTGGCACCGGTTCTGCAGGGCTCAGCAGTCCTCTGAGCACACCCAGCTAGAGCAAAGCCCAGGCAGATGCTGCTCACCTGATTCTTCATGGCCTTCTGCAGCAGTTCCCTTCCCCTGCTGATCAGGGCCTGCGGAGAGAGGAGCCAAGGCCCACGTTAAAGCAAAGAGCTCCCAGGCAGCAGCATGCTGTCCAGCAGGGGCTGTCTGCAGTGGTACCTGCTCCTGCTGGGGAGGGGCAGCTGGCCAAGGCTTGCTCAGAGCCAGCAGGGCTGAGCGCTCGCAGGGACCGCAAGCCGCAGAGGCACCGCCAGGTCTGCACCCAGCAGCTGCTCAGCCAGGGCTGGGCTCTTACTGAACAGCAGTGAAAGCCAAGAGGAAGCAGCAACTCAGCTCAGAAACTGCCTGCCACATCCCACCAGGCTGGCAGAGGCCAAGGAACAGCCTTGGGCAGGCTCCTTCCTGGGGAGTGAGCCTCACTGCAAGCCGTGAGCCAGCAGAGGAGCCGAGTGCGAGGCTCAGGGAGGGAGCTGTGAGCAGGGGGCAAACGCCCTGAGCGGTGACACCCCCGGCACCAGCTCAGGCTCACCACCCACAGGGGCCCAGAGCCAGCTGGCAGAGATGCCAGAGGCTCTCCCCACAGCCACAGCTTCCACCAGCAGCCATTGGAGCTTTGGCCACAAGCAATGCTGCCCAGAGAGCCCAGCCCCAGCAGGGCGAGCAGCACCCACACAGACCCCTTCTGGGAGCCACCTCACAATGGCCTTACCCTACCCACATCTGGGAGCACCCAGAGCCTGCAACTCCCTTATCCTCTCCACACAGGGTGGGAAAAGCCCCTTGAGACCCTCCAGCCCAGCCACTCTCCAGCTCTAGGAAGGCTAGGGCTAAACCATGGCCCTCAGCACACCTCTGTGGCTTTGAAACACCTCCAGGGATGGGGATCCTGTGGCTTTCCAGACACCTCTGAGTCAGGAGGATCACTTGTCCTGCTGGGAGGCCAGCCAAGGCCTCTCTCCCCTCTGCCCTTGGAGCAGATGTCCTTGTTACAGGGGCACAGAGTGCACCCTCAGCAAGTTCAACAACCACACCAAGCTGTGGGTGCAGCTGGGAGGCTGGAAGGAAGGGACCTCAAGGATCAGCCAGTTCCAACCCCCCATCCAGAGGGACCTGGCCAGGATGCAGGGCTGGGCCCAGGACAACCTCAGGAGGTTCAACAGGACCAAGGGCAAGGTCCTGCAGCTGGGGCAGGGCAATCCCAGGCACTGATCCAGGCTGGGCAGGGACTGGCTGCAGAGCAGCCCCAGAGGAAAGGCTTTGGGGGTGCTGGGGGAGGAGAAGCTCAGCAGGAGCCAGCAGGGAGCACTTGCAGCCCAGAGAGCCAAGCAGAGCCTGGGCTGCAGCAGGAGAAGTGTGGCCAGCAGGGCCAGGGAGGGGATTCTGCCCCTCTGCTCCACTCTGCTGAGACCACAGCTGCAGCTCTGGGTCCAGGTCTGGAGCCTCTGTGCCAGGAAGGCTCTGGAGGGGCTGGAAGGTGTCCAGAGCAGGGCCCCGAGGAGGAGCAGAGGGCTGGAGCTGCTCTGCTGTGAGGACAGCCTGAGGGAGTTGGGGTTGTGCAGGCTGGAGAGGAGAAGGCTCCCAGGAGACCTCATTGTGGCCTTCCAGGAGCTGCAGGGGGCTCCAAGACAGCTGGGGAGGGACTTGTGAGGGTGTCAGGGAGGGATAGGACTGGGGGGGATGGAGCAGAACTGGAAGTGGGGAGATTGAGATTGGCTGTGAGGAAGAAGTTGTTGCCCAGGAGGGTGGTGAGAGCCTGGCACAGGCTGCCCAGGGAGGTGGTGGCAGCCTCCTGCCTGGAGGTGTTTGCAGCCAGGCTGGAGGTGGCTGTGAACAGCCTGCTGTGGTGTGAGGTGTCCCTGCCCATGGCAGGGGTTGGGGCTGCCTGAGCCTTGAGCTCTGCCAGCTCAGTGCCTCTCAGAGGTGTGCCATGGACACTTGAGGGGGCAGTGCTGTGCAGACACAGGGGTGCCAACGTGACCAGAGCCAGAGCAAACCCCCACACAGCTTCTGCTCAAGGCAGGAGCCACCTCAGCTTCCAACACCAGTCCCATTTGTACTCTTTAGATCCCTTGGGCCAATCTTTGAGGTGGCCCAAACCTGTAGAGCTCTTACAGTGTCTGGTGGCTTCTGCTGAGGTCTGGTGTGGTGTCCTCTGGAGGCAGAGGGCATCAGGCTTGGGGCTTTTGCACCTTCTGAGGTTCCACTGCTCTGCTTCTCAGGCTGGGCCCTGCCTCTGTCTTGTTTGGCTTCCCTGTTGCTGGACACCACACAGCTGACTTCTTTGCTCAGGAAGCTTTCAGTCACCTGCAGCAAGGGACAGGAGAGAGCAGCTCTGAAACCATCCAAGTCTGAGCTGGGAGTGCCCTGCTGAACACCAACCCTGCCCGTGGCTGAGCCCCAGGCACAGCAGAGGGGCTGCTGGCTCCCTCCCCTGCTCATCTCTTCCCTGCTGGCTCCCTCCCCTGCTCAGAGTGCCTGTCCTGGAGACACTCTGTGAGCCACCACCAGAAGCCCAGACTGACCTCCATGACACTGCCCACAGTCAGCTGCTCCTCAAGCAATGGCTTCAGCAGCAAAGCAATAGCTGAGGAAGAGGCCCTGGCACAGCACCAGGGAGTGCTTTGGGTGGGAAGGGACCTTGAAAGCTCACCCAGCCCAGCCCCAAACAACCTGACCTGGGATGGGTGCCAGGGATGGGGCTTCTAACAGTGCATCAGTGTGCAAGAGCCATCCTCAGGAGAGCAGGAGACTGCAGCAAATGGAAGTGGGCAGGCAGGCAGCTCCACGTGGAGCAGGGCAGCAGGGGGCCCGGGGGAGCAAAGCACAGACACCTGCCCCTGCAGGGAACAGAGGTGGAAACCCCACATCTGGGACACTGACTTATAGGAAACCCAGGAGAAGGCAGAGAGCTGTGGTGCAGAGGTGTGAAGCCCACAGGAGGACAAAGCTCTGAGCAGTCTGAAGTGGTTCTGCTGCACTACAGACCCCCTCTGGACCCACTGAGTGAGTGCCACGAGCAGCACTGCAGCCTGCCCTGCAAGGGAGATGCAGGAGGCTGCAAGCACAGCCCAGAGCAAACCAAAGTCTCCCCAGGCCAGCTAATGCTCCAAGGGGTCACCACCCTCACATCCAGGCTAAGCTCAAGGCACCAAGTGCAAGGCCAAGGCCTTAAGGTGTCCTTAACTGTAAGGAAGGAGCCCAGGCCCTGGGTTCACAGATCTCTGCTGAGGCTCCGTTTCTGCAGCCACTGCAGGGCTGGGGCTGTGAGCAGCCTGGTGCAGAGGTCCCTGCAGGGGGCTTGGACTGGGTTTCATAGTTTCAGTCAGGGTTGGAAGGGACCACAAGGATCAGCCAGTCCCAACCCCCCTGCCATGGGCAGGGACACCCCACACTAGAGCAGGCTGCCCAGAGCCTCATCCAGCCTGGGCTGAAACACCTCCAGGGACAGGGCCTCAACCACCTCCCTGCACAACCCATTCCAGGGCTTCACCACTCTCCTGGGGAAGAACTTCCTCCTCCCCTCCAGCCTCAATCTCCCCACCTCCAGCTCCATTCCATTCCCCCTAGTCCTATCACTCCCTGAGAGCCTGAGCAGTCCCTCCCCAGCCTTCCTGGAGCCCCCTTCAGATCCTGGAAGGCCACAATGAGGTCACCTGGGAGCCTTCTCTTCTCCAGCCTGAACAGCCCCAACTCCTTCAGTCTGTGCTCACAGCAGAGGTGCTCCAGCCCTCTGCTCATCCTCGTGGCCCTGCTCTGGACACCTTCCAGCCCCTCCAGATCCCTCTTGTCATAGGGGCTCCAGAACTGGAGGCAGTGCTCCAGGTGGGGTCTCAGCAGGGCTGAGCAGAGTGGCAGAATCCCCTCCCTTGCCCTGCTGGCCACACTTCTCCTGCTGCAGCCCAAGAGCTGATTGGCTTTCCGGGCTGCAAGTGCACTGAGAGCTCCTGGGGAGCTTCTCCTCCCCAGCACCCCCAAGGCTCTCTCCTCAGGGCTGCTCTCCAGCCAGTCCCTGCCCAGCCTGGATTTGTGCCTGGGGTGACCTTTGGGGGTCCCTTCCAACCCAGTCTGGGACTCTCTGTAAGAGCTGTTTTACAGATGGGTGGCCGGGGCGGGGGTGGTGTGTGTGCTGAATTTAGCAGCTGCACAGGAGCAAGAGAAGCACTCCCAAGGGGAAGGTGACCCAGGCCTCACCAGACGGGGGCTGGCAATGGCCCATGGCCAAGTGGAGTCCCTCAGGGACCAGCACTGGGACCAGGCTTGGTGACCATCTCTGTTGGTGCCATGGACTGGCACTGAGGCTGCCTCAGCAGGGTTGCTGACACCCAGCTGTGTGGTGCTGCTGACAGCTGGGGGGAAGGATCCCTCCAGGGGGACCTGGGCAGGCTGCAGAGCTGGGCCCAGGACAACCTCAGGAGGTTCAACAGGACCAAGGGCAAGGTCCTGCAGCTGGGGCAGGGCAATGCCAGGCACTGATCCAGGCTGGGCAGGGACTGGCTGCAGAGCAGCCCCAGAGGAAAGGCCTTGGGGGGGCTGGGGGAGGAGAAGCTCAGCAGGAGCCAGCAGGGAGCACTTGCAGCCCAGAGAGCCAAGCAGAGCCTGGGCTGCAGCAAGAGAAGTGTGGCCAGCAGGGCCAGGGAGGGGATTCTGCCCCTCTGCTCCACTCTGCTGAGACCACAGCTGCAGCTCTGGCTCCAGCTCTGGAGCCTCTGTGCCAGGAAGGATCTGGAGGGGCTGGAAGGTGTCCAGAGAAGGGCCCCGAGGAGGAGCAGAAGGCTGGAGCTGCTCTGCTGTGAGGACAGCCTGAGGGAGTTGGGGTTGTGCAGGCTGGAGAGGAGAAGGCTCCCAGGAGACCTCATTGTGGCCTTCCAGGAGCTGCAGGGGGGCTGCAAGCAAGCTGGGGAGGGACTTGTGAGGGTGTCAGGGAGGGATAGAACTGGGGGGGATGGAGCAGAACTAGAAGTGGGGAGATTGAGCTTGGCTGTGAGGAAGAAGTTGTTGCCCAGGAGGGTGGTGAGAGCCTGGCCCAGGCTGCCCAGGGAGGTGGTGGCAGCCTCCTGCCTGGAGGTGTTTGCAGCCAGGCTGGAGGTGGCTGTGAGCAGCCTGCTGTGGTGTGAGGTGTCCCTGCCCATGGCAGGGGGTTGGAGCTGGCTGAGCCTTGATGCCACTGGACAGCCAAGGGCTGGAATGATTTCCAAGCCATGTGGCAGCCACACAGGGAAGTCTCTGACTGCTGGGAGCAAGGAGGCTGAGAGCAGAAGCTGCAAGGCTAAAGAGACACTGCAAGGAGGTTGTCCCTGAGCACCAGTGGCACATCCAAAGGAGGACAGAAAGCACTCAGCAGGTCCAGCACCAAGGTGTGACCAAAGGAGAAGCATCAAACCAGGGTGCCCTGTGTGTCCCTGCAGCCAGCACAGGATGCTGGTGGCAGAGGTACAGCACCCACAGGAACTAATGGAGGTTGGACAGCTGTGACTCAAGCCATGTGTGGGGTGGGGATGAGAAACCTGCCTGCAACAGCAGCAGCTGCTGGAGCCTCTGTATGCCGAAGGGTCAGAAGGAAAATGAAAGGGGAAACTGCTGTTGGGTGCAGCTCCAGCCCCCAGGGCCCCCCTGCCCCTCCAGGCTGCAGCCCAGGTGACTGAAGTGATAGAATAGAATCAACCAGGCTGGAAAAGACCTTTGAGTCCAACCTCTCCCCCAGCACCATCTGAGCAACTCAACCATGGCACCAAGGGCCTCATCCAGGCTCTTCCTGAACACCTCCAGGGATGGGGACTCCACCACCTCCCTGGGCAGCACAGGACAAGGGGCAGAAGGCACAAACTGGAACCCAGGAGGTCACATCTGAGCAGAAGGAGAAACTTCTTTAATGAGGCTGCTGGAGGCCTGGAGCAGGCTGCCCACAGGGGTTGTGGAGTCTCCTGCTCTGGAGGCTTTCAAGACCCAGCTGGACACTTTCCTGTGTGCCCTGCCCTGGCTGACCCTGCTCTGGCAGAGGCTTGGACTGGATGAAAATAGAATTAACCAGGTTGGAAAAGACTTTGAGATCATCCAGTCCAACCTCTCCCCCAGCACCATCTGAGCAACTCAACCATGGCACCAGGGGCCTCATCCAGGCTCCTTCTAAACCCCTCCAGGGATGGGGACTCCACCACCTCCCTGGGCAGCACAGCCCAGTGGCCAATCTCTCTGGCTGGGAAGAATTTCTTCCTCACCTCCAGCCTGAACCTCCCCTGGCACAGCTTGAGTCTGTGTCCTCTTGTTCTGCTGCTGCTTGCCTGGCAGAAGAGACCAACCCCCAGCTGGCTCCAACCTCCCTGCAGGCAGTTGCAGAGAGCAAGAAGGTCTCCCCTGAGCCTCCTCTTCTGCAGGCTAAGCAACCCCAGCTCCCTCAGCCTCTCCTCCCAGGGCTGTGCTCCAGACCCCTCCCCAGCTTTCTTGCCCTTCTCTGGACACCTTCCAGCAGCTCAACAGCTTTCCTGAGCTGAGGAGCCCAGAACTGGACACAGGACTCAAGGGGTGGCCTCAGCAGTGCTGAGCACAGGGCAGAATCACTTCCCTGCTCAGGGTTCTGGGAGAGGACACAAGGAATTGCTGAGCAAAACCAGCCCTGAGGAAACCCAAAGGGGCCATGGGGGATGCCACATGGATCTGCCCAAGCAACAGCTCCACAGGGGGAAGGGTGCAGGTGGCTGTTCTGGGAAGGCCAGGAGCACAGCACACAGCTGCAGGACAGAAGGGCCTTGGCTGCTGCCACCCTGCTCTACACCTGCTCTGCTTTCCAGGCAAGCCTCACAGCTTCCTTAAGCAATTCAGCTGCCACAGGCTGTCGTGAGGCATGAGGGAGAACCAGGCAACCAGGTACCACCAACCAGAAGGTGCCTCCACGGCCAGAACCATAGAATCATAGAAACAATAAGGCTGGAAAAGACCTCAGAGCTCATCAAGTCCAAGCTGTCACCCAGCACCTCCTGACAGCCAAACCATGGCTCCAAGTGCCACATCCAGTCCCCTCTTGAGCACCTCCAGGGATGGGGACTCCACCACCTCCCTGGGCAGCACATCCCAGTGGCCAATCTCTCTTGCTGGGAAGAACTTTCTCCTCACCTCCAGCCTCAACCTCCCCTGGCACAGCTTGAGACTGTGTCCTCCTGTTCTGGTGCTTTTAGGACCAAGCAATCAGTTCCCCTTGCCTAGAAGGCACTTCTGAGGCCAGGCAGCCAGTTACCACCACCCAAAAGGTGCTCCCAGAGAGTCACAGAAGTGTTCTGCTTGCAAAAGCCCTTTCAGATCCCTGAGTCCAATCATCAGCCCAGCACTGCCAGGGCACCACTAACCCGTGGCCCTCAGCACCACATTGCCACTGCTTTGGAACCCCTCCGGCGTGGAGACTCCACCACTGCCCTGGGCAGCCTGAGCCAGGTCTTGAGAACCCTCAAGGGAAGAAATTGTTCCTCATGGCCAACCTAAGCCTCCCCTGGGGCAACCTGAGGGCATTTCCACTTGTCCTAACAAGTGAGAAACCTAGGAGAAGAGACCAACCCCCACCAGGCTCCATTCTCCTTACAGGGAGCTGTCGAGAGCAAGGAGGTCTCCCTTCAGCCTCCTCTTCTCCAGGCTGAACAACCTCAGCTCCCTCAGCTGCTCCTCCAGGGCTCACCAACCAGCCACCACCCCGCAAAAGATGCTGCCAGGACCAGCAGACAAGAGGGAGCAGTTCCCACAGCAGTGGTCTCAGGCAGGACCACGCTGCCCGACAGCCCTACGAGGGCTCCAGAAAGAGAGGTACCGAGGGGAAGAGGGCGGCCGGCGCTGGAGGACGCGCTCCGGCTCCCCGGCCCCGGCCAGAGCGGGCACGCACGGAGGACCGAGAGAAGGAGCCAGGCCAGATCAACGCCAGAGCAACCGAGAAAATCAAGAAGCCAGTGGAACAAAGGAGCAAAGAGAGAAAGAGCAGAGATGGAGGCGGGGCCGCCGCGGCACCAGGCGCAGGCAGCCCCAGGAGCGGGGAGGCGGCGCGGCCGCCGCCGCTGCTCACCCCTCCGAGCCGCCCGATGGCTGCCGCCAGCTCCCGCGCGTTCCGTCCACTCGGCAGGTCGAGGTAAAAGGACTTCCCACGCAGAGGCCGGGGGGCGGCCGGGCCCAGACCCTCCATGGCCCCCAGACCGGCACCGGCACCCGCCGCCACCGTTTAAACGCCTGCTCCGCCCCTAACGGCGGGGCTACGGCGGCCGCGCAGGGACACGCCCCGCCCCGCCGAGAAGGGGCTGCAGGTTCGCCGCCTCTGCAGCAAAGGAGCAGGGTCGCTCGTCCCGGAGGATCGCGGCTGGGGGCATCTCGAAGTCTCCCCGCTCGGTTCCGGCGCTCCTCGGCCGTAGAGACAGGCGGGCTGAGCCCCGGCCGTCGCCGCTCTCCTAATAAGTTTGTCCTCCGCGCCACCGTCGCGCCGCCCTCCCCCCGGCGGGCGGCGGCGCGCGCGTGCGCGGGCTGGCGCTGCTCCAAGATGGCGGCGCCCGGCGGGGAGGCGGAGGGCGGCTTCGCGGCCTGCTGGCGGCGCGGCTGGAGGCGCTGGGCCTGACCGCACCGTGTACGGTGCCTACATCCAGGGGCTGCTCCGTGAGGAGGAGAGCGACGAGGAGCGGCTGGAGGCCCTGCACGGGGTGCTGGCCGCCTGCCTGGTGAGGGACGGGGCAGGGCGAGGGGCCGAGCTCTCCGGCGGCGGGGTCGGACGGGTCGACTCTCCCTGGGTGGGGGATGGCTCGGGCGGGGAGCGAGACCCGGTCCGCGTCCCGGAGGCGACGAGAGGCCGCGGCCTTGCTGATCCCGGAGGCTCCGGAGAGCTAATGGCCTGGGCAGCCGGGAGGGATGCAGGGGCAGCGCTGGCAGGAAGCCCTGCGGGGAATCATCGCCTTCCCCAGGAGGTTTTACACACCTCTGGGGGCCTTTCCTGGCCCTTCAGGTGTTTGCAGTTTGGTTGGGTTTTTTGTTCAGGACTCAAGCTGGGAGATGCAGGAGCAGCCCTGAGGAGAGCAGCTCGGACGTGCTGCTGAGTGCAGAGCTGGGCAGGAACCGGCACCGAGCACTGCCAGCCCAGCCCCAGCCTGGCCTGGGCTGAGCCCCAGCAGGGTGGGCAGCAGGGGCAGGGAGGGGATTCTGCCCTCTGCTGTGCTCTGCTCAGACCTCCCCTGCAGGGCTGGGGCAGCTCTGGAGCCCTCAGCACAGCCAGGGAGCTGGGGGAGCAGGGCCAGAGGAGGCCACAGCAGTGCTGGCAGGGCTGGAAGCCCTCTGCTGGGAGCCAGGCTGAGAGAGTTGGCCTTGGGCAGCCTGCAGAAGAGAAGGCTCCAGGGAGAGCTTCTGGTGGCCTTGCAGTGCTTCAAGGGCCCAGCAGAGAGCTGGGGACAGAGCTTTGAGCAGGGCCTGATGGGCCAGGCCAAGGGGGGATGGTTGGAAAGTGCAAGAGGGAGCTTGAGAGTGGAGAGAAGGAGAAGTGTTTGGCACTGAGGGTGGGGAGAGCCTGGCCCAGGCTGCCCAGAGAGCTGGGAGCTGCCCCCTGCCTGGCAGCAGTGCAGGGGAGGCTGTCTGGGGCTGTGAGCAGCCTGCCCTGGCTGGGGCTGTCCCTGCTGGCTGCAGGGGCTGGCCTGGAGGAGCTTTAAAAGTCCTTTTCAACCTAAACCAGTCCCTGGTTCTGCCAGGGCTCTCTGCTGTGCCAGCTGCTCTGGGGGAAGCTTCTCAGTGCATGGAGGGCACAGGATTCAGTCTGAGCTGAGTGCTGCCTGGCGGCCCCAAGTGCTCTTTGGTGACAAGTCCTTTAGGGTGTCAGGGGAGGCTGTGTGGGATGGAGCTGCTGCTCCAGCAGACCCTGCCCCTCACAGCACAGTGCTTACCTTCAGGGCCCTTGGACCAGGCTGCAGCTGGAGTCCAGCTCCCCAGCTGGGACAAACCAACAGTGCTGCCAGCTGGGCATGGGCAGAGGCTGGAGCTGCTGGGGTGGGCAGTGCTGCCTCTGCCCCCACCAAACTAAGCCCAGGGGGTTAGGAGAGTGCAGAACTGCTTGGGAGCAGTCATGTCCTGGGGGGCTGCAGGGGCTTTACAGCATCTCTGTCTCAGGCTGCTGCCTGGGGTTTAGTGTCAATGTCTCAGCCTCTCCTCTCCCAGCTCAGAGCCACTGTTCCTCAGCCTGGCACTCCCAGGCCTTGTCCAGAGTCCCTCCCCAGCTCTCCTGGAGCCCTGCAGGCACTGGAAGGCTGCTCTGAGCTCTCCCTGCAGCCTTCTCTTCTCCAGGCTGCACAGCCCCAGCTCTCCCAGCCTGGCCCCACAGGGGAGGTTCTGCAGCCTCTGATCATCCCTGTGGCCTCCTCTGGAGCCTCTCCAGCAGCTCCAGGTCCTTGTGCTGGGGGCCCCAGAGCTGGAGGCAGTGCTGCAGGTGGGGCTGAGCAGAGCAGAGGGCAGAGTCCCCTCCCTGTGCTGCTGCTCTCCCTGCTCTGGACTGGCTCTGGGCTGCCAGGGGCCATCTTTGGTTCCAGAGGAGTTTGTCACCAGCTGACAGCCCCAGGATGGAGTTCCTTCCCTGCTGCTCCAATGGGAAGCTCTCTGTGTCTTTGCCAGCCCTGCCTGCAGCGTTCCCTGCCTGGGAGAGCTCAGCCACTGAGCAGGATCCTTTTTCCCCTGAGTGTTTCTGGCACCTGCAGACCTCCTCCATGGCTTCTGTGTCCTTGGCCCAGGCTGAGTTTTGTTACCCCTCTGTGTCTGAGGGCTGGAGGGGTCCCTGGCACCTGAAGCTTGTACTTGGTGTTTCCTTCTCTGGAGCCTTCCCAGCCCTGTCTGGATGTGTTCCTGTGGGACCTGTGCTGGACTCTATGCCCCTGCTCTGGCAGGGGCTTGGACTGGAGTCCTGTGTCCAGCTCTGGGCCCCTCAGGTCAGGAAAGCTGTTGAGCTGCTGGAAGGTGTCCAGAGAAGGGCAACAGAGCTGGGGAGGGGTCTGGAGCACAGCCCTGGGAGGAGAGGCTGAGGGAGCTGGCTTGCTTAGCCTGCAGAAGAGGAGGCTCAGGGGAGACCTTCTTGCTCTCTGCAACTCCCTGCAGGGAGGTTGGAGCCAGCTGGGGGTTGGTCTCTTCTGCCAGGCAGCCAGCAGCAGAACAAGAGGACACAGTCTCAAGCTGTGCCAGGGGAGGTTCAGGCTGGAGGTGAGGAAGGAATTCTTCCCAGCAAGAGAGATTGGCCACTGGGCTGTGCTGCCCAGGGAGGTGGTGGAGTCCCCATCCCTGGAGGTGTTCAGGAGGAGCCTGGCTGAGGCCCTTGGTGCCATGGTTGAGTTGCTCAGATGGTGCTGGGGGAGAGGTTGGACTGGATGATCTCTGAGGTCTTTTCCAACCTGGTTCATACCATTCCAGGCCATTCCATTCCATCTCCAGAGGTCCCTTCCAAGCCCTAGCACCCTGTGAGAGGTGAAGTGATGTTCCCATGCACATCCTCTGGGCTGCTCTGCTCACCCAGCCTGTGCTCCTGTCAGCTTCCCAGTGTCTTCCTCTCCTGTCTGGGGTTTTTCCCCAGCCCTAAGCCACCCTTCCTCTATCAGTCTGAGCAGACTAGAATCAGAGAGTCATTCAGGTGGGAGAAGCTCTCCAAGATCATCCAGCCCAGCCCTTACCCAGCACTGCCAGGGCTCCACCAACCCCTGGCCCTCAGCACCACACCTCCACAGCTCTGAAACCCCTCCAGGGATGGAGACTCCACCACTGCCCTGGGCAGCCTGGGCCAGGCCTTGGCAACCCTCAAGGGGAAGAAATTGTTCCTCATGTCCAACCTGAACCTCCCCTGGGGCAGCCTGAGGCTGTTTCCTCTTGTCATCCCTTCTTCCTTGGGAGACCAACCCCCCCCGGCTGCAGCCTCCTCTCAGAGCTGCAGAGAGCAAGGAGGTCTCCCTCAGCCTCCTCTGCTCCAGGCTGAACACCCCCAGCTCCCTCAGCTGCTCCTCCCCAGCCCTGCTCTCCAGACCCTTCCCCAGCCTCACTGCTCTTCCCTAGATGTGCTCCAGCTCCTCAGTGTCCTTCTTGGAGTAAGGGCAGGAGTCCCTGTGCCTGGATGGGTCTCAGAGCTGTGGGGATGTGGTGCAGAGGGCCAGGGGTTGGTGGTGCCCTGGCAGTGCTGGGTAGGGCCTGGATTGGAGGATCTGAAAGGGGTTTTGCAGCCAGAACACTTCCAGGGTTTGCAGGCAGTGCCTGGGTCAAGCCTGGGCATGAACAGCTGCAGGGCACTGCCAGGGACACATCCTGCTCCCAGCTGGCTCACTGCTGAGGTGTCCCTCAGCAGATTCCAGTGGCACCAGTGCAGTGGCACCAGTGCAGTGGCACCAGCTCACCTTGTGCCCCTCTGCTGCTGCCTCTTCCCAGGAGTGTTCCTCAGCAGAGCCAATAAGGTACTGCTGGAAGTCTGCCTGCAGCACACAGACCTCTGCTGGGATGTGCTCCTGGCTGGGGCTCCTCAGAACACCTCTCTGGTGTCACCATCCTGGATCTTGCCTGGGTCCAGCTTCTGGGAGCTGGGCTCCCAGCCTGGGCAGCTGCTGCAGCAGTGAGTCCTGGCTGCTGCTGGAGCTGAGTCACAGAGGGGAGCAGTGTGGAGGAGCTGGAGGTAGGCACTGGGGAGAGAGTCACTCGTGGTGGAGCTCTGAGAGCCAAGGGTCTGGTGCTGGGCACCCTGCTGTGGTGCTGGGCATCCTGTCCTGGCCCTGGCTGTGTTTGTTTCCCTCAGCAGTGGGCAGCAGTTGTGGCTGTTCCACTGCCACTGGTTGGTTGTGTTCCATGCTCCAGGCAGGCCAGGAGGGACCAGGATGTCCCTGCTCTGGGGACAGCCTGAGGGAGTTGGGGCAGTGCAGGTTGGAGAGGAGAAGGCTCCCAGGAGACCTCATTGTGGCCTTCCAGGATCTGCAGGGGGCTCCAGGAAAGCTGGGGAGGGACTTGTGAGGGTGTCAGGGAGGGATAGGACTGGGGGGGATGGAGCAGAACTAGAAGTGGGGAGATTGAGATTGGCTGTGAGGAAGAAGTTGTTGCCCAGGAGGGTGGTGAGAGCTGGCCCAGGCTGCCCAGGGAGGTGGTGGCAGCCTCCTGCCTGGAGGTGTTTGCAGCCAGGCTGGAGGTGGCTGTGAGCAGCCTGCTGTGGTGTGAGGTGTCCCTGCCCATGGCAGGGGTTGGAGCTGGCTGAGCCTTGAGGTCCCTTCCAGCCCTGGCAGCTCTGTGCCTCTGTTGCATCCCTGCTGGGGGCACATGGTCCTCAGCACCACCAGGGTGGTGCCAGCTCTGCCCTGTGTCTTCTCCAGGCTGACAGAGTTCACTTAGGGAGGTTGCCTCGGGGGTGGCCTTTGAGCAGCTGCCCTGCAGCTGTGCTGAGGAGCAGATGGTGCTGGGCTGGTGCTGGGCAGGGGCTGCCTGGGGCCACGATTTCCCCCTGGCCCTTCAGTGCTGCTCAGAGGGCTCCTGCAGGGCCCAGTGCTGGGAGCCCAGCCTAGAGCTGCTCTGTGGGGAAGCAGACACTGTGGGGAGGGCATTGCCTGGCATGGTGCAGAGCAGCCTGGCAGCAGCCCCAGCACCTTCTGCTTGGCTGTGGCTGGAGGCATCCCCAGTCCTGAGAGCCTCAGCAGCGTGCCCTGGGTGCCCCCCAAGCCCTCTGTGTGCAGACCTTGTGCATGGCTGCAGTGCTGGCTGGTGCTGGGGCTCCCTGCAGCTGCTGCTCCTCACACCTGCCCCAGGCTTGTTCCCAGCAGGGCAGCTGTGTGCCAGCACTGAGGAGGCTCTTTTCCCTTTCCAGGAGGAAGATCTCTTGAGTGATGTTTGCAGAGAGGTGGTGGAGAAGTGGTCTGAATCTCAGACTGTTGACACCAAAGAGAAAAAAGAAGGTAGTGTGGCTGCTGGGGGCCTCTGCTGGTGCTGGGAGGGCTCCCAGGATCTGTGTCCACCCTGCTGGGAGCTCACAGCAAGGCTGCTGTGATGAGCTGCTCCCCATTGCCACTGCTGCTTACTGCTGCCTTGCCTTGAAATGGGAGATGAGGCTGAGCAGTTCCCCCTGGGGCTGTGCCCAGCCTGCTGCTGCGCCTTGGCTTTGCAGTCCTGCAGAGGGGGAGCTCTGGGCTCAGCTTTGCTTCTCCTGGAGGGTTTGTCCTTTCCCAGAGCACCCAGGGCCTGCTCCCATGCTGGCAGCCAGCCCTGGCCTGGGCTAAGTCCCTGGGCTGGGGTAAGTGCCTGTGCTGGCTTGCAGGGCAGCCAAGGAGAGCTGTGCTGCCCCCCCTGCCTCTGCTCCTCTCCCCACGTCCTGCTCTTGCAAAATCTCCTCCTAAAACTCTCTCTTGCCCAGAAGTGCTCCTGGGGGCAGCTGTGTGCTGCTGCTGCTGCGCTGCCACTGCCCCTGTCCCAGCCCTGCTGCCACCGCCCCTGTCCCGGCCCTGCTGCCGCCCCTGTCCCAGCCCTGCTGCCACCGCCCCTGTCCCAGCCCTGCTGCCACCGCCCCTGTCCCAGCCCTGCTGCCACCGCCCCTGTCCCGGCCCTGCTGCTGCCACCGCCCCTGTCCCGGCCCTGCCGCCGCCGCCGCCCCTGTCCCGGCCCTGCCGCCGCCGCCGCCCCTGTCCCGGCCCTGCTGCCGCCGCCCGTGTCCCAGCGCTGCTGCTGCCACCGCCCCTGTCCCAGCCCTGCCGCCGCCCCTGTCCCAGCCCTGCCGCCGCCCCTGTCCCAGCCCTGCCACCGCCCCTGTCCCAGCCCTGCCACCGCCCCTGTCCCAGCCCTGCCACCGCCCCTGTCCCGGCCCTGCCGCCGCCGCCCCTGTCCCGGCCCTGCCGCCGCCGCCCGTGTCCCAGCGCTGCTGCTGCTGCCGCCCCTGACCCAGCCCTGCTGCTGCTGCTGCTGCTGCCCCTGTCCCAGCGCTGTTGCCGCTGCCCCTGACCCAGCCCTGCTGCTGCCCCTGTCCCAGCCCTGCTGCTGCCCCTGTCCCAGCCCTGCTGCCGCCCCTGTCCCAGCCCTGCTGCCGCCCCTGACCCAGCCCTGCTGCCGCCGCCCCTGTCCCAGCCCTGCTGCTGCCGCCCCTGTCCCAGCCCTGCTGCCGCCGCCCCTGTCCCGGCCCTGCTGCCGCCGCCGCCCCTGTCCCGGCCCTGCTGCTGCCGCCCCTGTCCCGGCCCTGCTGCCGCCGCCGCCCCTGTCCCGGCCCTGCTGCTGCTGCCGCCCCTGTCCCAGCCCTGCTGCCACCGCCCCTGTCCCAGCCCTGCTGCTGCCACCGCCCCTGTCCCAGCCCTGCTGCTGCTGCCGCCCCTGTCCCAGCCCTGCTGCCACCGCCCCTGTCCCAGCCCTGCTGCTGCCACCGCCCCTGACCCAGCCCTGCTGCTGCCCCTGTCCCAGCGCTGTTGCCGCTGCCCCTGTCCCAGCCCTGCTGCTGCCCCTGTCCCAGCCCTGCTGCTGCCACCGCCCCTGACCCAGCCCTGCTGCTGCCCCTGTCCCAGCGCTGTTGCCGCTGCCCCTGTCCCAGCCCTGCTGCTGCCCCTGTCCCAGCCCTGCTGCCGCCGCCCCTGTCCCAGCCCTGCTGCCGCCGCCCCTGACCCAGCCCTGCCGCTGCCCCTGTCCCAGCGCTGTTGCCGCTGCCCCTGTCCCAGCCCTGCTGCCGCCCCTGTCCCAGCCTTGCTGCCGCCCCTGACCCAGCCCTGCTGCCGCCGCCCCTGACCCAGCCCTGCTGCTGCCCCTGTCCCGGCCCTGCTGCCGCTGCCGCCCCTGTCCCAGCCCTGCTGCTGCCGCCCCTGTCCCAGCCCTGCTGCTGCTGCCGCCCCTGTCCCAGCCCTGCTGCTGCTGCCGCCCCTAACCCAGCCCTGCTGCCGCCCCTGACCCAGCCCTGCTGCCGCCCCTGACCCAGCCCTGCTGCTGCTGCTGCCCCTGTCCCAGCGCTGTTGCCGCTGCCCCTGTCCCAGCGCTGTTGCCGCTGCCCCTGTCCCAGCGCTGTTGCCGCTGCCCCTGTCCCGGCCCTGCTGCCGCCCCTGTCCCGGCCCTGCTGCCGCCCCTGACCCGGCCCTGCCGCCGCCCCTGTCCCGGCCCTGCCGCCGCCGCCGCCCCTGTCCCGGGCCTGCTGTCGCCGCCACTGTCCCGGTCCTGCCGCCGCCCCTGTCCCAGCCCTGCTGCCACCGCCCCTGTCCCAGCCCTGCTGCGGCCCCTGTCCCGGCCCTGCCGCCGCCCCTGTCCCAGCCCTGCTGCCACCGCCCCTGTCCCAGCCCTGCCGCCGCCCCTGTCCCGGCCCTGCCGCCGCCCCTGTCCCGGCCCTGCTGCCGCCGCCCCTGTCCCGGCCCTGCTGCCGCCCCTGTCCCAGCCCTGCTGCCACCGCCCCTGTCCCGGCCCTGCTGCTGCCACCGCCCCTGTCCCGGCCCTGCCGCCGCCGCCGCCCCTGTCCCGGCCCTGCCGCCGCCGCCGCCCCTGTCCCGGCCCTGCTGCCGCCGCCCGTGTCCCAGCGCTGCTGCTGCCACCGCCCCTGTCCCAGCCCTGCCGCCGCCCCTGTCCCAGCCCTGCCACCGCCCCTGTCCCAGCCCTGCCACCGCCCCTGTCCCGGCCCTGCCGCCGCCGCCCCTGTCCCGGCCCTGCCGCCGCCGCCCGTGTCCCAGCGCTGCTGCTGCTGCCGCCCCTGACCCAGCCCTGCTGCTGCTGCTGCTGCTGCCCCTGTCCCAGCGCTGTTGCCGCTGCCCCTGTCCCAGCCCTGCTGCTGCCCCTGTCCCAGCCCTGCTGCCGCCCCTGTCCCAGCCCTGCTGCCACCGCCCCTGTCCCGGCCCTGCTGCTGCCACCGCCCCTGTCCCAGCCCTGCCGCCGCCCCTGTCCCAGCCCTGCCACCGCCCCTGTCCCAGCCCTGCCACCGCCCCTGTCCCGGCCCTGCCGCCGCCGCCCCTGTCCCGGCCCTGCCGCCGCCGCCCGTGTCCCAGCGCTGCTGCTGCTGCCGCCCTGACCCAGCCCTGCTGCTGCTGCTGCTGCTGCCCCTGTCCCAGCGCTGTTGCCGCTGCCCCTGTCCCAGCCCTGCTGCTGCCCCTGTCCCAGCCCTGCTGCCGCCCCTGTCCCAGCCCTGCTGCCGCCCCTGACCCAGCCCTGCTGCCGCCGCCCCTGTCCCAGCCCTGCTGCTGCCGCCCCTGTCCCGGCCCTGCTGCCGCCGCCGCCCTGTCCCGGCCCTGCTGCTGCTGCTGCCGCCCCTGTCCCAGCCCTGCTGCCACCGCCCCTGTCCCAGCCCTGCTGCTGCCACCGCCCCTGTCCCAGCCCTGCTGCTGCTGCCGCCCCTGTCCCAGCCCTGCTGCCACCGCCCCTGTCCCAGCCCTGCTGCTGCCACCGCCCCTGTCCCAGCCCTGCTGCTGCCACCGCCCCTGTCCCAGCCCTGCTGCCGCCCCTGTCCCAGCCCTGCTGCCGCCCCTGACCCAGCCCTGCTGCCGCCGCCCCTGTCCCAGCCCTGCTGCCGCCGCCCCTGACCCAGCCCTGCTGCCGCCGCCCCTGACCCAGCCCTGCCGCTGCCCCTGTCCCAGCGCTGTTGCCGCTGCCCCTGTCCCAGCCCTGCTGCCGCCCCTGTCCCAGCCCTGCTGCCGCCCCTGTCCCAGCCTTGCTGCCGCCCCTGACCCAGCCCTGCTGCCGCCGCCCCTGTCCCAGCCCTGCTGCTGCCGCCGCCCCTGTCCCAGCCCTGCTGCCGCCGCCCCTGTCCCGGCCCTGCCGCCGCCGCCCCTGTCCCGGCCCTGCCGCCGCCGCCCTGTCCCGGCCCTGCTGCCGCCGCCGCCCCTGTCCCGGCCCTGCTGCTGCTGCTGCCGCCCCTGTCCCAGCCCTGCTGCCACCGCCCCTGTCCCAGCCCTGCTGCTGCCACCGCCCCTGTCCCAGCCTGCTGCTGCTGCCGCCCCTGTCCCAGCCCTGCTGCCACCGCCCCTGTCCCAGCCCTGCTGCTGCCACCGCCCCTGACCCAGCCCTGCTGCTGCCCCTGTCCCAGCGCTGTTGCCGCTGCCCCTGTCCCAGCCCTGCTGCCGCCCCTGTCCCAGCCCTGCTGCCGCCCCTGTCCCAGCCTTGCTGCCGCCCCTGACCAGACCTGCTGCCGCCGCCCCTGTCCCAGCCCTGCTGCTGCGCCGCCCCTGTCCCAGCCCTGCTGCCGCCGCCCTGTCCCGGCCCTGCCGCCGCGCCCTGTCCGGCCCTGCCGCCGCCGCCCCTGTCCCGGCCCTGCCGCCGCCGCCCCTGTCCCGGCCCTGCTGCCGCCGCCGCCCCTGTCCGCCCTGCTGCTGCTGCTGCCGCCCCTGTCCCAGCCCTGCTGCCACCGCCCCTGTCCCAGCCCTGCTGCTGCCACCGCCCCTGTCCCAGCCCTGCTGCTGCTGCCGCCCCTGTCCCAGCCCTGCTGCTGCCGCCCCTGTCCCGGCCCTGCTGCCGCCGCCGCCCCTGTCCCGGCCCTGCTGCTGCTGCTGCCGCCCCTGTCCCAGCCCTGCTGCCACCGCCCCTGTCCCAGCCCTGCTGCTGCCACCGCCCCTGTCCCAGCCTGCTGCTGCTGCGCCGCCCCTGTCCCAGCCCTGCTGCCACCGCCCCTGTCCCAGCCCTGCTGCTGCCACCGCCCCTGTCCCAGCCCTGCTGTGCCACCGCCCCTGTCCCAGCCCTGCTGCGCCCCTGTCCCAGCCCTGCTGCCGCCCTGACCCAGCCCTGCTGCCGCCGCCTGTCCCAGCCCTGCTGCCGCCGCCCCTGTCCCAGCCCTGCTGCCGCCGCCCCTGACCCAGCCCTGCCGCTGCCCCTGTCCCAGCGCTGTTGGCCGCTGCCCCTGTCCAGCCCTGCTGCCGCCCCTGTCCCAGCCCTGCTGCCGCCCCTGTCCAGCCTTGCTGCCGCCCCTGACCCAGCCTGCTGCCGCCGCCCCGTCCCAGCCTGCTGCTGCCGCGCCCCCTGTCCCAGCCTGCTGCCGCCGCCCCTGTCCCGGCCCTGCCGCCGCCGCCCCTGTCCCGGCCCTGCCGCCGCCGCCCCTGTCCCGGCCCTGCTGCCGCCGCCGCCCCTGTCCCGCCCTGCTGCTGCTGCTGCCGCCCCTGTCCCAGCCCTGCTGCCACCGCCCCTTCCCGCCCTGCTGCTGCCACCGCCCCTGTCCCAGCCCTGCTGCTGCTGCCGCCCCTGTCCCAGCCCTGCTGCCACCGCCCTGTCCCAGCCCTGCTGCTGCCACCGCCCTGACCCAGCCCTGCTGCTGCCCCTGTCCCAGCGCTGTTGCCGCTGCCCCTGTCCCAGCCCTGCTGCTGCCCCTGACCCAGCCCTGCTGCCGCCGCCCCTGTCCCAGCCCTGCTGCCGCCGCCCCTGACCCAGCCCTGCTGCCGCCGCCCCTGACCCAGCCCTGCCGCTGCCCCTGTCCCAGCGCTGTTGCCGCTGCCCCTGTCCCAGCCCTGCCGCCGCCCCTGTCCCGGCCCTGCCGCCGCCGCCCCTGTCCCGGCCCTGCCGCCGCCGCCCCTGTCCCGGCCCTGCTGCTGCCGCCCCTGTCCCAGCCCTGCTGCCGCCCCTGTCCCAGCCCTGCCACCGCCCCTGTCCCGGCCCTGCTGCCGCCGCCGCCCCTGTCCCGGCCCTGCCGCCGCCCCTGTCCCAGCCCTGCTGTCACTGCCGCCCCTGTCCCAGCCCTGATGCTGCTGCCGCCCCTGTCCCAGCCCTGCTGCTGCCACCGCCCCTGTCCCAGCCCTGCCGCCGCCCCTGTCCCAGCCCTGCTGCCGCCGCCCCTGTCCCAGCCCTGCTGCCGCCCTGTCCCAGCCCTGCCACCGCCCCTGTCCCAGCCCTGCCGCCGCCGCCGCCCCTGTCCCGGCCCTGCCGCCGCCCCTGTCCCAGTCCTGCTGTCACTGCCGCCCCTGTCCCAGCCCTGCTGCTGCTGCCGCCCCTGTCCCAGCACTGCTGCTCCTTCAGCCCCCTGCATCTTGGGAGCAGCCAGCTCCATCTCATCCCTGCTCAGGAGGGGCTGAGGGTCACTGAGCTGAGCTCTGAGCACAATGCCTTCAGCCACTGGAAAGATTTTGCTGCCTCAAGCACCCAGCATGGATCAGTTTGGCACCTGCCAGCAGCAAGGGCCCCGCCATGAGCATCTGCCCTGCCCTGCCCTGGGGCTGAGTTCTCCTCTCTGCCTGCTTTGCATTTCCCCCCTTGGCTCTGGATGCCGCCAGGACACTGCCACTGCCTGCTGGCACCCTGCTGGCACCCCTGCAGCCAGGGAGCTGCTTGTGCACTGCTCTGCTTGCCTGACCCCAGCCTCTCACAGCCCCACTCCCCTCTGCAGGCTTGGCTCAGCCATGCAGCAGCGTGGGACCTCCCCCCAAAGGCTTGGCCCAAGCTCCCCTGTGGCTGCACTGCTCTGTGCAGTGAATGCAGTGAAGCCCTCTGGGGACACGTGGCTGGGGCTGCTGCAGCTGCTGCTGGGCTTCTCCTGCTCAGAGGCTTGGTCACCCCCAGGAGCTGTCCTTGGCACAGCCAGAAGGCAGCAGGAGTGCTGCTGGTGGGCACACAAAGGGTTCATGAGGCTTGGTCATGATGAGAACCCTGAGGATCCGCCAAGGAGTGTGGTGCCAGCCCCAGGTGGCACTTGGAGAGCTGAGGGTGGCTCAGCTGCTGGGTGCCGGGTGGGTGATCAGTTAATTGTGTTAATGAATGCTGGAGCTGGGGAGTCAGCTGCTCGGCTCTGGGCTGCCGGTTTTGGGTCTGTGGTTAAAGCACTCTGGGGCTTTGCTGCTGTGCCTGCAGGGACTGCCTGATGCTCTGCCTCTTCTCCCTGCCAGATGAGGTCCAGGCCATCGCCAGCATGATGGAGAAGCAGGCCAGGATGGTGGTGAAGCCAAAGGAGGTGTCCCAGGAGGAGAGGCAGAGGAAAGCTGCCCTCCTGGCCCAGTATGCCAACGTCACAGACGAGGAGGAATATCCTTTCCTGGCCCTGCTGCTCCTGCTGCTCTGCAGGAGGTTTGTTAGGCTTCACAGCTGCACCCCTGCGGCTCCCCTGGGCTGGGGGCAGAGCTGGGGGAACGTGGCAGCCTTCCTCCTCCATGCTTACAGCAGCTTCCAGGGGAAAAAGCTCCTAGTTTGTGGGATGCCACGAGCAGACCTTCCTTTGAGGGTGCTCCTCTGCCATCCCACACTCCCCACCTAGGCAGGGGTCACCCAGTGCAGGGGGGCTGCAGAAGAGCCATGCATCACCTCCTGTAACTGCACAGCACTTCAGGTGCTGAGTTTATCTCCTGCTTTCTGGTGAGAAGGTCTTCAGAGTGTGTGGAGTAGGAGAGAGGGGAAAGCTCCCTCCTTGTAGGGCTGAAGAAAGAGCCTTGGGGGTGCTGGGTGCTGAGAGCTCCCAGGAGCCAGCAGTGCCCTCCTGCAGCCCTGCAGGCAGCTGTGTGCTGGGCTGCAGCCAGAGCAGGGTGGGCAGCAGGGCAGCAGAGGGGATCCTGCCCCTGGGCTCTGCTCTGCTCAGACCTCACTTCCAATTCTGCCTCCAGCTCTGCTGTCCCCAGCAGAAGGAGGACACAGAGCTGCAGGAGTGAGGCCAGAGGAGGCCACAAGGATGCTGCCAGGGCTGGGGCAGCTCTGCTGGGAGCACAGGCTGAGGGAGCTGGGGGTGTGCAGCCTGCAGAGGAGAAGGCTCCAGGGGGACCTCAGAGCTGCTGCCAGGAGCTGAAGGGATCCTGCAGGAAGGCTGCAGAGAGACTTCTCCTGAGGGGGTCTGAGCCAGGCCAAGGGGCAATGGTTTGGAGCTGGGGCAGAGCAGGGTCAGGGCTGGAGCTGAGGAAGAAGTTCTTCAGTAGGAGGCTGCTGAGACTCTGGCCCAGGCTGCCCAGGGAGGCTGTGGCTGCCTCCTGCCTGGAGGTGTTCAAGGCCAGGCTGGATGAGGCCTGGAGCAGCTGAGTCAATTGGAGCAGATGATCTCTTAGGTCCCTTCCAGCCTGAGCCATTCCCTGGTGGCTGTGAAGAACAAGCTCTACCCTGAAGAGTGAAACTGCACAGGAGGGACTCGGACCTGGCACCTGAGCAGCAGGAGGGAGCTGAACGTGGAGTCTGTGCTGGCCTGGTCCTGACAGTCCCTGGGCAGTGGCTTCTCCCCTGTGAATGGATGCAGTCCTGAGCTGGCACCTTCTGGGGAGCTGCTGCGGTGCAGGGGCGCAGGCTCGGTGCCCAGCAGGGCAGGGACAGCGGGGCAGTGCCTGGCAGCACAGGGGCAGCAGTGCAGTGCAGTGGCACTGGCTCAGTTCCTGGCAGCACAGGGGCAGCAGTGCAGCCCAGGGACAGTGGGGCAGCGCAGGGGCAGCAGTGCAGTGCAGGGACAGCAGGGCAGCGCAGGGGCAGCGGTGCAGCGCAGGGGCAGCGGGGCAGCGCAGGGGCAGCAGCGCAGCGCAGGGGCGGCGGGGCAGCACAGGGGTGGCGGTGCAGCGCAGGGGGGGTGGTGCAGCGCAGGGGGCCGGTGCAGCGCAGGGGCAGCAGTGCAGTGCAGGGGCAGCAGCTCCCTGCTGCTGGTTTCCTTAACGGCCTCACCGGTGCGGAGGAGCAGGAGGGCTCGGCCGCGGCAGTCAGCCTGGGCTCGGAGAAGTGTATCCTTTGCATGCGGTGCCTGGGGGGGAGGGAAGGCAGGGGCCAGGGACTGTGTCCTGCCCTTCCTCACCAGGGTCCAGCCTCCCTGTTTTTTCAGGGCCTCCTTTCAGGCTGCTATTCATTTTGCTTTCCACCTGGAGCTGAACAGAGGCTTCTGTGTCCCCCTGCTCCCTGCCCAGGGCACAGCTGGAGCCGAGCCTGTCGCGCTCTTTTCCCTCCTCCGTCGCTCCCTTCCCCTCTCTGGAGCCTCTCTGGAGCGTGTTCCCTGCTCCTGGATGAGGACAGTTCTCCAGTGCTTCAGCTCGCTGGTAGCTGCGCCCAGGGAGCTGCCTCCTGGCAGCACTCGGTCCAAGGGCAACAGCAAATGGTTGTGAAGCTCAGAGGGCTGTGGTGCAGCTGAGCTTCAGTGGTGGACGAGGCCCAGAGGTCCTCATCCCTTCCTCCACGCTCCCCGGGGATGTCCCTGGCGCTCCTGCGGGCAGGGCTGGGGTGGGGGGGAAGCAGCTCCTCCCTGTCCCGGGCTGCGTGCACTTAGGATGTGACTACTTTGGTGGAAAGGCAAGCTGGGATTCCTTTGTCCTTCTCCATCCCCAAGCTCCTTCCCCGCTTGGTGTGGGCCAGGAGGGGAAGGGGGAGGTAGAACAACTGCCCCGGGTGGCTCCCAGCTCTGCCCTTAACGTGGGGCAGCTCTGTCCGCAACACCAACGTGGAGGATGTGCTGAACGCCAGGAAGCTGGAGAGGGAGCTGCTGAGGGACGAGTTCAGAAGAAGAAGGAGCAGGACAAGCTGCAGCGAGAGAAGGACAAGCTGGCAAGCAGGAGAGGAAGAGAGAAGGAAGAAGAAAAGGACACAGAAGGGCGAGCGGAAGCGGTAGCTGGCGGCGCCCAGCCGGACTCCGAGGGGAGGGCCTGGATCCGCCGCGTGTGGCAGGAGCAGCAGCAGCAGCCCCGGCTGGGCTGCCAGAGTGGCTCTGCAGGAGGCTTTCTTGGGTGCTTGGTTGGGTTTTCTTCCCCCCCCCCCTCTATTTTTGTTGGTTTTCCATAGCAGAGAAGACATTTCAAGCACCTCTCCCAGTGGAAGTGTGCCATGTGCTTGTGGTGTCAGACCTCCCCCGGGTGCTTGTGGCCAATGTCTGTACCAAAGAGCAGGGAAGTGCTGCTGTCAGTGTGCTCCAATGGGTCTGTTTGGCCTTCCAGCCACTCCCACCAAGGCAAATTGCCACCAAGGCAAGGCTGAGGCAGGAGAGGGCTCCCAGGTGGTCTGCTGCCTCTCAGCTGCCTTGGTTTGCAGGAGCTGGGGGGTGGAGAGCAGAGCCCCGTTCTGGGCTGGGTCTGGGCGTGCTGCTACAGGGCAAAGATGAGCGGTTTGCACACAGTGCTGCTGCTGCAGCCTGGCTGAGCAGGGCCTGCAGGCTTTGGAGTGACCTCAGCTGGGGCTTGCTGCAGCCAGGCAAAGGGAACCTCATCAAATATCCATGAGTGCAGCTGGGAGGCTGCAGCAGCCCCAGGCCCAGGGGGTGGTGAGCACAGCGCTGATCCGAGCAGTGGCAGGGAGTCAGCTCAGCCCTGCTGCCGTTGGAGCACTCTGCTGGTGGCTGCTGCAGGGCTCCCTGGTGGGGGAGCAGAGCCTGCTGCAGGGCTCCCTGGTGTCCCTGGGGGAGCAGAGGCTGCTGCAGGGCTTCCTGGTGTCCCTGGGGGAGCAGAGCCTGCTGCAGGGCTCCCTGGTGTCCCTGGGGGAGCAGAGGCTGCTGCAGGGCTCCCTGGTGTCCCTGGGGGAGCAGTGGCTGACAGGCTGAGTGCTCCAGAGCAGGCCCAGTGCTGGGCAGCTGGGGCTGGGCACACTGGGAGCTGGGTGCTGTGACTGGGCACAGCCACAGCTCCCCCTGGGGGCGATGGCTTCTGTCACCCCTGGAGGGCTGTTCCCAGCCTCCTCTTTAGCGCCCCTCACCTCGGGAGAGGAGAAGGTGGAGCTCAGGGGTGCAGGGGGAACCCTGTGCCTCTGGGCTGCCTGCAGGGGAGGTGAGCTCCCAGGCACCAGCAGCTGCCAGCCCACTGCCCGCTCCCAGCCAGCCTGGCACTGGGCTGTGCCTCTGGGTAACTCCCTGCTGCATGGGTGAGTGTTGAGCTGCTTCGTCTTTGGACCTGAACAATTAAACTGGTTGGCCAAGAATGGGCTCCTGTGTCTGAGTGCAGGTCACTGGTACTGATTGGGGTGCCCTGGGGTGCAGGCTGGGGGCTCCCCTCTGCCCTGTCCCATCCCTTCCTGCTCCCCTTGCCCAGCAGGGATATTTCTGAGGGCTCCCCCACTGTTTATTCCCGAGGCTGCAGTTTCCTTTTCCCCTGCCCCAGGGCCTCACAGGGCAGTGGACAAAGAGAGCCAGGGAGGGGCCTTAACCAGGGGGTGTGTGGACAGGCTGAGGGGGTGATGCTTCACCCCCTTTGCAGCAGCTGTGGGGAGGAAAGTCGTGGCAGTGAGGGTGGTGAGAGAGGGAGCAGGCTGCCAGGGAGGCTGTGGATGTCCCCTCCCTGGAGCTGCTCAAGGTTAGGTTGGATGGGGCTCAAGCAACCTGGACCAGTGGAGATGTCCCAGTTGAGTGCAGGTGGCTTGGCCCAGAGGACTTTCAGGTCTCTTCCAGCCCAAAGCACTGTGTCACAAGCTCTGCTTGTCCCCAGGGTCATGTCTCAGGCTGGGGAGCTGTGTGGATCCCAGCTGCAGCAGGAGGGGCAGCTGGGGTGGGAAGCAGCTGATGAGGGCCAAGGGTAGCCCTGCACCACCCCCACCAGAGCCTGCTCCAAGCCCAGCGCTGGGGCCCAGCTCTTCCTTGCAGCCTGGAGCCCTTTGCACGGGCTGGAGGCTGGGCCAAGGGCGCTGCAGTGCCTGGAGCAGCCCTGGCCACAGGTGGGGGTGGGGGGCCTGCAGGCTGTCCAGGGTGATTCAACACCTCCACCTGTGCCTCAGCTGCTCTGGCAGCAGCAGCTGCCCTCCCCTCACTGGCAGCAGCCTTGGGTTTTCCCTAGTTCCTAAGCTGGGCACCAAGAGTTCTGCTACTGACCTTCCCCCCACTGCTGCTGGAGCTGCCCCCTGGCACAGCAGCACTTGCCTCAGCTTGAAAAGGTCCAGAGCAGAGAGCTGCACTCACCTCTTGTGGCAGGAGCTGAGCCCCCTCTGCACTGCAGGTTCAGCAGAAGTTTGTGCACCCAGAAGGGCTCAGGGTGGAGGCTCCCTGCTGCAGACTGGTGGAACAGCTTTACCCTCTGTGCCCCTCAGCCAGCACAGGGCCGGAGCTGGAAGGCTGGCTGGCAGACTTCACCTCATCCCCTCCCTTAGAGAAAAGGCCCTGTGAGGGGCAGGGCCACCAGAGCAGAGGCAGGGCCAGCCCCAAGGGGCAGCAGCCAGCCTGGGGCACAGCAAGAGAACCACAACCAGCAGCACCTTGCCAAGGCAGCTTCAGCAGCTGCTGGTGCTGGGCATCCAGGGGTGTGCTGTGCTCCAGTGTGAACAGACCCAGGGGGATCAGCTTGAGGGGGCTGAAGAGCCCCCTTGAGCCCTGTGGGCACAGCCAGGCTGTGGCTCTGCCCTCAGCCCATGGAGCTGCTGCAGCTCTGCCCTGAGGTGGTGCCCCTCCAGAGAAGGGGACCTGGGATGCTCAGGAGTGAGCAGCTGGCAGCATCTCCTAACTGCTGAAGCTAGCTCTTGCTGTGTGACACTGCTGCCAGCTCCCTCCCTGCAGTGTGACCCCAGCAGCCCCCCTGCTCTACACCTCTTGTGCTCCACTCTATAACTGAGACTCAGCTGTCCAGTTCTGCAGAGCCCAGCTGAAGGAGGACAAAGCAGCACTGGAGAGGGGGCAGAGCAGGGGGGCAGAGCAGGGGGGCAGAGCAGGGGGGCAGAGGCTGAGAGAGCTGGGGCTGGGAGCCTGCAGGAGGCTGAGGGGGGAAGCCTAGGAATGCTTACAGATCTCTCAGGGTGGGTGGCAGGAGGATGGAGCCAGACTCTTCTCAGTGGTCCCCAAGGAGAGGACAAGAGCCAAGGAGCATAAACTAGAACACAGGCAGCTCCATCTGAACAGGAGGAGGAACTTGACTGCAAGGGTGGCAGAGCCCTGGGGCAGCCTGCCCAGCTCTGGAAACGTTCAAGGCCCTCCTGAATGTGTTCCCTGAGTGATCTGCTTTGGGGGATCCTGCTCTGGGAGTCATGCTCCGTCCTCAGAGGTCCCTTCCACTCCCCCACCCTTCTGTGGGTCTGTGAACCCCTGCTGCCCTCTAGCAGCTCAGGTCCTGGGGGCTGAGCCCACAAAGACAACGGCAGAACACAAAGCTCTTCAACACAAGTGAATTTATTTCCCAAACGGGCTCAGGTCAGCACTGCCGTGTCTGGCAGCAGCGTGCCCTGGGTGCAGCTCAACAGATGTGCAGGCAGCGACCGGCGCTGGGGATCTGCTTGGGGCACTCCCACCCGCCGTCTCCTCTCACCCCGTGCCGGGCTGTCTGCTGTGCTCACACCCTTCGTGCCCCAGGAGTCCCACGGGCAGGAGAAGAGAGCCAGTGAAGGAGGTGTTCAGCGCCGAGGCGCACAAAGCGGGGAGCAAACGACTCCCGCCCCGGCAGGGAAGAGCTGCAGCGCACCCCCAGCACAGCAGCTGCCAAACAGGGGGAGCCCAACACGAAATCAACTAAGACAGAACAAATTCAAACCAAACCAGTGAAAGGAACTTCGAGGCAAGGGAAGTCTCAGAACCCGGTGCTACCTCCGCCAGTTCTGAAGCGCAGGCACTAAAACCAGCTGCGGCAGAGCTCTCTCCGGGACAACCTGGGGCGCGTTGCGGTTTTTGCTTTAAATACTTTAAAACAGAGCTCTTTGCTGGCCCCTCCCCAACCCCCCCAGGGAGCTGGAGGCGTTGAGCGGACGGCACAGCTCCGAGCGCGGCGGTCCCCGGGCGCAGCCCCGCCGCAGGAGCCTAGAGTCTCCAATTCATAAATACTTTAAATACCTCTGCCTGGGCACTCCGAGCTCTTCTTCTCCTCTTACCTCGGTAAGGACCCCAATTGGTCATCACAATCTTAACCTACCCTCTCCACCCCCCCACCCCCCCCCTCTTAAACCAACTCTTTAAGAATCGCTACTTTAAAACCTATTTCCTGGGAGGGAAACTAAAAAGCTACGGGAGGAGCTGGAACTGGGACACTTAAATAACACCTCGGCTGCTAATTAACTAGTTTGATAAGGGGTGGGTGGGTTGGTTGTTTTTTTAAGTTAACATTCACCAGTGGAGAGCTTTGCAATCCTCTGGGAGTGGCTCAAACTTCGCAAGTAATTAAAAGCAATTAATGGCTGCTCTCTCACCGCGGCCTCTTCAGCTCACAGCCGGCGCCTCCTCGCTGCTGCTCCCTCATCCCTCCGGCTGCGGCGCTGGCGCTGGCGCTGCCGGCTTGCTCGCGGCGGCCTTGGGTAAGGTCATCTGCAGGGCGCACCAGAGCATGGTGCGGGTCTTGCGTGTGGCCACGCTCAGCTCGCCCACCGCCAGCGCCAGGGCAAGGACATCTGCGGGGAGCAACCGGCGCGGGTTGGGCACTGCCAGGGGACTGACCCCCGGGCAGCGCTGCAACGAACGGCAGCGCTGCAACGAACGGCAGCGCTGCAACGAACGGCAGCGCTGCAACGAACGGCAGCGCTGCAACGAACGGCAGCGCTGCAACGAACGGCAGCGCTGCAACGAACGGCAGCGCTGGTCAGGCCTTGCTAGCATCCCACCTGCCTCCTGGGAAGGCTCACAGCCACAGAACAGGCTTGGAAGGGACCTCAAAGTTCCAAGCCCCTGCCGTGGGCAGGGACACCACTAGAGCTCAGGGTGCTCAGGGCCTCATCCAGCCTGGCCTGTAAGGCTCCAACAACTGAATCTGAAGCAGAGGCTCCCAGCCCCCCACTGAAGAGGCAGGTCCAGCAGAGCATGAGGTGACCTCATTGTGGCCTTCCAGGATCTGAAGGGGGCTCCAAGAAGGCTGGGGAGGGACTTCTTAGGATCTCAGGGAGTGATAGGACTAGGGGGAATGGAATGAAGCTGGACATGAGGAGGAAGTTCTTCCCCAGGAGAGTGGTGAAGCCCTGGAATGGGTTGTGCAGGGAGGTGGTTGAGGCCCCGTCCCTGGAGGTATTTAAGCCCAGGCTGGATGAGGCTGTGGGCAGCCTGCTCTAGTGTGGGGTGTCCCTGCCCATGGCAGGGGGTTGGAACTGGCTGATCCTTGTGGTCCCTTCCAACCCTGACTGACTCTATGATACTATGATTATAGAATGGCTCAGGTTGGAAGGGACCTCAGAGCTCACCTGCTCCAACCCTGCAGGGACACCTCTCAAGCAGACTCAGCTGCTCAAGGCCTCATCCAACCTGGCCTTGAGCACCCCCAGGCAGGAGGCATCCACATCCCTCCCTGCTCCAGAGTCTCACCACCCTTGTACTGCAGAACTTCCTCAGCTCCAGTCTAAGGCTGCTCTCCCTCAGCTTGGCCTGGCTCTAGAGGTGTTTGCTCTAGCTCCTGCAGCTGGGCCCTGCTCTCAGGGTGCCCAAAGCTGTGGTCAGCTGGTTAGAAACGTTCATTAGCTTGGGCAGCCTGTGCCAGCTCAGCAACCAACCACAGCCTTGCTGCCTGTAGCTGACACAGTCTTGGCAGCCTTACACTGAAGCCTCCACTCAGAGCATTCCTTAACTAACCAAATGCCCTTCAAAACCAGCAAGAACCAATTCATGTGGCCCAGCCCCTGGCACTGGGTGATGATCTAACCTGTGACCACAGAGGGAAAGGGAATTCAAACAAAGCTCAGGCTGGAGTGGGTCCAGCAGAGCCAGGGAGGTTCTCCTCCCCCTCTGCTCTGCCCTGCTGAGACCTCACCTGGAATATTGCAGCCAGCTCTGGGCTCCCCAGGTCAGCAGGGACAGGGATCTGCTGGAGGGAGTCCAAGGGAGGGCTGCAAGGATGCTGAAGGGACTGCAGCACTGCCTGGGGAAGAGAGGCTGAGAGCCCTGGGGGTGTTCAGTCTGGAGAGGAGAAGGCTGAGAGGGGATTTAATCAATGTTCATAAATATCTGAGGGCTGGGGGTCAGGAGGGGACAGGGACAGGCTCTGCTCACTTGCTCTCTGGGATAGAAGGGGCCATGGATATAAACTCCAGCACAGGAGGTTCCACCTCAACAGGAGGAGGAACTTCTGCCCTGTGAGGGTGCCAGAGGCCTGGAGCAGGCTGCCCAGAGAGGGTTGTGGAGTCTCCTGCTCTGGAGCCTTCCCAGCCCTGTCTGGATGTGTTCCTGTGGGACCTGTGCTGGATTCCCTGCTCCTGCCCTGGCAGGGGGTTGGACTGGAAACTCTCTGGAGGTCCCTTCCACCCCCTAACATCCTGTGAGCCTCTGATCAGAGATTCTGGAGATCACACCTCTCAGCTGGAAGCCCCCTGCCCCAAATAAGCCTCCCCCCCCTGCTGAGCATGTGCAGTGAATCTAAGCTGAACCTTCAACGGGGAGTAAGCCCCTGGCCAGTGGCTGGTTAGTGCTGCTGAGCTGAGCCTGAAAACAAACCCAGGGGCAAACTCAAAGCAGAGGTGTGGGCAGGCAGCCTGAAAGGCTGGCTGGCAGCTGGCACTGCCTGAAACCCTTCCTTTGACCATTGAGATTCCTTCCGGAACTTCATTAAGTGGTAAAACCCACTCCTAGGATCTTGAGCAGCAGTTTTTCAGTGCAAGGGTGGGGAGACACTGGCACAGGTTGCCCGGGGAGGCTGTGGATGCCCCTTCCCTGGAGGTGTTCGAGGCCAGGCTGGATGAGGCCTTAAACAACCAAGTCTGCTGCCCATGGCAGGAGGGTTGGAGCAGATGACCTCTGAGGGCCCTTCCAACCTAAGCCATTCTGTGATGCCCAAGCAGCCGGCAGACCCCACAGTGCCACAGCCTCAGTGACAGCAGAGCCGCGCTGCGCCTGAACACAGCTCATGGGAGGCAGCCCAGCTCCTCCTGCTCCCTGCTAAAGCCACTTCGGTATGGATTTCAAGAACAGAGGCCATGAGGGGTCCTGCCTGCAGCAAGTATGAGATCAGATGGAGCAGAAAGGTGCTGTGGAACCAGCACTGGGCTAGGAAAGACTCCTCAAAGAAACCCACACTGTCCCCAACAGGAAAGCTGTGCCAAGGAGAGGAGACAGCTTGAGCTGTTTCCTCAAGGCTCTCCCAGCCATGCAGCAAAACTGGATCCTGCCTTCAGTGAGCTATGGGGGGGAAACCCCTCCCCAGCTGCCACAGCAGGCCAACACCTCTTGAGGAGAGCCAGTATGGAGGAGGAGAGGCAGACAAGTGCAGCCCACAGCAGCTGGACCCAGGAGCAGATCTCAAGGTCTGACAGCCACTCCTTCCCCCCTCACCCATCCCAACCACCACTGACCTGGGTAAGAAGCAGCACCAAGTAAAGCCCCATGGCTTCAACACCCCCAGAGCCTGCTTCAGCACAGAATGGGGGGGGTTGGACCCCACACCAGCACCCACAGCAGCTTGCCCAGCAGCACAATGCCCAGGGGGGGTTGGAAGCTCTCCACACAAGGAGCCTCCACAACCTCTCTGGGCAGCCTGCTCCAGGCCTCCAGCAGCCTCACACCAAAGAAGTTTCTCCTCCTGCTCAGATGGAACCTCCTGGGGTGCAGTTTGTGCCCTCTGCCCCTTGTGCTGTCCCTGGGCACCACTGAGCAGAGCCTGATCTCATCTTAACAAGAAACAGTCTTCAGTTAAGGTGAGGAGAACCAGAAGCAGGTGACCAGAAGCTGGCTGGGGGGTCTCTCTGAGGTGAGGCATGGTGGCCATCTCAGAGCAGCAAACAATCCATCTAAAACCCATGGAGGAAAGAGGCAGGAAGGGAGCAGAGGGCTCTCAGAAGTGTAAGAAGTCTTCCAAGAGGAATTCATTCTGACTCCCAGCCAAGAGAGAAGGAACCTGCCACTGCCTCTGTGCTGGGGCAAGAGCAAGAGGAGTATCCTGCACCCTTTGGGCTGCATGAAGACTGACCCCAGTGTGAGCCATGCACCTCTGTGCAGCCATCCCCATGCGGTCTGGGTTAGTGTCAGTGCTGGACAGAGCCTGCATGAAGAGGAAATCCACTCCTGAGCTAAGGCTTAGGAGTCTCTGCACAGTGTGAGCAGGGAGATACCAAGGAGGCTCTACAGAGAAGTCCAGGCTGGGTGAGAGAGGTGACAGCAACAGGAGCACCAGGGGGCAGAAAAAGGCAGTAGCTGAGTACCATCTCCAACCCCCAGCTGCTTCACAGCACATCCTCCATACTCCCTCACTGCCCTAATAAACACACTCCAGACTGGCTGAAGCCATGATAGTGCCTCCCAACCCCCTCATCTCCAGGCTGTGGCCTGCCCTTCTCCAAGCTTTAAACACTGCCAAACGACCTCAGCCTTTAGTACACCCCCAGCCATGTTACAGCAGGGCTAGAGCTTGGCAGCTACCTGGGGTGGGTTTAGGCTGTGCTTAGAAATTTTCCCACAGACCTTGAACAGAAAGCAGTAGAATGTCAACAAAACTACCACTGGATGTGAAAGGGAAAATGATGATGAAGCCTAAATAACCCTCTTGGTCTGATAGCTCCGCTCCTGTGAGGACAGACTGAGGGAGCTGGGGCTGTGCAGGCTGGAGAGGAGAAGGCTCCCAGGAGACCTCATTGTGGCCTTCCAGGAGCTGCAGGGGGCTCCAAGACAGCCGCGGAGGGACTTTGGAGGGTGTCAAGGAGGGATAGGACTGGGGGGGATGGAGCAAAACTAGAAGTGGGGAGATTGAGATTGGCTGTGAGGAAGAAGTTGGTCCCCATGAGGGTGGTGAGAGCCTGGCACAGGCTGCCCAGGGAGGTGGTGGCAGCCTCCTGCCTGGAGGTGTTTGCAGCCAGGCTGGAGGTGGCTGTGAGCAGCCTGCTGTGGTGTGAGGTGTCCCTGCCCATGGCAGGGGGTTGGGGCTGGCTGAGCCTTGAGGTCCCCTCCAGCCTGCCAGCTCTGTGATATCTAACATCAAGTTAGTTGTGTTCACCACTCTCTCTCTCTGAGATTTCTTCACTCTGGCAGACACTGCCTTCTGCTGGCCCTGCTGACCTTGACTGTGTTCTTGCTGTGCTCAAGTACTAAGAACTGCTCTCTGCTCCTCTCTCTTCCACCTTGTACAGGGGGGAAGGGAGCAGGGAGGGGGAAGCTGTTGGTGCCCCCTGCTCTTGTCCAGGGGGATCTTGTGTTGTTTACAACCTGTCCACCCCTGCAAGTGTTGCACACGCTGCACACACCCGTTGCCCTCCACCTCCCTGGGCGGTGCCTGTGCAGGCAGCCTCAGCTGCTTCCCGGCCGAGCTGCTTCCCGGCCGAGCTGCTCTGGCAGCGCCGTGCTGGGGAGCTCCGACCCGCCACGCCGCCCCCCAGAGCGGGTAAGCAGTTGTACCTCTGTCATCCTGGCTCCTGGGAGCTCCATGCCCCTGCCAAGTGGAAGCGTTCACAATCTCCTCCTTCCTGCGTGCCTGCAGGGCCTGGATGAGCTCCAGGTGCCTGTCCAGCGCGGTGGTGATGCCGGCGTGCAGCGGGGAGCGGCGCAGCCTCTCCATCTTCCCCAGCAGGGTCACCACCTGGGCGAGGGGGCACAGCTGACAGGAGGCCACCCCGTGCTCAGCTGGGCTCACAGCAACATTAACCACCTCAGGAGAGCAGGGTCCTGAGGACTGCTCCTTTCTCTCCTTTAGAGCAGCTCAGAAGGGTCCACTTGAAACAGCTTCGTATCACCTGGGGTTTCTCCTCCAAGCCCAAGGCTGGAGCACCCCAGGATGACACCCAGCAGATACAGCTTAGGGCAACCATGGCAATGGAGCAAAACTAGAAGTGGGGAGATTGAGCTTGGCTGTGAGGAAGAAGTTGTTGCCCAGGAGGGTGGTGAGAGCCTGGCACAGGCTGCCCAGGGAGCTGGTGGCAGCCTCCTGCCTGGAGGTGTTTGCAGCCAGGCTGGAGGTGGCTGTGAGCAGCCTGCTGTGGTGTGAGGTGTCCCTGCCCATGGCAGGGGGTTGGAGCTGGCTGAGCCTTGAGGTCCCTTCCAGCCCTGACAGCTCTGTGATTCTATGTCACAGGAGAGGGGTCCATGACAACTCTGAATCAGGGCCACTGTGGGCCCCCCTCCCCCAGCACTGCTGCAGTTGGCTGGGTGGGTGAACACCAGCCCCACACAGCCCAGCTGGGTTTCACCCCAGTCACCTCCCTGTGCTCTGTCTCAGGCCCAGTGCTGATGAGAGCTCTTCATGAAACCCTGCATTTGGAGCAGGAACTGGAGGGCCTCCCCCAGCCCATGCAGGTAACCCTCTCTGCTAGAAATAAGCTGCTGTGTCCTCCCTCTGGGAACAAGCAGCAGCAGCCCCAGGACAGCAGAGCTACCACAGGACAAGCTGAACACCCAGCCTCAGAGCATCCCCCCGTGGGGAGAATCACAGAAGAGTTTGGGTTGGAAGGGACCACAAAAATCATCCAGTTCCACCCCCCCTGCCATGGGCAGGGACCCCTCCCACCAGCCCAGGTTGCCCAAGGCCTCATCCAACCTGGCTTCAAACACTCCCAGAGTTGGAGCCTCCACAGCTTCTCTGGGCAACCCATTTGAGTGTCTCACTGCCCTCATGGGGAAGAATTTCTTCCTAATGTCTCATCTACATCTAGTTTCTTCCAGTTGGAAGCCACTACCCCTTGTCCTGTCACTCCCATCCCTGGTCAAAAGTCCCTCCCCAGCTCTCCTGCACCCCCCTTCAGGTACTGGGAGGCTGCTCTAAGGTCTCCCTGGAGCCTTCTCTTCTGCAGGCTGCCCAAGGCCAACTCTCTCAGCCTGGCCTCCCAGCAGAGGGCTTCCAGCCCTGCCAGCACTGCTGTGGCGTCCTCTGGCCCTGCTCCCCCAGCTCCCTGTCTGTGCTGGGGGCTCCAGAGCTGCCCCAGCACTGCAGGGGAGGTCTCAGCAGAGCACAGACAAGGTGCAGAGTCCCCTCCCTGCCCCTGCTGCCCACACTGCTGGGGCTCAGCCCAGGACAGGGCTGGCTCTGGGCTGGGTGCCCACACTGCTGGCTCATGTTGAGCTTCTCATCCCAAATCCTCCTTCACAGGACTCCTCTGCATCCATTCCCCATTCAGCCAGGACTTGTGCTTGGCAGGACCCTGCCAGTCACAGTGGAGCTGTGGATTTACATCTCCAGACACAGGGAGATGGAGGTGCAGTCTGTGGAGAGGAGATCCTGGTTTAAAGTCTTTCCTTTCACTGTTATGTGGTCCTGGAAGCTACTGATGTCATGATGAAGGAAGCTACTGTCACCTCTCCATCAGCTCTGCTCTGTCCTGGAACTGGAAGCATCCACAAGTGGGAGTCCAAAGTGAGTCTCCCCTCACAGGGAGTGGCTTTGGCTCTCATTTCCAGCCCACCCTTCTCCTCCTCCTGCGGCCTGAGCATCCTGGCTTTGGCCTCTCAGCCCCACAACAGCCAGACCAGGCCCCTGCTGCTCTGCTGGCAGCTCAGATTAGTGCTGCTTGTGTTCAGCTCCTCCCTCCAGCCTCCCCTGCAGAGCTCTGGGCAGGCTGCTGCCCACTGGCACCATCCTTTGGCCACTCTGCAGAGCCCAGCCTGCCCTGCCGGTTCGGGCCGTGTGGCTGCAGCAGCAAGCTGCTAGCTGAAGAGCTCAGGCTGAGAGATGCATCAAGAGCCATTCTGCATGGCAAAAGGGCAAGCCTCTCGAGCCAACCCAGAGCAAAGCCTTGCAAGCATTAACTTGTTCCTTTCCCCCCCCACATCCTGTGGAGCAGTGTCTGTGCTTCCGTGGGAGCAGTTCTCCGCTGAGATGCTCAGGAGAGAGGAGCTGCCGGTGCAGGCACAGCCTGGAGCGGTGCAGGGGGCTGGCTGGACCCTGGCACCTCACACAGGCTCTGTACCAAACCCACATCCTTCTGGCACTCAGCTCTGACCGTGAGCCTCAGCCTGCAGCGAGCTCCCTGCAAGCAGCGGCGGCGAACCCGGAGCCGCAGACACCCAGGCAGGGCCTGCTGCAATGTTTCCCCCTGCCGAGCCCTGCAGAGCAGAGCTATTTTGGGAGAAGCTGCTCTGAGCCTCTCCCAGCTCTCCCTGCGCTCCAGGCTCCTCTGCTAGGCTGAGCAGGTGCTCCTGCAGCCCTGCCACTCACCCTGGCTTGCTCCCGCAGCTGGTCCACGATCAGGCGATCCACCCTGGAGGGCTTGGAGGGCAGCCTGGGGATGGGGATGTTGTTGGCACTGGAAGCCTTCTCTTGGAAATTCTTTGCTAGAGTTGATTCAGTCTGCAGGAAAACACAAGAACAAGGCCCTGAATGGGAGCTGCAGAGCTGTGCTCTGCTTCAGAAACAGGACCCAGCAGCAGCCAAGCCTCTTCCTGCCCTGAGTTCTGCCTTTTCTCTCAAGCAGAGGAGGAGGATTCAGGCATTTGGCAGCGAATTTGGATGTCAGGAAGAAGTTGTTCCCCAGGAGGGTGGTGAGAGCCTGGCACAGGTTGCCCAGGGAGGTGGTGGGAGCCTCATCCCTGGAGGTGTTTGCAGCCAGGCTGGAGGTGGCTGTGAGCAAGCTGCTGTGGTGTGAGGTGTCCCTGCCCATGGCAGGGGGTTGGAGCTGGCTGAGCCTTGAGGTCCCTTCCAGCCCTGCCAGCTCTGTGATTCTAGGAAGTACCTGAGACACAAACACCTGTTGCAAGAGAACACCCCCTGCACCCAGAGCAGTTAACTAAAGCCATTGTGCACACTCAAAGCCTTTCAGAAGTGCTCTGTCTCCTCACTCTGACTGCAGCCTGTTCTCACCTTGCCTGTAGAGAAAACGGAGGGCAGTCAGAACCAGGTTTTAAGGCCAGGCTGGATGAGGCTCTGAGCAACCTGATGTAGTGTGAGGGGTCCCTGCCCATGGCAGGGGGGTTGGGGCCAGATGATCCCTGAGGTCCTTTCCAACCCTGACAATTCTGTGATTCTAACCACAAGGCAAGAGAGAACAAGCAGAGAGAGGCAGAACCACAGAACACAGTCAGAGCCATTTCAGCTGGGCAAAACCTTCACAGACCTCACCCAGCAAGCTAAAATGGAATGAACTCAGCCCCTGGCTCCCAGTTTGCACAGAGCAGTCAAGCTCCAGAAAGCCTTTCCTGCTCTGAGAGAAACCAGATTTGATGGAGCCATCAGAAGATGACTTTGCAAGCTGAGTGCAAGATGCCAAGTGTCAGTTTGTCCTGTCCCATGGCTCTGGCACTGCCACACCAGTTCACACCACCCAGCCAGCTAAAATCTAGCTTGAGAACTGCTTAAGATAGTTCTGTGGTGGTCCACATCGAGCTGCAGCCTCCTTCTCTCCCCCCCAGCTTCTCAGCATGTCTCAAATCTTTCTCCACTGCACTTCACCCTGCAGTCTCCTCCATGAGGCCAGCTCATTCTCCCCTGAGCCCTTCATTCAAAGCACCATCCTGCTCTAAGTCAGGAAGCACTTCAGGAAACTGCCTCCTGTTACATCCCCTTGCAATCAGTTTTCTTTCTGTGGCCCCAGCAGAGCTCCCACAGAGGCAGCCAAACGTCCAAAGGCACTTGCACCTTGATTTGGTCACTTCCCCCTCACAAAGTCACAGCTTCAGGCAACTTCTGAATTTCAACCCCAGCCAAAGTGGTGAAATGAAGGCAGGTTTGACATTCAAGAGCAGCCTGAGCCACTTCTGCTGATGACCCAGAAGGGGAATTGCTTTAAGAAAGGCTTCACACAGAGCTACCTCAATCTTTCAGCTCCAGGTTTTAATTTTACCCTGTCTTCAGGCTCTGTTTCTGGGGAGCAAGAAGCCCTTTCAAACACCTCTCCAGTTTCAAGCTGCAGGGAAACAGGAGGTGAGGACTCTTTGAAAGAGCTGAAAGTGTGAGGCCTAAGAAACTTAGATTAATTCTTGAAAGGATTAAAGCTCAGTCCCAATTCAACAAGCAATTACTGCATTTCCTTTTTCAAAGGCTCCAGATCCATTGTAGTTATTGTACCGAACCCCAGCGTGCCTTGGTTTTGTCAGTCCTACCCCAGCCCAGACACTGTCACCTGATTCCTGCTTTAAGAGCAGAACCACATTAGTTATGCTCCCAACTGGGCTACAAACCTTCAAACCTTCTATTTTCAGCCCAAATACACAAGGAAGCAAACCCCTTGAACTTTGAAGTCCCATTCTTTGGCGAGGATGACGAAGGGACTGGAGCATGTGCCCTGTGAGGAGAGGCTGAGAGCCCTGGGGCTGTTTAGTCTGGAGAGGAGAAGGCTGAGAGGGGATTTAATCCATGTTCATAAATAGCTGAGGGCTGGAGGGAGAGGGAGGGGGACAGGGACAGGCTCTGCTCAGTTGCACCCTGGGATAGGACAAGGAGCAATGGACAAACTCCAGCACAGGAGGTTCCACCTCAACAGGAGGAGGAACTTCTGCCCTGTGAGGCTCCCAGAGGCCTGGAGCAGGCTGCCCAGAGGGGTTGTGGAGTCTCCTGCTCTGGAGCCTTCCCAGCCCTGTCTGGATGCGTTCCTGTGGGACCTGTGCTGGATTCTCTGCTCCTGCTCTGGCAGGGGGGTTGGGCTGGAAGATCTCCAGAGGTCCCTTCCACCCCCTAACATCCTGTGAGCCTCTGATCTTAAAGGTCTCTTCCAACCAAAACGGTTCCATGACTCCATGATTAAGTGTTTCAACTGCCACCAGTGAGGACTCCCCATGCCCTCTGTCCAGCCTGAGCAGGGGGAGACTCACATCCAGCCTGTGACAGGGCACAGTTATCACAGTATTGCCAAGGTTGGAGGAGACCTCAAGGATCATCAAGTCCAACCTGGCACCACAGACCTCATGGCTAGACCATGGCACCAAGTACCATGTCCAGTCCCCTCTTGAACACCTCCAGGGATGGGGGACTCCACCACCTCCCTGGGCAGCACATCCCAGTGGTGAATGACTCTCTCAGTGGAGAACTTTCTCCTCACCTCCTGCCTAAACCTCCCCTGGCACAGCTTGAGACTGTGTCCTCTTGTTCTGGTGCTGGGTGCTAGAGAGAAGAGGCCAACCCCTTCCTGGCTACAACCACCCTTCAGGTAGTTGTAGAGAGCGATGAGGTCTCCCCCTGAGCCTCCTCTTCTGCAGGCTCAGCAACCCCAGCTCCCTCAGCCTCTCCTCACAGGGCTGTGCTCAAGGCCTCTCCCCAGCCTTGTTGCCCTTCTCTGGACACCTTCAAGTGTCTCCATGTCCTTCCTAAACTGAGGGGCCCAGAACTGGACACAGGACTCAAGGTGTGGCCTAACCAGTGCTGAGCACAGGGCACAATGACCTCCCTGCTCCTGCTGGCCACACTACTCCTAATGCAGGCCAGGATGCCCTGGCCCTCTTGGCCCCTGGGCACACTGCTGGCTCATGTTCAGGCAGCTGTCAATCAGCACCCCCAGGTCCCTCTCTGTTTGGCGGCTCTCAGCCACTCTGCCCCCAGCCTGTAGGGGTTCCATTTTCTTTACCTTCTTTCTTTCTCTCTCCAGAGCTTTCCACTGCTCGTAGCACTCCTCCAGCCGGGCGTGGAGCTCGCTGGCTGGCCCGCTGCGGCTCTTCCCCTGCCGCGGGGCTGTGAAGGCCGGGCCAAGGGCAGCGGCAGAAGCGTCGCCACACATCTTCCTGCCGAGGTAAGGGTAGAAGTGCTTCACATCCTCACGGGGGACCGAGTCAGGAAGCTCCGGCAGAGGAAGAACCGAGTGGCGAGAGGACCTCAAGGGCAAGGCGCCGGACCCGAGCTGCTGGCTGCCCCTCCAGTCCCCCCTCAGGCAGCTGCTGGGAAGGCTGGGGGCCTGCAGGCAGCTCAGAGGGTCCCCACTCCCTTTCCCCAGGGGGAACTGACACGGAGACTCCAGCAGCTCTTGCAACCAGCCATCCATGTGCTTCGGCCCCTGCAGGTCGCGGCGCTTGCTCGGGGGCTTCAGCTGGAGGCGGTGCTTGCTCAGGCTGTCAATGACGCTCAACTGCTGAGCTGAGAAGCTGTCATAGAAGCCACTGGGCTGCCTTAGCTTCTTCTCATTCAGGTACTCCAGGAGGCTCTCCTCTCTAGCCCTGACCGGCGCTTCGAGGCAGGCAGCAGGGCGAGCTCGCTCTGTGGTGCTGTAACCCAAGTCCAGGCCTGAGGCCAAGGCAGGGTTCTCCTGGCAGCGCTTGAGAAACAAGCTGCTGTTCAAGGGGAAACCTGGAGAGGGGAGCTGGAAAAAATCGTGGGAGTGAGTGGAACCTTTCAGGACAGCAGGGAAAGGATGATTCCATTTCACCAGAGGACTGGGCGGCTGCAGTGGCACAGGGGCAGCAGACTTGCTCTGGATGCTCAGCCAGGCCGGCCTCACGCCAGCACCCACTGCAGGGTTCACTGGGCCTGCAAAGAGGGAAAGGGATTTGCAGTACTCCAGATTCTGCAGATCAGCCTTGGGGAAAGCCTGCTTCTCAACACCACTTGCAGAGTCACCAGCCCCTGGACTAGGAGGGAAAGCTTTGAATCCATACTCCAATTTTGGCCCCAAATCGGTGCAGAAGGAAGCTTTGCTCGGGAATTGTTTCTCAGGTAGCAGCCCTGCAGCCCTGGGGAAGGGGGAAGCTTAGCTGCTCAGAAATTCTATCTTCTGGCTTTTTCTGAGGGCCAGATTGAACTTGAAATAATTTACTGTAGGGTTCTGTGTCCAGGGATGGTGTCTTGGGAGTTCCAATTGCCAATTTAGTTTCTTGGGGGCTGCAGCTGAAGCTGTTGTTAGGCTTGGCTATGCCAACAGGAGGGTACTCAGGGTACCTGCTGTAATCTGTGCCCTCACTGTATCCGTGGAACTGTGGGAGGGAGGATTCTGCCCACTTCTGGTGCAGCTGCACCTCTGCTTCTCTGGGACCCAACCTCTCCCTCCCGTAAGGAAAAGCCTCAGCCGCCAGGTCCTCGCTCAGCTGCGAGCAGCCGGCCTGGGGCGCAAAGGCGCTCTTCGCGCAGGGGTAGTGCTGATACGCAGGGCTGGCCCTCACGCCCTCGCCGGCCTGCGGGCCGCCGGCACGCTCGCTCCTGGCGGGGTACAGGCGCTGCTCCTCCAGGCTGCCGGCGGCGAAGCCGCGGTAGCACTCCTCTCCCCTCTGCAAGTACTGCTTCTCAGCACCAGGGACAGCTTCACCACCGTAAAAACCCTGCGGACAGGCGGCCCCGACAACGGCTCTCTTGGCTTCTGGCAGCAGCTCCTGGTGCTCTGGGATCCTGGGGGCACTCACAGGCCACACAGATTTCAGGCTGCAAGGGCAGCTCCTTGAAAAACAAGAAACATGAGGTCAGGTTCTTGTCCCTGGTGCTCCTCTGCCTGTCCCAAGCAGGTGTAAGAACCCAGCTCTTCCCTAATCATTCCCACTCAGTGATGCCTTGCTTCAGCTTCTATCCACTACTGCTGTCACTGCAGGAGAACACCAATCCTGCTTGTCTAAGGCCACCCATCCACCTCAGGAGCTACACTCAATGCCTTCAAGCTGTGCATGTACCAAGTGATAATCACTGCCACCAAAGTATCACAAGACCACAGAACTGTCAGGTTGGAAGGTACATCAAGGCTCATCCAGTTCCAACCCCCTGCCATGGCAGGGACACCTCACACCACAGCAGGTTGCTCACAGCCACCTCCAGCCTGGCCTTAACCCCTCCAGGGATGAGGCTGCCACCACCTCCGTGGGCAGCCTGTGCCAGGCTCTCATGGGGAAAGTCTTCTTCCTAAGGTCTAATCTAATCTCCCTCCTCTACCTTGGATCCATTCCCCCATCCTATCACTACCTGACATCCTAAAAAGTGCCTCCCCAGCTTTCTTCAGATCCTGGAAGGCCACAATGAGGTCTCCTGGGAGCCTTCTCCTCTCCAGCCTGCACAACCCCAACTCCCTCAGGCTGTCCTCACAGCAGAGCAGCTCCAGCCTTCTGCTCCTCCTCGGGGCCCTTCTCTGGACACCTTCCAGCCCCTCCAGAGCCTTCCTGGCACAGAGGCTCCAGAGCTGGAGCCAGAGCTGCAGCTGTGGTCTCAGCAGAGTGGAGCAGAGGGCAGAATCCCCTCCCTGGCCCTGCTGGCCACACTTCTCTTGCTGCAGCCCAGGCTCTGCTTGGCTCTCTGGGCTGCAGGTGCTCCCTGCTGAGCTTCTCCTCCCCCAGCACCCCCAAGGCCTTTTCTTCAGGGCTGCTCTCAAGCCAGGCACTGCCCAGTACTCCAAGATCAGGTACCCACCCCTCCCCAGGTGCCCCCAGCCTTTCAAAGCCAAGTCCCAGCACAAACCACTTCTCTCTCTCCTCCTGCTCAGGGCTGCAGAGCTGCCTGTGTTTTTACACGGGCTTATACTGCTTCCTGCAGGCACACAAGGAACAGGCACCCACAGCACATTGCCTACCACTAATTGCCAAGGATTAACACAGGACAATCAGCCCCTGGCTGTCAAGCAGAAGTGTGAACAGACTCAGTAACACCTGGAATTGTGCCTGGAAGTCACTACAGTGCCTGCTGAATTCGGCAGCGCTGGGAGCAGAAAGGCAGCCTCTGCTGCCTGAAGCTAAGGCACTGGCAAGCTCTCTCCTGCTCAAGACTGACCTCTCTAAAACCTGCCCTCACTTCAGCACACCTAGAGAGATCCCTGGGACTGTCTGGGAAAACAGGAAGGAGGAGTGGTGCCTGCTTGGGAACCTGGAGAACTGGTTTTCCTCTCTTACCCCAGAGAGCTGGAAGACTCAGGCAGCAGACCCTGAGCTCTCCAAGCATCTTGGGGGTGCTGGAGCTGAATCCTTCTGTCCTGGCCATCTAAAATAGTTGTTCAGGTGCTAGAACACAAGCCCAATACATCTGGCACTGAGATAAGCAAATGGTGCTTAGGCAGCACTAACAGCAGGAAACACTCATTGTGTGTGGAATTCTTCCCCCCTGCCAGCTCAGCAAAGTGTGACAGAGTTTGGGGTTGTGCTTTGGGTATATTTTTTTTCCTCTCCTGTGCACTGAAATTAATTAAGGAGGAAACCTAAAGGCTGCATTCAGCCTTGAACTAAAAAAAGGGGGGGAAAAAAAAAAAACTAGGCCAAGGCACATATTTGAGGAGATTTCTCTGAGCCCAGCACTTCCACAGTGCTTGTTAAGGGCTCATTTTAGAGATGCCAATTAAAGAGCTCTGCAAATAGCAGAGAGCCAGCAGCTCCGCTGCGAGTTGAGCAGACAGAGGGAAGCTGTCAAGTGTGGCAAGGGAATTATTAGAAGATTTGGGGGAAGGAAGGGAAGCGTGGAGAGCAGGAGGACTTGCCAGCAGCAGCTGTGAAGCTGAGCGCGCAGAGCAGCTGCTGTCAGAGCAGGGCAGGCAGCACTCACCCTCGGCGCAGCAGGGCAGCAGCGGCTCCTGCTCCTCCAGGATGTCCGCCACCAGCCCGTACAGGTCTGTCTCACTGCCGTAATCGTCCTGCTCAGGCAGAGCCCTGCAAGCCAATGCCACAGCCATTACAGCCACTGCTGCACTCCAGCCGCCGTGGGAGGCAAGCAGGCACCGACAGAGCCCATCCACCCCCTCACCACAGGCATGCTCTCCCTCTCCCAGGGGCTACCTGGACTTGATGGTGCCCTGGGCAGCAGCAGGCTCCTCGGTGGCATCGCAGCAGGTGGACCAGGGTGTGTACAGAACAGGAGCATCCACGGGGGCAGAGAACTCTGATGTGGAAAGGGAAAGAGCGTAGATCGGAGGCACCTCTGCATCCTCTTCACCCTGCGTTCCAGGGACAACAAAAGCACTGATTAGGACCCCAAGCACAGCAAGCATTGCATCCTGCCAAGTGGCTCTGACCAGGCTCAGCCTTGCAGTAACCAGAGCACAAGCAGCAAAGCCAGCCATGACCCCAGGCCAGAGGTCACTCCTGTGGGGACAGCTGCCCTGTGCAGATGTGCAGGAGTGACCATTCCAGGCCACCTCTGCACCAGCTTCTAACACACTAATGGACAGGAGCCATCCCCTCCCAACCCACCCCTGCAGGATACAGAATTAACCAGGCTGGAAAAGACCTTTGAGATATCAAATACAACCTCTCCCCCAGCACCATCTGATCAACTGAACCATGGCACCAAGGGCCTCATCCAGGCTCCTCCTAAACCCCCCCAGGGATGGGGACTCCACCACCTCCCTGGGCAGCACATCCCAGTGGCCAATCTCTCTTGCTGGGAAGAATCTCTTCCTAACCTCTAGCCTAAACTTCCCTTGGCACAGCTTGAGACTGTGTCCTCTTGTTCTGGGGCTGCCTGCCTGGGAGAAGAGACCAACCCCCAGCTGGCTACAACCTCCCTGCAGGGAGTTGCAGAGAGCAAGAAGGTCTCCCCTGAGCCTCCTCTTCTGCAGGCTAAGCAACCCCAGCTCCCTCAGCCTCTCCTCCCAGGGCTGTGCTGCAGACCCCTCCCCAGCTCTGTTGCCCTTCTCTGGACACCTTCCAGCAGCTCAACAGCTTTCCTGACCTGAGGAGCCCAGAGCTGGACACAGGACTCAAGGTGTGGCCTCAGCAGTGCTGAGCACAGGGCACAAGGACTTCCCTGCTCCTGCTGGCCACACTCTTCCTGCTGCAGGCCAGGATGCCCTTGGCCTTCTTGGCCCCCTGGGCACACTGCTGGCTCCTGTTCAGCTGCTGTCCACCAGTACCCCCAGGTCCCTCTCTGCCTGGCTGCTCTCAGCCTCTCTGCCCCCAGCCTGTAGCACTGCCTGGGGTTGCTGTGGCCAATGTGCAGCACCTGGCACTTGCATGTGTTCAGTCTCCTGCCCTTGCCTCTGCCCATCTGCCCAGCCTGTCCAGGTCCCTCTGCAGAGCTCTCCTACCCTCTAACAGATCAACTCCTGCCCCCAGCTTGCTGTCAGCTGCACATTTACTGCTGATGGACTCAGTCCCTTTCTCCAGAGGTTTATTTTAGCCACACTGAAGAAAGCTCACAGCCAATTCTTTTCTAGAGCAAAATCTTCTGCCCAGTGCAAGTGAAAAGGGGTAGCTGCTTGTTTGGTTCAGCCACAATTCCTTAGCTCCTGCTAAGTGAGCACCTGAGTGGTGCTTTCACAGGGTTAAATGTTAAGAGATGCAGCACACACAAACAAAGCAGGCCAGCAGCTGCAGAAAGCAAGACAAAGAGCAGGTTTTGCTCCCAGCAAGGCTTTCTGCCTAACTCTGTTCAGGTGCCTGTACTCCATGACTCAGCTCCCCCTGTCTGTGTGAACAAGGGAAGATGCCCAGTTGCTGGGCTAAAGGCCATGGAAGGACAAAGCCCCACAAGTCTTGGGGAGAGCAACTAACAGGTCTGTCCTTGCAGGCATTGGGAACCAGTTTGCATTTGACTCTTTTACCTTGGTGAAAGTTTATGGCTATGAAAGGCAAAAATGGTCAGCATGCAGAAGAGAAGGCTGCAGGGACACCTAACAGCAGCCTGCCAGTACCTGAAGGGGCTACAAGCAGGCTGCAGAGGGACTGCTCCCAAAGGCCTGCAGGGACAGCACCAGGGGTTTGGAATGAGAGCAGAGCAGACAGATTGGATGTGAGGAACAAGTTCTGCAGCAGGAGGCTGCTGGAACACTGCAACAGGTTGCCCAGGGAGGGAGTTTGAGGCCCCAGCCCTGGAGGTAAGGTCTGACAAGGCTCTGAGCAACCTGCTCTAATGGAGGATGTCCCTGCTGAGTGCAGGGGGTTGGACTGGATGACCTTTGGAGGTGCCTTCCAACACAAACCCTCCTATGATGTCCTGTCCTGGCATTTTCCACTCACCAGACTGACCCTCCCTGCTCTCCAGGCTGGCTTATGCCCAGAGTCTGCACTCCACATCTGGGCATGCCCCAGAACTATCTGTGGCAATACCTAAGCTGCTCCTTCTCAACAACTTCCCAGGCGTCCTGGGAACAGCCAGGTGCTCCTCACTTTGCCTACAAGTGTTGATGGATATAAACTGCAGCACAGGAGGTTCCACCTCAACAGGAGGAGGAACTTCTGCCCTGTGAGGCTCCCAGAGGCCTGGAGCAGGCTGCCCAGAGGGGTTGTGGAGTCTCCTGCTCTGGAGCCTTCCCAGCCCTGTCTGGATGCGTTCCTGTGGGACCTGTGCTGGATTCTCTGCTCCTGCTCTGGCAGGGGGTTGGACTGGATGACCTTTGAAGGTCCCTTCCAACCCCTAGCATCCTGTTTATGCTAACAGGAGAACAGAGAGCCCCCAGAAGCACTCCTTTGCTGAGCACCACATTGCTCCATCTGTGCTTTCCTAGGAGCAGTCCCTGTCCTCCCTGCTGGCCACCAAGGATGAACCAAACCTGGTGAGTTATGTTTGCCCAGCACAACAAACTGCCTTAGAAGCATTTTTTGGTAACCTTTTGTTTACATGCAACCCAACCTCCCCACCCCCCGGGCAGGAAACAATTGCTTGGAGCCAATTGCACCTGTGCTTTGTAGCAGCCATAGAGGGAGGCAGAGCCTGTCACCACGCTGCTGACGGCGTCAGTCAGCCTCCCGCCGGCGCCCCAGCGGCAGCTGCCGCCTCCGAACGCCACCGGGGGCTGCAAGAGAAGGGAAGGAGGCGGCAGAAGGACATAATGAGAGACGGAGCTGGGGATTGTACACCAAGATCAGGTTCTGGAGTGCTTTCATACACCTGTGGATTCTGCTCCGTGGGAGCTCGCAACGGAGGAGTCTGACACAGGGCATGAGGCAGGCCACCCCTTGAGTCCTGTGTCCAGCTCTGGGCTCCTCAGTTTCAGAAGGACATTGAGAGACTTGAAGGTGTCCAGAGAAGGGCAACAAGGTTGGGGATGGGTCTGGAGCACAGCCCTGGGAGGAGAGGCTGAGGGAGCTGGGCTTGCTTAGCCTGCAGAAGAGGAGGCTCAGGGGAGACCTTCTTGCTCTCTGCAACTGCCTGCAGGGAGGTTGTAGCCAGCTGGGGGTTGGTCTCTTCTGCCAGGCAAGCAGCAGCAGAACAAGAGGACACAGTCTCCAGCTGTGCCAGGGGAGGTTTAGGCTGGAGGTGAGGAAGAAATTCTTCCCAGCAAGAGAGATTGGCCATTGGGATGTGCTGCCCAGGGAGGTGGTGGAGTCCCCATCCCTGGAGGTGTTCAAGAGGGGATTGGATGTGGCACTTGGAGCCATGGGTTAGCTGTCAGGAGGTGCTGGGTGCCAGCTTGGACTTGATGATCTTTGAGATCTTTTTCAGCCTTATTCAGTCTATGATTAGAAGACTTCCATATTTACCCTGAGAGAAAAGCTTAAGCCAACAGACCAGGAGAAGTGTCTGGAGGAGGTCCAGAGCAGAGGCAACCTGCAGACTTGCTCTGCATCAGCTGGGTTCATCAGGTTGGAAGTGACCCTCAAAGGTCATTTTGTCCAAACCCATGCAGTGAGCAGGGACACCTCCAACTAGGTCAGGCTGCTCAGGGACACAAGTTTGACCTTGAATGTCTCCAGGGACTGGGCCACAACCACATGCCTGGGCAACCTGTTCCAGTATTTCACCACCCACAGTGCTCCTCCTGAACCTAAACCTGCCCCGCTCTGGGAAGGAAGTGGGGCATCTTTCCTTCCCTTCCTCAGAAGGTGAGGCATACAAGGACAATTTTAAGTTAAAATAAAGCCAAAAAAAAAAATCCCCAACCCAACCCCAACCAACAGCCCTGCAGCTCACAAATAAAATAAAGCTGTTTGCCTAATGCTTAAAGTATTCCATGGCAGCACATATGAAACACTGACCACGACATGCAGAGTTCAGGTTGCACAGGGTAGTGCTCTGCCAGCACCCTAATTAAGAGCTCCTCTCTCTAAGTTATTCTACAGCCACCTGAGGATGGGAACAGATTCTGCACCTCAGGTGCAGGTGGACATCATGAGCTACATTCTATTTCCCCCTGCAGCTGCACTGCAGTACAGAATTGTCAGGGCTGGAAGGGACCTCAATGCTCAGCCAGTCCCAACCCCTGCCATGGGCAGGGACACCTCACACCACAGCAGGTTGCTCACAGCCACCTCCAGCCTGGCTGCAAACACCTCCAGGCAGGAGGCTGCTACCACCTCCCTGGGCAGCCTGTGCCAGGCTCTCACCACCGTCCTGGGGAACAACTTCTTCCTTACAGCCAATCTCAGTCTCCCCACTTCCAGTTCTGCTCCATCCCCCCCAGTCCTATCCCTCCCTGACACCCTCACAAGTCCCTCCCCAGCTTGCTTGGAGCCCCCTGGCAGATCCTGGAAGGCCACAAGAAGGTCTCCTGGGAGCCTTCTCCTCTCCAGGCTGAACAGCATCAACACACTCTCTTTCCTCAGCATGCTTCACAAACATGAAGCCATGAAGCCAGCAGCAGCAAGGGGCTCAGCTCCATGGCTTACACTGACCGGGAAAGGTCTTGTCAGTTTCTGACTTGTCCTGTTAGCCCCCAGCCTGTGACCTCAGTGAGGATGTGACAGAGCCACAGGTCGGCAGGGGTGGGAGGGGACCTCTGGAGATCAACCAGTCCAACCCCCTGGCCAAAGCAGGGGACCCACAGCAGCTTGCCCAGGAGCACACTGTCCAGACGGCTTTGGAATGAGCCCGGAGGGGACTCCACCACCCCTCTGGACAGCCTGCTCCAGCAGCCTCACAGCGAGGAAGTTGCTCCTCGGACTTCAACGGACCAGGCTCTGTTCCCGGTTGTGCCCTCACCCCCTGTCCTGCCGTGTGCCGGTAGGGGCCCGCGGCCGTGGCAGGCCTCACCCAGCCCCCACACGCTGCCCACCGCAACGTTCCCAGGGCACCCAACAGCCTTCCCCGCGGCGCCACACTCACTTTCCCAGCAGCCATAAGGCCCAGGTCCAGGCCCAGACGGCCCCGGACAGCCCCACACGGGAGGGTGTCAGGGCACTGAGGCAGGCCCGGGCGCGGCCACACAAGGGGGAAAGGGCGAGAACCAAACCCACCCTCAGCCCTGCTCGGTGACCGGCGCCCAGGCAAAACCCGAGCCTCGGGACGGCTCCAGCCCTCAGCTGGGCTGCTGGAGCTGCACAGCTCAGCCTCTCCGCACCCCCGTCCCTCACCTCCATCGCGGCCGGAGGCGGTTGCCGGCGGCGGTTACTGGCGGCGCGCGCCTCTAAAGGGCGGGCTGCGGCGGCCCCGGCCGTTAGCCTCGTACTGGGCCAACCGCCGCCCGACCCACGCGCTGCCGGGGATTGGTCAGCGCCTGAGCCGCGCAGCCAATGAGGAGCCGCGCAGCTCCCTCGCAACTCCCCGCGCCGCGTGACCCGCGGTGTTTTCCACGCGGTTATTCGGCAGGGAAGGGCAGCGGCCCGGCGCGTGGCAAGAGAGCTTCATTGCTATTCGCTCCTTCCGCCGACATCCAGCCAATGAAAAATCGCCTCCCGCCAACCCCGAGACGGCAACGCCGCTCACAGCCTCCTGCCCCCCCCCCCCCCCCCCCCCCCGCCCCTGCGTGCTGCCCTGCCCCCCGAGGCCTGCCCCCATCAGGAGAGCTGCCCCCTCACAGCCACCCGCCCCCTCACAGGCACCCGCCCCCTCACAGGCACCGCCCCTCACAGGCACCGCACCTCACAGCTGAGGCACTCCCTCGGGCCCTGCCACCCACGGGCCCTCCCAGCTCTGAGCCTTGTCACCCCGCTGAGGCCTGGCACTGTTGTTACCTAAGTGAAACCGTGGAGGAAAAGCCCAAACTACAGTGATGCTCTTTGAGTTAGGGCTGACTGTGCTGCACTGGTCTATAAGAAGGACCTCTGACAGGGGCTTCGTGGTGCAGATCTGGTTTGAACAACCACAGCCTGCCCTGGAGAGGAGCCCAGAGACTGCTGCTGTCTGCCTTGTGCTGTGAATGCCCTCCAAAGTAAAGCAAAACCTGGAAGGTGTCCAGAGAAGGGCAACAAGGCTGGGAGGGGTCTGGAGCACAGCCCTGGGAGGAGAGGCTGAGGGAGCTGGGCTTGCTTAGCCTGCAGAAGAGGAGGCTCAGGGGAGACCTTCTTGCTCTCTGCAACTCCCTGCAGGGAGGTTGCAGCCAGCTGGGGGTTGGTCTCTTCTGCCAGGCAAGCAGCAGCAGAACAAGAGGACACAGTCTCCAGCTGTGCAGGGGAGGTTAGGCTGGAGGTGAGGAAGAAATTCTTCCCAGCAAGAGAGATTGGCCATTGGATGTGCTGCCCAGGGAGGTGGTGGAGTCCCCATCCCTGGAGGTGTTCAAGAGGGGATTGGATGTGGCACTTGGAGCCATGGGTTAGCTGTCAGGAGGTGCTGGGTGACAGCTTGGACTTGATGATCTTGAGGTCTTTTCAGCCTTATTCAGTCTATGATTAGAGACTTCCATATTTACCCTGAGAGAAAAGCTTAAGCCAACAGACCAGGAGAAGTGTCTGGAGAGGTCCAGAGCAGAGGCAACCTGCAGACTTGCTCTGCATCAGCTGGGTTCATCAGGTTGGAAGTGACCCTCAAAGGTCATTTTGTCCAAACCCATGCAGTGAGCAGGGACACCTCCAACTAGGTCAGGCTGCTCAGGGACACAAGTTTGACCTTGAATGTCTCCAGGACTGGGCCACAACCACATGCCTGGGCAACCTGTTCCAGTATTTCACCACCCTCAGTGCTCCTCCTGAACCTAACCTGCCCCGCTCCGGTTTCAACCACTGCCCCTCACACCATCCCCACAGCCCTTCTGAGCAGTCCCTCCCCAGCTGCCTGCAGGTCCCTTGCAGATCTGAAATGCTGCTCTAGGATCTAAGGAGCCTTCTCCAGGCTGAACAGCCCCACTCCCCCACCCCATCTCCACAGGGGAGGTTCTCCAGCCCCTGATCATCTCTGTGGCCTCTTCTGAACCTGCTCCAGCAGCTCCATGTCCATCTTGTGCTGGGGCAACAGAAATGAACCCAGCCCAGCAGCTGAGGTGTCCCCAGAGCAGAGGGGCAGGATCCTCTCTCCCCAGCTCTGGCCACTCTGCTTTGGCTGCAGCCCAGGCTGCCCTTGGCCTCCTGTGCTGCCAGTGCCCATTGCTGGCTCCTGCCCAGCTTCATCCACCAGCACCTCCAAGCCCTTTTCTGCAGGGCCGTTCTGACTCTCATCATTCCCCAAGCCTGGGCTCATAATGAGCTTCCAAAGGGCTGAATCACCACAGAAGAACAACAGATACAGGAGTGGGAGAATAACCATCTCTTCCACCAAGAGCCATTTAGCCTTCTGCACCTTGAGGACACCTCTGGTCCTTTCACCACTGCTCCTATTTCATCACTTCCATCACACAAATGTGCATCTTTGGGCTTCAGGAGCCGGTATCTTGCACTTATGTATAGACACTGTGGGGAACCTTGCCCCAGTCTGCAGCTCTGGGAGCAACAGCTTCCACCTAAGACAATCCCTGGTCCCTGTCACCAGCCTGGAAGCACTCAAACAAGTGACCAAGGGGAGCAAGAAATGAAAACCTGAGCAACCTGCTCTAGTTGCAGATGTCCCTGCTCACTCGGGGGGGGCTGCAACGAGATGACCTCTAAAGGTCCCTTCCAACCCAAACCATTCTGTCATTCTAAACCAAAAGAACACAAGGAAGTGGGGCATCTTTCCTTCCCTTCCTCAGAAGGTGAGGCATACAAGGACAATTTTAAGTTAAAATAAAGCAAAAAAAAATCCCCAACCCAACCCCAACCAACAGCCCCTGCAGCTCACAAATAAAATAAAGCTGTTTGCCTAATGCTTAAAGTATTCCATGGCAGCACATATGAAACACTGACCACGACATGCAGAGTTCAGGTTGCACAGGGTAGTGCTCTGCCAGCACCCTAATTAAGAGCTCCTCTCTCTAGTTATTCTACAGCCACCTGAGGATGGAACAGATTCTGCACCTCAGGTGCAGGTGGACATCATGAGTTACATTCTATTTTCCCCTGCAGCTGCACTGCAGTACAGAACTGTCAGGGCTGGAAGGGACCTCAAAGCTCAGCCAGTCCCAACCCCTGCCATGGCCAGGGACACCTCACACCACAGCAGGTTGCTCACAGCCACCTCCAGCCTGGCTGCAAACCCTCCAGGAGGCTGCCACCACCTCCCTGGCAGCCTGTGCCAGGCTCTCACCACCCTCCTGGGGAACAACTTCTTCCTAACCCCAACCTGATCTCCCCACTTCCAGTTCTGCTCCATCCCCCCAGTCCTATCCCTCCCTGACCCCTCACAAGTCCCTCCCCAGCTTGCTTGGAGCCCTGGCAGATCCTGCAAGGCCACAAGAAGGTCTCCTGGGAGCCTTCTCCTCTCCAGGCTGAACAGCATCAACACACTCTCTTTCCTCAGGCATGCTTCACAAACATGAAGCCATGAAGCCAGCAGCAGCAAGGGGCTCAGCTCCATGGCTTACACTGACCGGGAAAGGTCTTGTCAGTTTCTGACTTGTCCTGTTAGCCCCCAGCCTGTGACCTCAGTGAGATGTGACAGAGCCACAGGTCGGCAGGGGTGGGAGGGGACCTCTGGAGATCAACCAGTCCAACCCCCTGGCCAAAGCAGGGGACCCACAGCAGCTTGCCCAGGAGCACACTGTCCAGACGGCTTTGGAATGAGCCCGGAGGGGACTCCACCACCCCTCTGGACAGCCTGCTCCAGCAGCCTCACAGCGAGGAAGTTGCTCCTCGGACTTCAACGGACCAGGCTCTGTTCCCGGTTGCCCTCACCCCCTGTCCTGCCGTGTGCCGGTAGGGGCCCGCGGCCGTGGCAGCCTCACCCAGCCCCACCGCTGCCCACCGCAACGTTCCCAGGGCACCCAACAGCCTTCCCCGCGGCGCCAAACTCACTTTCCCAGCAGCCATAAGGCCCAGGTCCAGGCCCAGACGGCCCCGGACAGCCCCACACGGGAGGGTGTCAGGGCACTGAGGCAGGCCCGGGCGCGGCCACACAAGGGGGAAAGGGCGAGAACCAAACCCCACCCTCAGCCCTGCTCGGTGACCGGCGCCCAGGCAAAACCCGAGCCTCGGGACGGCTCCAGCCCTCAGCTGGGCTGCTGGAGCTGCACAGCTCAGCCTCTCCGCACCCCGTCCCTCACCTCCATCGCGGCGGAGGCGGTTGCCAGCGGCGGTTACTGGCGGCGCGCGCCTCTAAAGGGCGGGCTGCGGCGGCCCCGGCCGTTAGCCTCGTACTGGCCAACCGCCGCCCGACCCGCGCGCTGCCGGGGATTGGTCAGCGCCTGAGCCGCGCAGCCAATGAGGAGCCGCGCAGCTCCCTCGCAACTCCCCGCGCCGCGTGACCCGCGGTGTTTTCCACGCGGTTATTCGGCAGGGAAGGGCAGCGGCCCGGCGCGTGGCAAGAGAGCTTCATGCTATTGGCTCCTTCCGCCGACATCCAGCCAATGAAAAATCGCCTCCCGCCAACCCCGAGACGGCAACGCCCGCTCACAGCCTCCGGCCCCGCCCCCCCCCCCCCCCCGCCCCTGCGTGCTGCCCTGCCCCGAGGCCTGCCCCCAGCAGGAGAGCTGCCCCCTCACAGCCACCTGCCCCTCACAGGCACCCGCCCCCTCACAGGCACCGCCCCCTCACAGGCACCCGCCCCTCACAGCCTGAGGCACTCCCTCGGGCCCTGCCACCCACGGGCCCTCCCAGCTCTGAGCCTTGTCACCCCCTGAGGCCTGGCACTGTTGTTACCTAAGTGAAACCGTGGAGGAAAAAGCCCAAACTACAGTGATGCTCTTTGAGTTAGGGCTGACTGTGCTGCACTGGTCTACTAAGAAGGACCTCTGACAGGGGCTTCGTGGTGCAGATCTGGTTTGAACAACCACAGCCTGCCCTGGAGAGGAGCCCAGAGACTGCTGCTGTCTGCCTTGTGCTGTGAATGCCCTCCAAAGTAAAGCAAAACCTGGAAGGTGTCCAGAGAAGGGCAACAAGGCTGGGGAGGGGTCTGGAGCACAGCCCTGGGAGGAGAGGCTGAGGGAGCTGGGCTTGCTTAGCCTGCAGAAGAGGAGGCTCAGGGGAGACCTTCTTGCTCTCTGCAACTGCCTGCAGGGAGGTTGTAGCCAGGTGGGGGTTGGTCTCTTCTGCCAGGCAAGCAGCAGCAGAACAAGAGGACACAGTCTCCAGCTGTGCCAGGGGAGGTTCAGGCTGGATGTTGGAATGAAGTTCTTCAGAGAAAGAGAGATTGGCCATGGAAATGTGCTGCCCAGGGAGGTGGTGGAGTCCCCGTCCCTGGAGGTCTTCAAGAGGGGATTGGATGTGGCACTTGGAGCCATGGTTGAGTTGATCAAATGGTGCTGGGGGAGAGGTTGGACTTGATGATCTCAAAGTCTTTTCCAACCTGGTCCATTCCATTCCATTCCATTCCATTCCATTCCATTCCAAAAGGCTGTCAGAAACACCAAGGACATCAACACCCAAGGAAACAAGAGCTTGCTGTCAACAGAAGCAACATCAGCAAAGCCTGCAGAGGTAAAACTGTTGCAACATCCATTCCTAATGGCTGCACTCATTAGCATATCATTATAATACCACACACCCCACCCTGGCCTGCAAGACCCCCCCTCCCAGAGCATCAGCAGTGCTGTAGATACTGCTGCTTTAATGGAAGGCTGAGAGGCTGCGAAGCAGCGCAGGAGCAGAGTGAGGATGAGTATGAGGGGTAGCAGGGGGTGTTGTGAAACTTTGCAATGCAGCTGAGCTCTGTGCAGGTCCCACCTGGGCCCTGGCTCTGCAACAAATCCCTGATGAAGTAGCTCTGCTCTGCTGGGCAAATGCCCTGCTTTGGGGTGACACTGTCACCCCTCAGGTCCTGTCAACTCCAGCCCCTGGCATCCCCCAGGCCATAGAATCACAGAACTGCTTCAGTTGGCCTCCAAGTTCACCTGCTCCAACCAGCAACCCAGCCCCACCGTGGCCACCGAGCCATGGCCCCAGGCGCCACGGCCACAGGTGGAACCCCTCCAGGGATGGGGACTCCACCACCTCCCTGGGCAGCCTCGGCCAACCCCTGACCACTCCTAGATTCTCCTGCCACCCCTCAGGGCTCTTACCCTGGTGCTGCCAGCCAGGCTGTCCTCAGCTGCTGCCACCTCAGCTCCATGCCAGGACAGCCCTGCTTGGGGCCAGACTGCTGCGGTGACTCTGCCATCGCCCACCACAGCACGAGGAGCCCCCTGCTCCCCATCACCAGCGACAGTCCTGCCCCCACAGCACGGCTCCTGCTGGGGGTCAGCAGCTGAGGGTGGCCCCAGAGCCCTGGGCTGGAAGGTGAAACCACAGGAGACAGTGGCAGGGGAGCCCCTTGTTTCCTTGCCCCTCTCCTCCCTGCAGCTGCTTTAGATGCTCCACCAAGGGCGAGAGTAGCTGGCTTCACGCTGAAGCACCAAGGAAGCCCCAAAGCCCGAGGCCAAGCCAACACTCTTGTTTTCAGCTCTCAAGCTGTTTTGCTACAGCTCTCAAGCTATTTATAAGGAGTCCAGGGACAGTTTTTTGCTGCTGTCTCTGCTTGGGCAGACAGAGGCAGCACACTGCCGACTTGCTGACAAGGGCAGGCAGTGATTTTTATGATGGAGGGCACCTGTGCTTGTTCCATCTCTCACATTCCCTGCTGCTGCCTCCCCTCCAGCCTTCCTGCTCCCCTCAGCGTGCTGCCAGCCACTGGGTTCACAGGGAGGTTAGTGGGTGAGCCTGGGGGGCTGGATCCTGCCCAGTGCTTTCCTAAGCCCACCCAGGGAGCCCAGGCCAGATGTGTCTGGAGCGAAGCCTCTGGCTTCCACAGATCCCAGCTGTGTGGAAGGGGCAGCTGTGAGTGCTGGCTCCATGATGTGTGCTCTCCCAGCTGCTTTGCCCCTCACTCCCTGCCCCAGGGAAGGGCTGGCTGTGGGGCAGGGCTTGGGGCAGGGCTCTGGACCATGCCCTAGCTCAGAACCCTGTGTGCCCAAAGCTCCTCGAGGTGCAGTCCTGTCACCCTGAGGGACAAGTCACGGCTGGAGCTCAGGACCCAAGCAGGGTGGGCTGGGGTCTCCTATGGTCCCAGGTCTCCACCCAGACCCAGTGCCCCCTGTGTGGTTTGGGGGAGCTTTGCTTTGCTTTCCCTCCTCTTTGAAATGGTGAAATGCTGGCAGTGCAACCACCCCCCCTACCATCCCAACCATTTCCCTAACAGTTCAGAGATCTTTTTTCCTGCGTTTGCTTCTGCAGAAGGTTCCTTCAGAGCCACGCAGCAGAGACTGGAAGCTCAGAGCAGTGAGAATCTCCCCCAAATGAAATCATTCAGCCAGAATTCAGCTGGGGAGCAGTTGCAGCAGACCCTCAGGGCCCACCCCCCAGGCCAGCAGAGGACTTCTAAAAGTGCTGTTTCAGAGGCACTGATGCACACGCTGTTGTCCCACATATCAACCACTGCATTTAAGTGCTGCCCCTCAGGTTTCCATGAGCTTGCCACTCCCCTCCAGTCCCTGCTGACACTGTTACCTGTCGTGGCAGCAAAGCAGCATTTCCAATCAGTATTAATATTTGATGATGTTGTCCAAGCCCCTGCAGGAAGCTGCTGCTGCTGTGACAGGTTGTTAACACACTGCAGCTTGCTCCCTGGATTGATTCCAGGCGCTGAGGTTGGCTTTGGACACAGTACTGAACCTGCCTTTGGAATCCAAGTGGTCACCACCTCCCTCCCTCAAACCAATCCAAGACCAAAGACCATAAATGGAATCTCATCACACAGAGCCTCACACAGAGGACACTGCTCTGAGAACAAGCCTTTGTCATCTCAGCATGACAGAGCTGATCCACTGTGACCTGCTGCCCTAGCTCAACCAAATCCCAGGATCTGGCCTCCATAGAATCCATATCCAGAAGTCTGCTGCAGACATTCAGTAGGTGCTCAAGCAGACCAGGCTCCAGGTAGAAGGAAGAGCTGCAAGGAGCAGAAGACATCAATGAGTGAGTGCCTAGCCAACAGTCCCAAGCCCTCCTCACCAAAGGTGAAGGTTAATCCCAGGCTTAGCCATGCACTGAGCCAGAGCAGGCAGCTCTAAGCTTCCATCATCCTTTTTTTTCCGCTTGCACCACACCCTCCGCGCAGAAAAAAGCCTGAAAACATGGATCATGGAGCCGTTTAGGCTGGAGAAACCTGTGCTGCTAGCACAAGCCGGGTGCTTGCCCAGCTGAATCTAGTGCAGGTGATCCCTGCTCCGTGGAAGTTGTCCCTGCCAGCGGCAGGGCTTGGCACAGATGATCTCCAAGGTCCCTTCTGACCCCAACCACTCCGGGATCCTTTGACTGGAAACAACATCACGAAGCAAGGAAACCTTTGGGAGGAGCCCCAGCAGCCCTCCACTGTAGCCACTATATTGACGTGCTGCCCACGGGCGCAGTTTGACAGGTTTTGTCCTTTCCCTCCCGAAGACTCTGCCCAGCTCAGGGAACGCGGGTGGGGGCTCGGCGATGCCCCGGGCCCCGAGAGGCGTCCTGCCGACGCCACTCCTGCAGCGGGCAGGGTTCTCACCGGGCTGCTGAGCCGCGGCTGCCCACCACCCCTTGCCTCAGGGACCCTACCCGCCCTCAGGCCGCGGGCACAGCGGCCACCAGCCGCGCGTGACGCCGCCGGGAGCTCCCTCACCGGCGCGGGCCGCTCCCGGGGCCCGGAGCGCGCGCAGCCCGCACTACGGAGAGCCGCGGCCCCGCGCACGGCGCGCCGCCAATCGCAGCAGCTCTCCCGCAGAATGCCCTCCCCCCCGCCCCTCGGCCAATGCCTAGCGGCACCGAGGTGCCCGTCAGCGCCTGCGCGGAACGGCCAATCCGGGGCCGCTGTCGCTGCAAGGGGGCGTCACCGCCCCCGCGGTCCTCGGGGGCCCCCCAATCCCGTCGCAGCGCCTGCGTTGCACCGCCCCCTGGCGGCCGCGGCGGGACCGGGGTCGGTGCGGCGCGGCTGTCAGCGGCGCGGCGCTGCGGGCCCGGGCGCAGCGGCAAGATGGCGGGCGGGTAAGTGGGGGGGGAACGGGGACCGACCCTGCCCCCCTGCCTGGCCCCGTCGCTAACCCCCTCCTCCGCTAACGCCCCTCCGCTTCTGCTTCTGCTCCTCGCTGGGCGCCGGGGTGGTTCGGTAGCTTCTCGCAGCCACGCTTCTTGCGGTGGTCGTTGAGCCCTGGGGCGGATGTCGGGTCCCTGGGGGTGCTGTGGGGCTGTGGTGACCCCCTCACGTGCTGTGGGCATCCCGGGGTGCTGCGATGACCGTCTCCCTGCGGGCCTGGGCTGTAGTGTGCCCCGGGGTGCTGTGAAGCCGAGGTGCCCCCTTGCGTGATGTGGCATGTGGGACAGGACCGTGGGGTGCCCCCAGAGCACTGAGAGGCCGAGGGGTCCTGCCCCGGGGGGTGTGAGGCAGGACTGGGGGGTCCCCAGGTAGAGCTCTGTGAAGCCTTATGACCCCTTGGTGCTGCTGTCGGGGCTGAGGGTCCCCGAAGGGTCAGGCCCCGTGGGAGCAGGGCGGACCAAGGTGCCCTGGGGGGCTGTGGGGCTCTGGTGCCCTATGGGCTGTGGGACAGGTCCCCCAGGGATGCTGTGAGAGTGCCCTGGATGTGGGGTTCCCTGAGGGCCCTCCACGGGGCTTGGGTGACCTCTGTCACGAGGGGTGTGTGGCAGGATTTGAGAGCCCCCCGAGGGGGCTGGGCAGGTTTCAGGGTCCTGGAAGCCATACAGACTCTGCCCTGTGGCACCAGCAGACGCTGTGCTGTGGGTCCAGGCTGGTGGTGCTGGAGCACTGTGAGGGCTGTGCAGTGGTTTTATTCCCTGCTGGTGTGATACACCGAAAAGCCTCACTGGTGATGGTCCAGAGAAACAGCAGAAGTGGCCGAAAGCCCTTTGAACGGTGAAGGAACAGGCTGGTTTGTCAGATCACTCCTGCACTGCCTTGAGGTCCCCTCTGTTTCCAGGTGTCCCTCTCAAGTGCTGCAAGATGCAGCTGAGGTTGCAGGAGCTCCCTCAGGCTGTGCTGGCCATCAGCCCGTGAAGTCACATTCTTCTCTGGCTGCCCCAGGCTGAAATCTTCCATCTTGGCCAAGCAATGCAGCAGCTGAGATCTCGGGGGATAGGTTTGCTGGTGGTGTGCCTGGTGGATGCAAGGGCAGGTGGTGCAGTGCAGTGGTGGGGAGCTTGGCTGGGGGGTGAGCTGTGCAGCACAGGGGAGGACACTCACCGAGTGCCACCTCCGAAGCCCTGCTGGTGAGCTGAGAAAAGGCTTGCATGCTCTGTGGTCTCTTGTGAGGACCTTTTTCTTCTGCCCCTGATACGTGGTCTCACTTTCCTCCTTGCACCTTTTCCTTCTCCTCACCCTTTGCTGCCAACCCAAGAGGAACCTGCCTGCCTTGACTGTCTCCCCAGCTCTGCTGCCAGAAGCAGGAGCCCAGAGCCTCCTCTAGGGGTAGGATCATTTTAGCCACAGGGAACACTGTTCTGAGGCTCCTTGTAGCCTAAACCAGTCTGGCTGCAGTGGTCTTGCCTTGCCCCCCCTCCTCAATTGCTCCCCTGAGGCTTTCCTGATGCAAAGTGGATGGAGAACCTCTCTGTGTAGCCTGAGCCAGTTCTCAGCTGCTCTGTGTGCTGCAAGGTGCTGCTGAGTGCCCCGAGTGCTGCAGGAGGTGACTGAGGATGTGGGGAGGAAGGAGGGGAATCAGCCCCAGCGCCTTCCTGCTGCTCACACCTGCAAAACCCAACCAAAGTGCCTTTCTGTGAGCAGCTTGGAAGGCTGGTGGGGAAAGGGGAGGATTGTGGAGATTAAGGGGGATGGGAGGCCGATTGCCTCCAGTGGGCAGTTCCAGAGGGTGATGCTCTCCTTGGTTCCCAGAAGCTTCTTACCCCTCCGTCTCTTCCCTGGGAGCAGCACTGGTGCAGAACGAGCAATCATGTCATGCTGTGAGGAGAGCTCCCCGGCAAGTGCTGGGTGCCATTTTCTGAGCCGGACTCAGTCCTGCAGCCTGTCAGATCTCCAGCGCTCACTAAAGACAGGCTGCTCCCGGCGGCTCCGAGGGGAGGGTCGCGGGGGGCAGCAGCAGCTCCCGTGCGGGATGCGAGCCCGGAGCTGCTGCGGGCGCTGCCCTGCGGCTCGGGAGCCGGCGGTGGGAGGATGGAGGTCCGCCGTGTGCTGCGGCGCTGCCGCTGCGCTGCCCTCGGCGCCTCTGGGGCTGCCTCCCCTGCAGCCTGCGCGGGGAAGGCTTCAGGCGCTGCTGCTGCTGCCGCGCCGGCCCAGGGTGCGTGCCCCTGGCTCTGGTGTGCCTGCTCGTGCCAGGGTGTGCGTGGGCCGCCTGGCTCTGGTGTGCCTGGCTCGGTGCTGGGTCTGCCTGGGTCTGGCGCTGGGGCTGCCTGTGCTGTGCCAGGGGCCGGTGTGGGTGGATCCGCTTGGCTCTCGTGTGCGTGGGTCTGCCTGGGGCCGGTGTGCCTGGGACTGGTGTGCGTGGGTCCCTGCAGTGCCGGCGTGAGTGGGTCTGTGTGGGGCTGGGCCCCTATGGGGCTGGTGTGCATGTCCTGTGGGCGGCCCCTATGGGGCCGGTGTGCCTGGGTCTGTGTGTGGGGCCGTGCCAGGGCCCGTGTGGGGCCGGTGGGAGCTGGCCCGTGTGTGGGCCCGTGTGGGGCCGGTGTGCCTGGGTCTGTGCCCGGGCCCGTGTGTGCCCTGGTGAGGCAGAGGAGCGGCTCCGGGGGGGCAGAGGCAGAGCCTTGCCCCGGGAGCGGCGCTGGGCAGCTGCCGAGCCAGCCTGGTTCCTTGCCTGCTGGGGCATCGCTCCCTGCGCTGGGGCAGGGCGGTGTGAGCATTGACCGAGCCCGGGGCAGCAGCTGGTGCTGAGCAGGAGCCGTGGCGGCTGCCGGCCGGGGCTGTCTCTCTGGGCGCAGGGCACTGAGCCCTGCCAGCCTCTGCTGCAGGGAGGGAAAGTGCAGAGCTGCCTGGCTGTGCCCAGGTTGGTTACAGATCCCTTGCCCCAAGAGTGGCCCTCTGGAAGGTAGCTGCTGGAGGTGGTTGGCTTGAACCTCGTTGGGGATTAGTTCTCAAAGGGTGTAGAAGGGCAGATGATTTCTGCTGCTTGTCCCAGCTGTTATCTGAGTGTTGTCTGGCTGGGGATTCCCTCCAGAGCAAACCAAAAGGCTGTCAGCAGACACCAAGGACATCAGCCCTTAGGCAACAAGAACTTCTTGTCAACAGGAGCAGCATCAGCAACCCGGAGATGCAAAACTCCTGCAACATCTGTTCCAATGAGCAGCTTCACTCATTCAGTTGTCTCTGTACTGCTGAAGCAGCCCTGCCCCCCTTGAGCTGCCGAGCCCCCTGCCTGCAGGCCCACCCCCCAGAGCTGCACTGTTCATTTTGTGGCTGTTCTTGCTTCAATTGGAGGCCAAGAAGCTGTAACCCAGGCCAGAGGGAGGGCAGTAGATCTGCACAGGTGGAGGGGATGCACCAGGGCTGGTTTAGGTTGGACATGAGAAAAAGTTCTCCTCTGAAAGGGAAATGAATAGAATAGAATTACCAGGTTGGAAAGGCTTTTAGGTCATTGAGTCCAACCTCTCCCCCACACCATCTGAGCAACTCAACCCTGGCACCAAGGGCCTCAGCCAGGCTCCTCCTGAACACCTCCAGGGATGGGGACTCCACCACCTCCCTGGGCAGCACAGCCCAGTGGCCAATCTCTCTTGCTGGGAAGAATTTCTTCCTCACCTCCAGCCTCAACCTCCCCTGGCACAGCTGGAGACTGTGTCCTCTTGTTCTGGTGCTGGGTGTCCTGGGAGAAGAGACCAACCCCCAGCTGGCTGCAACTTCCCTGCAGGAGTTGCAGAGAGCAGAAGGTCTCCCCTGAGCCTCCTCTTCTGCAGGCTAAGCAAGCCCAGCTCCCTCAGCCTCTCCTCCCAGGGCTGTGCTCCAGACCCCTTTGCAGCTGTGTTGATTGGCTGTGAGGAAGAAGTTGTTGCCCAGGAGGGTGGTGAGAGCCTGGCACAGGCTGCCCAGGGAGGTGGTGGCAGCCTCCTGCCTGGAGGTGTTTGCAGCCAGGCTGGAGGTGGCTGTGAGCAAGCTGCTGTGGTGTGAGGTGTCCCTGGCCATGGCAGGGGGTTGGGACTGGCTGAGCCTTGAGCTCCCTTCCAGCCCTGCCAGCTCGGTGATGCTGTGATTCTCAAAGCCTGGCACAGGCTGCCTGGGGAGGTGGTTGAATGCCCACCCCTGGAGGTGTTTCAAAGAGGCTGAGCTGTGGTGCTGAGGGCCATGGACTAGCTTCAGCCTTGGGAGGGTTGGAGAGTGGGTGCCCAGGGTCTGGAAGGGCTTTTCCACGCCAGATGAGTCTGGGATTCTGTAGCCAGGCTTGGGTAGTGTGTGGCACTTGCCAGGTTGAGCTGTGGAGCTGCCAGCTGGCTCCCTGTTCTGTGCAGAGCTGGAGGAGCACAAACATCTCCACTCTGTCTTTGGTCTTTGCACACCAGGTAAAGCCCAGAGCTGGACAACACAGCCAGCATCCAGCTGTGGATGCAGAGCAAGCTCTGCTTCTGCTTGTGTCTGTGCCAGGCTGCAGAGCTGCCCAGGAGCTGGTGTGGGAGATGCAGCAGGGCTGTGTGGCTGCAGCCTGCGAGCTGGCAGGAGCTCTGCTTCCTTCAGAGGGGCAGTCTCAGGTGCTGGGTGGTGGCTGAGTGCTGTGGGTGGTGGTGGTGGTCCTGGCAGGGGACTGGGGTGTGCTCTGGAAGGAATGTTGAAGCTCCTGTATCACAGAACCCCAGAGTGCCAGCTTGGAAGGGACCCCGAGGATCACCTGCTCCAGCCTTGCTGGGTGCTGGTGGAGCTGGACTGAGCTGGCTCAGCACCCTGCCCAGTGCCCACCACTGCCCTGGAGCTGATCCCAGGGTCTGACTGCTCCGTGAGACACTGCCTTCTGCAGCCCGGGGGAATGGCCCAGCAGGGGCCTGTGCTCACCACCTCTTGTCTTCCATGGGACTGCTTGGAAGGAGGCAATCTCCATCCTCCTGGTAGCCACCCCTTATGTCCTGGTCCATGGCAGTGAGGGGTCCCCTCAGCCTCCTCAAGGCTGACCCAGCCCAGCCTCTGCTCCCATGGCAGGGCTGCCAGGCCTGTGAGCATTCTGCAGCAGCCCCTGGTGAGCAGAGGCAGTGGCTGGGGGTGTGTGTGCTGTCACCTTCAGTGCTCACTGCTGCTGCTGGCCCGGTGGCAGCAGACTCTCACCTCCTGGCTTCTCAGCAGGGATTCCTGCCTGGCCTGGCTGGGAGATGGGTTTGGTTCCTGTCAGGCCCTAGCAGATGCTTTCCCTCACAGGATGGTGCTGTGCCTGCAGCAGAGGATGGCTGCCCAGCGCCTCTTGGGCTGTCAGATGCGGGGGGGGAGGGCAGGATGTAGCCCGCGGTGTCCCACGGGGCTGATGGCTTCCCTGCTCTCCCCTGTGCTCTCCTCTGCTGCTTGCACTTCATCCCAGGGCGGGTTTAGGCTGCAGAGACACTGAAGTAAGGAGGGCTGGTGTGTGTGTGTGGTTAGAGCTGCACAGGCTGGTCTTGCTGCCAGATGGAGTCAGGCTGCAGAGCTGCAGAGCTGCAGAGCTGCAGAGCTGCAGGGCTGCAGGTGCCAGGCAGCTAGAGAAACGTTTGTGAATCAGCCTGGCTCCTCCTGCCACTGTGGGGCTGATCCTCCAGCAGCTAGCTTCTGTAGTGCTTCCTGATGGGTACCATGAGGAAGGAGTGAGGAAATGGGAGGAAGCTAAAGCTGAATCCCTGCTTCTGAGGTCACTTCTCAGAAGTGAGGTGCTGAGGGCCCTGGAACTCCAGCTGAGCAGAGGCTGAGAGAGCTGGGGCTGCTCAGCCTGCAGGAGGCTGAGGGGCATCTGATCAGTGCTTACAGATCTCTCAGGGTGGGTGTCAGGAGGATGGGGCCAGGCTCTTCCCAGCGGTCCCCAGTGACAGGGCAAGCAGCAGTGAGCAGAAACTTGGTCACAGGCAGCTCCGTCTGAACAGGAGGAGGAACTGGAGGGCTGCAGGGGTGGCAGAGCTTTGGAACAGGCTGCCCAGAGACGTGTTGGAGGCTGTCTCTGGAGACTTTCAAGGTCTGCTTCCTGTGTGCCCTGCCCTCACCTTGGACTGGGTGAGCTCCAGAGGTCCCCTCCAGCCCCTCAGGTTCTGTGCAGCTGTCAGTGAGGCTGTCCCAGGCAGGCTGTGTCCTTCCTACAGCACTTCTGTGTTAGTAAAACCCCACTAAATTCTTCAGATGAAATTCTGACAGCTGTGCTCAGGCCAAGGGGCAGGGGGGCACAAACTGCACCCCAGGAGGTTCCACCTGAGCAGGAGGAGAAAATTCTTTGGTGTGAGGCTGCTGGAGGCCTGGAGCAGGCTGCCCAGAGAGATTGTGGAGGCTCCTTGTGTGGAGAGCTTCAAACCCCCTGGGCATTGTGCTGCTGGGCAGGATGCTGTGGTTGCCCTGCTGGGGCAGGGGGGTGGAGTGGGTGAGCTCCAGGTCCCTTCCACCCCCCACCAGTCCATGACCCCGTGAGTGATTGTGCCCAGGCAGACCTGAGGTCTCTGGGTAGCTGCAGTTGTTGCTTGGTGTAGTGCTGCCAAGGCAGTGTGGCCCCAGGCAGCTCTGGGAGGTGTCAGGGGTGCTGGGGGTCACAGCTCTTCTCTCCCCATGGAGAGGCTGACTGTGACTGAGACTGACTGCATTGTATGAACAGTTTTCCTTAGAAGGTGAAAAAAAATCTTCAAGCCCCCCCAGAGCCCTTTGAGGTGCATTTCAAGAGGGAATTTGATAGTTCTGGCTATTTACCTTCTCTCTTCTGTGCCTTCAAAGCCCAGAGGTGGCTCAGGAAAGGCCCTGGGGTCTGGGGGATGCCCCAGCTCGGAGTTTGGAGGCTGTGCTGCCATCAGACCAGATCTGAGTGCACTGAGAGCTCAGTGCTGAGGGAGCAGTGCTGCTGCTGGCTCAGTCCCCACAGGCAGGCATGGCTCCCAGTGCAGTGAGTCACCCTGATGCCCTGCTTCACCTGGCCACCTGCAGAGCCCTGACTGTTCATGTCAGCCTCTGGTCTCTTCTTGACCCAGCAGTGATGGACACTGTCCAAGTACCCTCACAAGTGTGAAGGGACAAGCTTGAGGCAGTGCCAGCTGCCCCCTGAGCTGTGGAGCCTTGGGCAGGGTCTGATCACTGCAGCACTTCTGGAAGCAGGTTCAGAGTGTGCTCTCCAGGTGGTGCAGTCATAGAATCACAATGGTTAGAGTTGGAAGGGACCTGTGAAGCTCCTCCAGGCCAAGCCCTGCAGCCAGCAGGGACAGCCCCAGCCAGGGCAGGCTGCCCACAGCCCCAGACAGCCTCCCCTGCACTGCTGCCAGGCAGGGGGCAGCTCCCAGCTCTCTGGGCGCCTGGGCAGGCTCTCCCCACCCTCAGTGCCAAACACTTCTCCTTCTCTCCCACTCTCAGCTCCCTCTTGCACTTTCCACCATCCCCCCTTGGCCTGGCCCATCAGGCCCTGCTCAAGCTCTGTCCCCGCTCTCTGCTGGGCCCTTGAAGCACTGCAAGGCCACCAGAGCTCTCCCTGGAGCCTTCTCTTCTGCAGGCTGCCCAAGGCCACTCTCTCAGCCTGGCTCCCAGCAGAAGGCTTCCGCCCTGCAGCACTGCTGTGGCCTCCTCTGGCCCTGCTCCCCCAGCTCCCTGGCTGTGCTGAGGGCTCCAGAGCTCCCCAGCACTTGCAGGGTTTCTCACAGCACAGTCATTCCCATACCTGCCAGTGTGCTGCCTCCAGTCAGGGAAGCTCTCTGGCAGAGACCAGAGTGTTGTGACTCATTCCCATGTTGCCTATCTCTAGAAGCTGTTTTGGCTTCCAGGAGCTGGCAGGTTGTGCTGGAGAATGTGAGCAGCAGAATCCACCCAGGAGCAGAGATGCCACAGTTAATGGAAGAGCTCTCAGTGCTCTCTCTTGGGCCTGAGCCAACTGCTCAGAGCTGTGCTCCTGAGGTCAAGGCAGCCCTGGTGGTGTTCAGGTGCTCTCTGCCCCTGCTGCTGCCCTGCTTTGCCCAGCCCTGGCTCCCTGGCAGATACTTGGTGGGGAAGGTTTGCAGCACAAGAGGATTCAGCATTCTCCTCCAGTCTCCTGGGCTGCAATGAAGCAATCCACAGTCTGGAGCCACTGATGCCCTGGAGATGTGTCTTGCTGCTTGCCTTCTCTGCAGGAAGCACAGACCACTTGCAGGTGTCTTGAACCTCTTCTAGCTGGGTACTGCTTGGGCGTTAGTCAAGGTCCTGGAGGAGCCCTGTGCCAGATGCAGCCCCTGGCTGCACAGAAGGCTCCAGGGGGACCTCAGAGCAGCCTTCCAGTACCAAGGGCTCCAGCAGAGCTGGGGAGGGACATTGGACAAGGGCTGGGAGTGCCAGGCTGAGGAGCATGGCTTTGAGCTGGGAGAGGAGAGACTGGAGATGAGGAAGAAATTCTTTGGAGTCGGCTGGGGAGGCTCTGGCCCAGCTGCCCAGGGAGGCTGTGGCTGCCTCCTGCCTGGAGGTGTTCCAGGCCAGGCTGGATGAGGCCCTGAGCAGCCTGGGCTGGGGGAGGTGTCCCTGCCATGGCAGGGGCTGGCACTGGATGAGCTTCAAGGTCCCTTCCATCTCAACCATCTGTGAGCCTGCACAAGCTTCTGCCCCTCGGCTGTTTGAGAGAAGAATCACAGACAGTTCCTCTCCAGGGGCTGAGCAGTGCTGCCCTGCAGCCCCAGCACCCTGCTGTGCCAGGCTGCAACCAGCACAGAATGCTCTGGGCTGGGAGGGACCTCCACAGCTCAATGGCTTTGAGCTGGGAGAGGAGAGATGAGACTGAGATGAGAAGAAATTGTTTAGATGAGGCTGGGGAGGCTCTGGTGCAGGCTGCCCAGGGAGGCTGTGGCTGCCCCCTGCCTGGAGGTGTTCCAGGCCAGCTGGATGAGGCCCTGAGCAGCCTGGCTGGGGGAGGTGTCCCTGCCCATGGCAGGGCTGGCACTGGATGATTTTGAAGGTGCTTTGCAAGCAAAACCGGTCAGAGGATCTCTGGTTGTGCAGGCAGCAGCCTCAGCCTTTCCCAAGGCAAGTTCCATCTCCCAGGAGGATTTGAGCCCTGTGTGCTGCTGGTTGACCTCCCTGTCTACTGAAGCAATCAGCACCCATTGGGTGTCCCAGCAGCCCAGGCTCTCCTCCTGGACCTGCCTGTGTGGTGCTTCATTCCTCTAAGGGTGAGGAGTTTTGATGAATCAGAGCAAGGAGCAGCTCCCTGTGATTAAATTGTTTTTCATCAGCTTGGCTCAGAAGGATGTGAGGGAACACCCAGTGCAGAGCTGGATGTGTTAATTACAGATGCAGGTAGTCTGAGTCCTTGCTGCTTAATTAGAAGGTGGAGTTGATGCTGGTGCTGAGCTGTGAGGAGACAGCTTCCTGCTCCTGTGGCCCAGCAGCACAGGTCCAGGGAGGGGATTCTGTTCTCTGCTCTTCCTGCTCTAGCCCCCACTGCAGCACTGCCTCCATCTCTGGGCCCCCAGCACAAGAAGACCTGAGCTGCTGGGAGGCTCCAGAGGATCCACAGAGATGATCAGAGGCTGCAGAACCTCCCCTGTTGGGACAGGCTGGGAGGTTGGGGCTGCTCAGCCTGGAGGAGAGAAGGCTGCAGGGAGACCTCAGAGCAGCCTTCCAGTGCCTGAAGGGCTCCAGGAGAGCTGGGGAGGGACCTGGGACAAGGGCTGGGAGTGCCAGGCTGAGGAACAATGGCTTTGAGCTGGGAGAGAGGAGACTGAGAGTGGAGAGGAGGAAGGAATTGTTGAGAGTGATGCGATGACACTGGAACAGGTTGCCCTGTGGCTGTCCCCTGCCTGGAGGTGCTCCAGGCCAGGCTGGATGAGGCCCTGAGCAGCCTGGGCTGGGAGAGGTGTCCTGCCCATGGCAGGGGGCTGGAGCTGGATGAGCCTTAAGGTCCCTTCCAACCCAACCCAACCCATTCTGGGATTCTCTGTCCTGAAGTCCCTTCAGTGACCAGCTTGTGAAGAGCTGCTCTTGGCAGTGACATCTCTGAGCACAGCCCCCTGTCAGTGACAGCAGAGGTGCTGGCTGGGGCTGGCAGGCCGGGGCAGCTCTCCTGCACTGCCCTTGCTCCTTTTGCTCTTTCAGCTCGGGCCAGCCCTCGCTCCTGGAGCTGCCAGCCGCTGCTGGTGGGGCTGAAAAGCAATGGAATCAGCACAGCCAGGCTCCCAGAACCACCTTCATCTAAACTCTGCTGGGGGAGACTCTGCTGGGGCTGCAGAGCTCCTCTGGCTGTCAACTCTGCAAGCTGAGAGCTGGCACCACCCTGAGAATCAGTGCCCTCTGCCCGGGCAGGCACTGCCCTGCCCTGAGAGAGACCTGCCCCTGCCGCGGCAGGAGGTCTGTGGCGCTGCCCGCCCCACCAGGCTGCCTTTGGGGGAGAAAGTGGAGCTGTGGGAAGAGTCTGCTGTGTGTGAGCTGGCTCTGCTCTCTGACCCCCACTGCCAGCTGGGCTTCAGCTCCTCTGCCGCTGCAGGGATCTCTCTTATCAGTTGAGGAAGAGGAAGTCGCCGGCGGTGCCGGCACGAAGCAGCCTGGGGAAAGTGCTGCTGGGTCAGAGCGGTGCTGGGAGGTGGCAGCTGCCAGGTCCTGCTACCTGCTGTGCCAGCCCAGGCTGGGGATGAAGAGCTGGGGAGCAGCCCTGTGGAGAATGACTTGGGGGGGCTGGTAGGTGAGAAGATGGCCACGAGCTGGCACCGGGCACTGCCAGCCCAGCCCCAGCCTGGCCTGGGCTGAGCCCCAGCAGGGTGGGCAGCAGGGGCAGGGAGGGGATTCTGCCCTCTGCTGTGCTCTGTCTGCTCAGACCTCCCTGCAGTGCTGGGACAGCTCTGGAGCCCTCAGCACAGCCAGGGAGCTGGGGAGCAGGGCCAGAGGAGGCCACAGCAGTGCTGGCAGGGCTGGAAGCCCTCTGCTGGAGCCAGGCTGAGAGAGTTGGCCTTGGGCATCCTGCAGAAGAGAAGGCTCCAGGGAGAGCTTCTGGTGGCCTTGCAGTGCTTCAAGGGCCCAGCAGAGAGCTGGGGACAGAGCTTTGAGCAGGGCCTGATGGGCCAGGCCAAGGGGGATGGTTGGAAAGTGCAAGAGGGAGCTGAGAGTGGAGAGAAGGAGAAGTGTTTGGCACTGAGGGTGGGGAGAGCCTGGCCCAGCTGCCCAGAGAGCTGGGAGCTGCCCCCTGCCTGGCAGCAGTGCAGGGAGGCTGTCTGGGGCTGGGAGCAGCCTGCTCTGGCTGGGGCTGTCCCTGCTGGCTGCAGGGCTTGGCCTGGGGAGCTTCACAGGTCCCTTCCTACCCTATTCCATGGCTCTGTCATGACTCTTCCTCTCTCTTTCTGGCTGTGGGCTCTGCCGTGGCCAGCAGCTGCTGTGTAGGTGGCCCTGCTCCTCCTCTTGCCTTGATGCCTCCTGGCTGCCTGAGCCAGCAGCAGAGCTGCTTTGTGCTGCAGAGTGTGGGTGGTGTGGGGGAGGCTGCCATCTCCTCTCTCCTTGCCTGAGCTCTCTGTCTCCAGGCTGTCTTGGTGCTGGCTTGCTGCAAGCTTTGACTAACCTCTGAATATTAGTTTCTGACATTTTAGCTTCCCTAATGTGTTCCTCTGCTCTGGGAGAGGAAGATTGGTATTTGTGAGCTTGTTTGCAGGAGAGCTCCTCTGGGCAGAGAAGAGCTTCCAGCAAAGTCAACCCGAGTGTCAGAGGGAGCTGATGGAAGGGCAGGCCTGGGGGCAGGGGCTGCCGCCTGTCCTGTGGGGCAGGGGGCTGCCTGTCCTGGGGCAGTGCCCTCAACCTGCTGGCACAGCAGGGCTCCCTGAGCAGCTGTAGGTGTGTAGCTGAAGCCTGCCTGGCCAGCCTGCTCTCCACAGAGTTCTGTTTCATTTCTTCTTGTGGCTGCAGAGCTCTGGGAGCTTTGTTCA